>CM032330.1:9770392-10182579 GCA_019022515.1 Quercus aquifolioides | reverse complement strand
TTCAATATATGGTCAATAGTGTAGCCATTGTAGTTTGCTAATTAATTTTTTCCTATACTTCTAACTTCAAAATGCTCTCACTTGGGATTGGGGGCAAAATGTAAACAGACTTTGATAGGAACATAACATCTTGGGTGGCTTCCAATTAAATAGTTAATATAATATATAAAGACACTATTTGACCTAAAAAGCTTAAACTTATGAGTTTTGCTCAATTATATTATATTAATCACTTACTCTTATCATTATTTATTCAATGGAAGACCTCACTCACTTGTGTATTCTTAACAAATTTATTATATTTTTATAGAAATTTTCATGAATAAGAAAATAGTTTTTTATTTGTAGATTTAAAGGGTACAGAAATAACAAAATTCTTAATAAAATTCTTAAACATTTGAATATTGTAATCTTTATATAATAGGTTTATATATGGGGTTTTTATTAGCCTTGAATCAAGGACAATAGTAACAAGCGCCATTATTGGGCAGGTGATCCCACGTCATGTATGACAAAGACAATGACCACTCAAGTCTCACATGAAACTAGAAAATATTATATTGATAACATAGGATATCATACTTGTCATTGGAATACTTTGATTTTTTTTTTTTTTTTTTTAACTTTCTGAATTTTTATGACATATTTACTTGTTTTTCCTTCAAATTTATATTGTTAAGGCTATTGAGTGAAAGACTAATTGAAAAGAGAAAAACGGAAACAACAATATAATTAATATGGTTTCCATCTATATTGAAAAGCTCTTGACAACTATATCTTTGTTATTCATATTTATATAAATATAAACACAATATAAATATAAATATGGGTTATGTGAGATGCTTGTGCATATGAGCACACATGATCATGATGGCACGTGGTCATCTTCTCATCCTTTATTTTTTTACATTTATATGTATTTTTTATGCATCTTTTATATATATACTCATAACAGAAAGTTCATTGAATAAAGAGCAATAAAGTGTTCCTATTTATCAATCTTTTTTTAGGGTTGAGAAGTTATAAAAAGAAAGTAAAAATAGAAAAATAAAATAAAATAAGTTTACTTGTTTTATATTCCAGTGTTTATTACATTGAGCACTTGACTAGAAGCAACATCTTTTAATATTCAAGTGTTTATTATAATAAACTCAATATAGAGTTCAAATACTTGAGAAATCTAAACAAATTTTAGACTAACTCTAAGATTAGTTTATTTGTTTTATAAATGTCTGCGCCATCAATATTTGGATCTCTTGAACTATCACATCTCAAATATAAGTTTTTTTAAAAGTTTTTAAATTGGTGTCTATAATTTAAATAAAATAAAATAAAAAGTGGTCCATCACCTGTAAACAATAATTCAGAAGTCTCAATAAGGAACAATAATAATCACATAAAAAAAAAAAAAAAGTCTCAATAATATTCTTTATATCTTGTGTTAAAAATAATGTTCTTTATATCTCCATTGGATTCTAAGCGTGCATTTGAATAGCATTGGGATGAAATATTTTTGCGTTTGTTGAAAAAATGGTAGGTCCCACAATATTGTTCATGCATTTTTGGTACTATTCATAGGACCACTACACTTTTTGGCACTATTTATGAGCTCCACTGTACTATTTCAACTAACTTTTACATTTATCTACAGTACTTTCAGCAATAATGTTTCATTTTCAGCAAAATAAGTGGTATCTAAACACATAATAAGTATTTCATGACCAAAAAAAAAACAAAAAATATATATTTTTTAAACACTAATTTCAACTGTAATGCCAATTGTGGAAATAAGTATGTGAATTTTCTTACTTTTACTCAACAATCTAGTACGATCGTAGAAACTTAAAGTTTTAAATATATTTTTTTAATAACAGTAGATAAAAATATGTTAAAAAAAACTCAAGTTTGTTATAGTGGGGCAAGACCCATGCACCCTTGTGTTTCACGCTAAGTAGACTGACCAGTGACCAACAGAGTATATGCTGAATTCACCTAAGCTCTCTATTGTAATATATTTGCCGAATTGACGCCTAATTGAAATAATGAGTCCACGCTTAATATTGATATTTTAAACTCTTTAATTACATGCTTATATAGTCTAGTTTAGAACAACTTGAGGATAGTGTTTAATAATTAATATGCCAAATATAGAAATTTTGTTCCTGCGAGTACGGCATCTTGGAGACTTTGTTATTGGAAGAATTATTCAGGTCCAAGTCTAGTCGAATATATATATATATATATATATATAGCTAAATATAAACAAGGGACTCATTTGGGCAACGTTCTCTTTCTTCAATTGATTTTCAAGCAAAATGTAAGACAGCCATTATATACACCTGTCACCAAGAATGTCAGTCAACTTTTGACAAACTAACATCTTACAAACTTTTGGTCAATAGTACAGTACATTGTGGTTTGCTAATTAATTTTCTCTATTAGCAGCTGGAATTCAAGCAGGTGGATCTGCTTCTAACTTCAAATACTCTCACTTGAGATTAGAGGGCCAAATGCCAACAAACTTTGTTGGGGAAATAACATATATATATATATATATATATATATATATATATATAGGGACACTACTTGACTTAAAAAACTTAAATTTGTGAGTTTGGGTCTAACTATATTATATTAACCACTTCCTAACAAATTTATTATGTTTATATATTTTTATAGAATTCTTCCATGAATGAGAAAACATTTTTTTTATTTGTAAATTTGAAGGAAATAGACAGAACAAAATTTTGAATAAAATATTTCTTTCACGTTTGAATATTGTAATCTTCGAATGGGTCTTTATTTTAGCCTTCAATCAAGGACAACAGTGACAATCATCAATATTGGGTAAGTAGTCCTACATCATGTATGATAGGGCTTAAGTGGGCAAAGACAATAACCACACGAGTCTAATTGTTTTCCATCAAATAAAAAAATTAACCCAATTTAACCAATTATGATTATCAATAGATTTTAGGTTACTACCACGGATTTAACAAGTCACCAAATAAAGTAATAAAGCAATAAAGAAGTAAGATAGTGACAAAATGGATTTTTCTCATGAACTTCGTATGTTATTTCAAGGACTGCCTCGAAGATTCTCTTCATAGCAACTAAATTCAATGGTTCTATGACTTCAACAATTGATCTCCAATCTTCCATGGAACCTTCTTTAGATTGATTTTTCTTGATCTCTGGTTTGGTGATAACAAGAGAGAACAACAGTGAGATGTGGACAAAATTGGTTGTCTAAGTGAACAAATAGGAAATGTTGGTCCTGGTAATAGTGAGATGGATAAAATTGCCAAACCAACTGGCGATAGAGAGCGCATCTAGGCGCTTCACATTAACCTCTAGAGTGGTAGAAACAGTCTTGCAATTAGTCAAGATGGCTTTGGAAAGAAGATCATATGTATATTTAACCTAAGAGAGAGATGATACCCATCATTAGTGGAAGTGACCTCAAGCCCGAGAAAATAGTTCAACGTCCCCAAATCATTCATCACAAAGTTCTTATTGAGAAATTTCTGAAGAGATCATAATTATATCATCAACATAAAAGAAGAATATATAAGAGTATATTGATAGTCATTTTGCGGATGAAGAGAGTAGAATCATAGGAGATAGGGACAAAACCATGTTGAGCAATTACAAAGCTGAATTTGACAACCCAAATAGCCTACTTGAGTCATGGCAAACTCTACAAACCTTATCTAAGGAATGCACATGACCTAAGGAGGTTGCATATAGACTTCTTCAAAAGAATCACCATTCAAGAAGGCACTTTTTGACATCTATCGATCTAAAATAGAAACCAAAATAAAGATCTAACAAATGTCAAAGGCACCGGCCCAAAAATGAAAGACCTGGGGCCTCACTCCCGAGAATGAAAGACTTTAGAGCCTTGGCCCAAAGGTAAAAGACCCATGGCCTCAGCCCAAGAATGAAAGAGTTTAGAGATTCATATACTTCAATATAGAATTATAGATGAAACGAATTCCTACACTTGACTTGATGCAGGTTTTGATTAACCGAATTCCTTTCAGTGTTCGTAGACCTACTGATCTATTAATTTGGAGCAGGATTGCATAAGGGCAAATAATTTTGTAAAAAGTGCATATTTTATGTACATGGAAGCAAAGTGGCGAGGAGAAAGGTTTCAATTAAGCCCCACCGACTAGGCCCCCAATTTTTTTGAATAATTTTAGTTTTAATTTTTTTTTATATAAAAAAAAAAGGGTCAAAGAAAATTATATTTGCTCCTCGCTCCTAATTAAAACTAGCCCCACAAAAACTATAATTAGTCAAAGTTTTTGTGTATTTTTTATTTACAAAACTTTTTTTTTTTAGTTAAGAATAAGAAGATTTTATTGAAACGGCAGAAATTGAACAAACTACATTGAATATTATTCAACTAAGGTTGGGGGGCAGAGCCTAAAACAAAAGAACCAGCTAACTCGTTCGATAAAGACTAGGTTGCTGAACAGTTTGGAACTAATTAGACTATATATTCTATTTTGCACAAAAAAAAGCTAATTTTTCTATTTTACACACACACATCAGTTTATCTATTCTATATTTTTATTCAATAAAATATTCATTCTTTTACAATTTTTTATTATTTTCTCCCTCACCGCCTCTCTCTCACAGACCCAATCCGATACCCATTTCTCCCTCATCGCCTCTCTCTCTCATAGACCCAATCTGCCTCTCTCTCACTTTCTCATCAACCAAACAATAATTACAATCCTCCATTTCATAATAAAATAACCACAAAATGCACGGTCACTCTCTCACGGTTACTGTAGCAATTGTGCATAAATGAACAATTTTACACCCACTGATGTGGGTGTTTTTTTGCTCAAAATGTGTAAAATGAGCAAATTTTTCTATTTTGCACAACTTTGCATCAACTGATGCAGTTGCTCTAAGAGAGAGATATGCCAACCTAATGTGCATCAGTAAACAATACTTCAATTCTCCATGGATCCTTCTACCCAAGGTTTTCAGACTTAGACCGTTCATTAAACCATAAAAGAGAGAGGTTCAAGGTTTTTGAGGTCGAATCGAGGTCGAACCATGATGATGTCATAATTAATTTAATAATTATTTTAAATATATATATATATATATATATATAAATATTAAATTAGTAAAAAATAGAAAAATTACCTAAAATAGTCCAATTAAAACTATAAATCCATATTTTAACTATGTCTAATATATCCATCTATAGCCCAAATATGAAATATCTATCCAATAATAATAATAACCATTTTTTTATAAAAAGAAAATTAAATCATCAGATTGTCTTTCCAAGTTCCACTTTCCAATGCTCACGTGACTAGCTGTCTAGCTCACATTCACAAACCTAAAAAAGCACTAGAAACAAAAGTGAATGAAAGTAAAGGAAGAGATAAAAAAGCAATACAAACAAAAGCAGATGAAGAAAGAATTGTGATGTTATATCCACAATATTTTTTGCAATATTTTTACAAGAATCACATCAAAATCTTATGTGAAAAGTTGTTACTAGTTCTAATTTGAACCCACTACTGAAATTATTTTTTTACTCACCAATATTAACTAATAAAAATCTATTACTTAAAATTTATTGTGAAAATATTGTGGTAGTATTTCTTAATTTCCATTTCTTAATATTAAATAACACACGTTTGAATCAAAAAAGAAAAAAAAAAACCACACAATTACATAAAATAAAATTAAAAAAAAAAACTAAGGATAAAGACCACGTACCACACATTTTCATATGGACCCAATTTATTACTCAACTCTCAACCTCACATTTATTTCATAGTTATCACTTATCACATTCACATATTCACATCAGGCCTTCTCAAAAAAAAAAAAAATTATTCACATCAGAGAAAAGAGAAGAGAGAGAGAGGAGAATCTGAAGCGGCGCCGGTGGAGATTGAAGGCTAGCGAAGATCGAGGTCGCCGAAAGGACAAAGTTGGTGGAGATCGGCGTTCACCATGCAGCACTACCTCGTCCGCCACCCCACCGCCGTTCGTCCTCCTCCCCACCACCAGACCAGGTCAGATCGACTTGTTCTTCTTTTTTTTCTTTTTTCTTTTTTTTCATATTTGCTTGTTCTGATTCAACTTTATTGTAAGAATTGGATTTTGTTTTGTGTTTTGTGTTAGGATTGTGAGAGACGTTTTTTGAGAGTGAAGCAAAGAGACTGAAACAAAGATCAGATGTTTTCTGGGCCAGATCAAACGATTTTTTATCCCAGCAGTTGTGTTTCTTTTTCTTTTGTTTTCCTGTGTTTTTTTTTTTTTTAGGTTCAGATTCAAAGGGAATCGTGAGAAGCGGTCTGATCACGGTTCTCAGAACCATGCGGTTGAACCACGATTTAAACGGTTCCTTGCTTTTTTGGCATAGACCGGTCCTTAAGCTTGAAAGAACCATGATTGTGAGAGGTTTATGGTTTTCCCAGTCGGACCATACAGTCTAGTTCGGGTTTCTAAACCTTGCTTCTACCATCAGGTTGCAAATTAATTTTTCGGTTAAACACAATATTGGATAAATAATGAAATAGTAACTATATTTTAAGATTATGCGAAAGTTAACTATAATATTTGACTTTTTAAAGAAGAAAAATGTAAACATTTCAAATTCCAATGCTAGTGATGCAAGACCAAGCTTGACAATTTATGGCGATATTGTGAAGGATATTCGTGATTGCTGCAATGATTTTTACAGTATTTCTTTTTTATGTAATTACTAATTAGCAAATCTTGTAATAAAGTTGCTGGGTTACTAGCAGCTGCTTTTGTTGGAATAGGGGATCCTCAAATCTGGATTGAGGAGTGTCCACCTATTATCCAATCCATTGTATATTTTGAATCTTAGTTTTTTTGGGGGAATGGATTTTCGTTTCAATCAAAAAAATTCCTAATAATCTTAAAATAAATAAATAAATAAATAATGCACACTATCATTAGAGAGGGTGGGTGAATTTAGGAACAGTAAGTTTAAAAACACAAAAATTTTCACAACTTTCATGGGGGCATATTGTTATTAATAGGTAAAAAAGTGATATCACGGTAGATCTTGATGAAACCTATAAAATCTTGTTAATTCAGCTGTAATAAAAAGTATTGTGTGTGCAGCATTACTTACTCATGGAATATCTGTTCGGCTTTGTCTTTCATCTGTTGCGAACTGTTTTCATGAGGGTCATTTGCTCCTAGATGGTGAATATAAACATGCTCTGGCTTTTAGGGACACAGTTTAGGATGAATGCAGTGTCGTTTGAATGAATCTCCTCCTTTCATTATCAAGTAGTTATATGATGATGTAAGATCTTCTATTTAATTGTCATAAAATTTATCGTCTTTATTACAAATCAAAGAAAAATATCCAAGTTCGATTTTAAAAATTAAGCCTAATGAACGTGCGCTTTATTAATGCCCCCACTTGAAAAAGCCATAATTGACCTTAATAATTTAGTAGTACTTTGACCATTAGAAAGCCCTACTATGTAGTTGTAAGTTTTAACAGGTAATTTCATTAAATATATTTAGGGTAATAACACTCTTCTTTCTTGAGATTTAGAGAAATGACCCTCCACCCCAAATCTAAAGGGAAAAAACACTTCTCTCCCTTAGAGTTTGAATAAATTAACACTCTCTCCTTCTCTGTTTATATTAATCACAAAATTATTTAAATTTTTTTAAGAATCTCTTTATAAATGTTTAACCATGGTTAGTGAAAACATTACTCATAAATTTAGAATAAAAATACAAAATATATAAAGTACAAAAACATATGAAACGACAAATCTTTCCATAATTCATTGAGAAAAGAAAAGGGAAAAAAAGCAAAAGCCATTACTCAGTATTTTGAAATAAACTGTAATTTATTAAAATTTTAAAATATGAGATTTTAATTTTGAAATTGAGGATAATTTTAGAAACCTACCCTTAAACATAGGCAGGTTAGTACACAATATTTTAATATTAATTTAACAAAACTTGGCCAAACAAATGTAAAGGGAGAAAATATTTTTTCCCTTCAAATTTAGGGTGGATTGTCATTTTTCTAAACCTCAAGGAAGGGGAATGTAATTACTCCTATATATTGTTGTTGTTGTTGTTGTTGTTGTTGTTGTTTTAGTTATTAATAATTGATTTTTCATTTTCTTTTAAATCAATAAAAACCTTACAAATACCTTTTTTCTTATTTATAGAATATACATTTTTTTTAAACCTTTACATACACTTTTTTTTTTAAATGTGAATTTTTACATATACCTTAAGTAAAATCTATACATTCCATTTCTTTAAATGTGTTAAATCATAGACTACTACTTCATAATGATAGTAGCTAATTAATTTTATTATTTCTTTTTCGTAATCTCATTTGTAACATTTCTTAATATTATCATATATTTACTGACTAATGATTTGCATAAAAGAGGTGTTAAATGAGATGTGGCATCGTTCATTAAATTTTTAAAAGTAATTGTGTATGAAAATTAAAAGTAATTGGCATGGACAGTGACCGGGGAGCATAAGAGGTTGGTCACTTTGGTAAGAGAGTATATTAACATTGGAACACCTACAAGGAGTTCATGGATTGATGAAATTATAGATCCCATGATAGCCGACAAATATGATCAAGCTAAGTTGGAACTTCTAGTCAAAGTGGCTTTCCAATGCGGCAAAAGACAAGGATGAGAGACCCAACATGAACCAAGTAGTAGAGATGCTTCTTAGAATGAGGATTAATGTTGTTGAAAAAATAATTTAGAAATTTTTTGTGATTTAAATTATGAAAACTTTTTCAAATTGTTCTCTTTCACTCTTTTCATTGGATGTTAAAATATAAATCCAATAGACTCATGCCCATTCAAGTCATGTAATACAGTATACTTCATTTTACCTTTTGCTTCACATTTATTTGTACTTCTATTGATGTAAAACAGACCACCATGACTTTTTTGGACTCTCACGTGTGCCTGAAATCATTGTGTAAGGCAAGAAGACACTAGTAGAAATCATGAGCCTCAAAATTGGAATCATATGAAATTTGGTAGGCTAAAGCGAAATGGTCTTCTAAGCAATAATCATGGCTATGCCATGAGATATCCCCTAAAAATGGTAAATTCCTTCATTTAGGCCTCAAAAACTGCAATTTTACCATTTATAGTAATTTTTATTTCCTTAATAACTTTTTGCTCAAAAGTCAAAATAAGGTCTTGCTTGTTTTGGGACAACTCTTAAGATTAGTAGTTTATGATTCTTCACTTAAATCAATTTTGCCATTTTTAGTGAATTTCGGTATTTTGTTACCTAATCGCGTAATTAGTGCGAATTAGGGTTTCAAACGTTTTTCTTAATATTTATATGTTTTGTAGCCGTCAGAGGCAAGTTAGACTATTATCAATAAACAAAGACTTTTGTCAAATTCTTTCTCTGGTGGATTCCAGTTTATCTTCTTGTGGATTAGAGAAAACCGCTCGTGGATTCAAGGTTTACTACCAGAAGCTAATAGTTTAGTTCCTGTTCTATCAAGAGAGCATCATGTGTGCTTTCTTCGGGCTTCTGCGACATCATCTATATTATACTTATACTTCTATGCGTATATCAAAGGCATTCCTCTATACAATTTTTTTTTTTTTTTTTTTTGATACCAACAAAAGGGAGATTACAAAAGGGCTGGGTTCAACCAGCAGTGTTTAACAGGCACCTGTATTGCATTTTTAGCTAATTACATAAAGTTTTAAGCAACAACTGAAGAACTAAGATCATGTGACATAGGAGGCCATTTTGTACAAGGAAATTTAGATCAGCAAGCCTATGATGAGTTTGCCAATCAAAAGCCTTCCTGGTATTGAAGAGCTTGACCAATCCTCTGCTATCACTGAGGAACAACATACTATGAAACCCGTGATATTTAGCTGTAAGGCAAGCATCCACCACAGCTTCAAGCAAAAATCCAGGTTCTACTCCCACTAGGCTACCATTCACAGCAAGGAACACACTATTTCCTTGAATATTGACAGCTTCAAAAACAAAAGCACTTCTATTCCTCTTCTTGTCTCTGAACCCAGTGACTTTGATAATTAATTGCCAGGATCCAGGTGCAGATTGGGCTGGAGTTGTTGGTTTTCTTGGGGATAGATTTGAGGTGAGCTGTTCTGAGAATGCATCCTTATACCTGCAAGATAGAGATTGCACCATGAGAATTACATTCATAGGATTAGGAGAAATACCCTCATGAACAACTTTGTTCCTATGATTCCAAATAGACCACAAGGTTGTCTCTATACAATTTGATACACAATTCAACGGAAACATTTAGTCTTTTCATTGTATAAGAGTCAAGGCACTAGAAAAATTTTCTTCCATCTCTCTGATGTTTTGCCATATCAAGCACTGTCATCACAATTCCCATGGTCATTCCAGTTATGTATAGACTAATTCAAGCCAATCATGTATTGATTTGATTGAACAACCACTCAAATCAACAAATTGGAGAATGACAAACCCAACCACATCAAAATCACCCAAAAAGGTTTTTTTTTTTTTTGTTTTCAAATAAAGGTGTATTTTATTCAAATCGGCAATGTAGCTTTAGTATTATTCAAACTAGACCAAACTGGACTGAATTGACAGAAGTAGACCGAATGGACCTAACTGAACTGGAGTGGATCGAAGTAGACCGAAATGGACTGAAGTGGACAGAAGTAGACTGAACTGGACCGAAGTGGATGAAATGAACCCAGATAGATCGAAATGAACCAAATGCTGATCTGTAATTAGCATAACCAAGATTGTGTTTAGATATAAACTCAAATTCTTACTTCCAAACTAATCAAGTATTAACTCAAAAATAAATAAATAAATAAATTGAACCTCGGAGAGAGAGAGAGATACAACTGTAATGGGGAACTAAAAAATACAACACCAAAACGTAACTGAAAAATACAACACCAAAATGTATGAACCCAAATTAGAGTTTATAAATCAAAATGATTCATCAATATAATGTAGAATTGCAAGAATTTAAAAAAATAAATAAACAAATAAGAGAGAGAGAGAATAGTTACTTTTTCAAGAGAGAATAATAAGAAATCTATAGAAAATAATATGAGAAGAAAAAGGTGAAAATAAAAATATATATAGTACTAAACACTAAATTATCCAAATTAGGTTATGTAATGTAATGATGTAACATTATATTCTTATATACTATATTTATAGTGCAATATGATAACATTGATCTATGAAATCAAAGAGAAGAAAAAAGAGAACAACTTAAAAACACAACTTAATCAAATCAACCAAAATTAGAGTTCCAAATAATCCAAAATTTCATTAACCTAAAGTAGAGAATCTAGAGATGCAAGAAAATAAAAAATAAAAAATCCACCAAAAAATGAAAAACAAAATTTTGAGAGAGAGAAAGAGAGAGACATAACATTTTGTTTGTAGGAAAAATATATATAGAATGAGAGAGATAATTGTAAATTTATAGTAAGAGAAATGGAATAAGATAAAGCCAAAAATAAATGAAGATAAAGGGATAGAGGAAAATGGATATTAAAGTAGATAGTAATAGGAAGATGAAAAGGTAAAAGAGAGGGAAAAAGTTTGAGAAAGTACAACAATAAGTTGGAAAATTAATATGAAAAAAAAAAGAGTTGAAAAATAAAAAGAATATGTTGAAAATGGTTGAATGATGTAACTGTTGATTTTGCTCAATAGGAGCGTAGCAAAAATAAAATAGGTTTGGCTTACCTCCAGTGAAAATTTAACTAGATATCTCCTTTTGTTTTAAACAGAAGCTGCCACGTCACTCACTAATAAACCAACGGTGGAGATTAAAAACTCAATGCTACCTCATTAAATTTTAAGCAAAAACTAACAGAGCCCACCCAAGACTAACGTTGCTGCTTCTTCTCATGTTAACGTTAATGGTTTTTTTTTTTTTTTTTTTTTAACTTCATCAACTCTTCAGTTTCAAAACTCAGCTCCAAAATACAAAAATAGCAATAAGAAAAGAGAGATGCTACGTCTACTTTTGATATGTTTTGCCGCCCAAGTTCTCCCTCTCTTTTTATTTATTTTTCTTTTTTCCAGCCTACCAAATCAAATTTTAGAACTATTCGGTATAATCTTTAGAAAAAAGAGTGAAGAAGAAGAAGAAGAAATTTCTTTGCAAACTGTCAGAGTATCAGAGAAGGTATTTCCATCTTTACTTTTGATTTCTTATTCAATCCTATGTTTATGAGATGTCAAAATAATTAAAAGATTAAGTTTAGGCAAAATATTATTAAATCTATGAGTTTTTCTGTCATTGTTAATAAATTTAGGCAAATAATGTACAAGATTACAAAAGTTTGCCATCATTCATTCATTTATTTTCATTTTTCAGTGGTAATTCACGTTTCTTATACATTTTGATTTATATTTAACAGTTACATGGAAGAGGAAAACAATGATGACAGTCAAAAATTGGATGTTGATTATATTCCAAAACTTGGCATTGAATTCGGTTCTGAACAAGAGGCATATGACTTTTATAATGAGTGTGGAAGAAATTCTGGATTTAGTATTCGAAAAGAATGGTGCAATAAAAGAAAAAAAGATGGCATGGTGACTTCAAGAAAGTTTACTTGTTGTAAAGAGGGAAATAAAACCCCGTGGGAGAGAGATGGTGAAAATAAGTATGAACGGGCTGAAACAAGGACAGGTTGCAATGCTCATATGATAATTCGGCTTGATAAAAAGAAGGGGAAATATTTTATACATAGCCTTGGGCTCATCCATAATCATATTCTCCATATTCCACAATGCGCTCACATGATGCCATCCCAATGAAAGGTCTCAAAAGCGCAAGCAATGGAAATTGATTTGGCTTATGATAGTGGTATAAAATTGAAGGATTCATATGAGTTCATGGCCAGGCAAGTTGGTGGTAGAGATGCTCTTGGTTACACCAAGCAAGATCAAAAGAATTACCATTATGATAAACGAAAAAAAAGAACAGAAATGTGATGAGGCAGGGAGTTTATTTAAATACTTTCATAAACAAAGGAAAGAGAATCCTTCCTTTTACTATGCAGTACAGTTAGATGCTTCAAAACTAATAACAAATATTTTTTGGGCAAATGCGCAAATGATTGTTGATTATAAGTTATTTGGTGATGTGGTTTCTTTTGATACAACGTACAGAACTAATAAGGAGTATCGACCCCTTGCAATGTTTGTTAGGTTTAATCATCATAGAGAGTCTACGATATTTGGGGCTGCCCTTTTATATGATGAAACTATTGATACATTTCAGTGGGTGAAGCATTTTTTGAAGCAATGTCTGGGAAGAAACCAAATACAATTTTTACCAATCAAGATCCGGCAATGGCAAAAGCCATCTCATTGGTGATGTCAAATACTTATCATCGATTATGTAAATGGCATTTAATGCAAAATGCTCTCAAGGGTGTCAACCATTTATTACGAAGTGAGGATGAATTTAGAAGTGATCTCGATGCATGTTTTAAAATTTGGGAAGAGGAGGAAGAGTTTCTTAGTGCTTGGGATGCTATACTTCATAAGTACAATGCTTTTGATAATTCTTGGCTTCAAAGTGCGTTTGAAGTGAAAGAGAAATGGGCTAAAGCATATGTCAAGATGTCATTTTCTGCAGGAATGACTACAACTCAATTGAGTGAGAGTATAAACTCTAATTTGAAGGATTATTTACAGTCAGATTATGATATTGTAAAATTCTTCATACATTTTGAGAGACTACTTGATGCTAAACGTTACAAGGAGTTGAAGGGTGAGTACAATTTAAGGCAAAAGTTGCCAAAAGTTAAGATTGCGTCTCCTATGCTGATTCAAGCAGCACATATTTATACACCTAAATTATTTTTGAAGTTTCAAGAGCAATATGAAGAGTTCCAAGGAGCTTTTGTGAAGGAGCGTGTTGAAAAAAATGCAACTCATGAGTATATAGTTTCAATATATGGTAAGCCAAAAGATCGTCGAGTAATTTGGAATCCTTTTGAATAGATTGTTTCATGTAGTTGTAGAAAGTTTGAAAGAGGTGGAATTTTGTGTAGTCATGCTTTAAAAATTCTTGATGTTATGGATATTAAGGTTCTTCCAGAGAAATACATCCTTAAGAGATGGACAAAAGATGCAAAAAATGAGATTGTGCAAGACTTTAATGGACATGATATCAAAGCTAACACCAAGTTGGAAGTTACAACTCGATATAAGTTTTTGGGTCCAATGCATGTCAAGCTTATCGCTCGAGCAAGTGAATGTGAGGAAGCATACGAGCTAGCATTGGGAAGCTATAATGAGTTGAGCAAAAAAATTGATGATATCCTTAGAAAAAAATCTAATCCCTATCAAGTTGATATTAACCAAGAAAATTCATCAGACGAGATGATAACCATTTCTTCTAAGGGTCTCAAGAAGAAGCAAGGCTATAAAGGAAGACACCAGATTAAAAGTTGTCTTGAAAAGCCCAAAAAGAAGAAAAAAGGAAGCATCCATCAACCCATACAAACAAATTAGTGTTTACAAGTACTAGTCTCACCATTATAATTTTTTAACATTAATACTGCTTCACAAATATTCTAGGTTCTTTATCTAATGACATAATAATTTACTAAACATTACACATTATGTAGGATAAGCATTTAACTTCATCTATGCAAGTTAATGGGGTCATTAGTTATAATCATCTGCCATACATAGATCATTCAATTCTGGTAACTTCATCCATGTTGTTTAATCATTTTTTTTCCCCTTCATTTTAGGTGATTTTGATTTCATAAATTGTACACTATTATTGATCACTAATAAATATAGGATTTGTACATTCCTCATTTTTCAAGTGTTGCTGAACCTTGTAATCCTTCGTTGTTATCTCAGGTACCATTGTATTAGAGTTTACATTGAGTGCATAAATAAGAATTATTTGAATTTTATTTGATAACAATTAGTTTTATACTATAAGATTAATCATCATTTTTAACTATTATGTTTCTACTATATATAGGGAAAGAGTATTAGAAATGATCAAGAACAAAGTTCATTTGGAACTTTTGAGAACTCCATAAATTTTTATGGTAAGAAAAGAAATGAAGAATTTTCAAAAGACTTATGTGGATTTTCTAATAGTTAATATTTGGCTAATAGTTGTAATGTGTCAAGCAGGAATGACAAATCCTCATGTTCCTCTTCCATGTTCTAAGAATCCTAGTGATCTTGAAGGGGATGATATCAGTTCATTGCTTACAAAGTTTACAACTGGTAAAATTGAAGCTTTTTCGACCTGATCTTCGAATGGATGCAGCAAATTCTTAGTTTTGAATGATTGTAAATAACCATTATTTTTAATTGTTGGAGCTAACAATTTATACTACTTTTTGGAGCTCAAAGTTTGTAATCGTTAGAGCTCGTGATTTATGTTTTTTTTTTTTTTTTTGGAGCTTGAAGATTGTAATTGTGGAACTCACAGTTTATGCTATTTTGTTGGAGCTCAAAGTTTGTAATGGTCAAAGTTCTTTTTATCTTTAATGCTACTTTGTACATTTTTAGCAAACAATTTATGCAAATTAGAAGAATAGTATCTTTTTTTATGGAAGAATAGTATGTTGCTGTACTATTGGCTTGCAGGAAGAATATATATATATATATATATATATATATTGACCTATGTTGTTGTGGTTATAAAATCTCTAATAGGTGCCTAGTGTAGTGCTGTGGCTACTGCATAACTGATGCAGTGTTGTGGCTGCTGCATAACTAGTGCAGTGCTGTGGCTGCTTCAATTTGCTAGTTGGCCTTAGCATGATTCCTTCAAATACAATGCTTCCTTCACAGTATATGCTAGTTGGCCCTGGCCCTATTTGAAATTCTTTGGGAACTTTTCTCAAGCATTTGGCATGCATCTTTTTAAACCCAAAATAAAAACTATCCATTCAAAGAGCACGCCTCCTCATTACAAACAATTAAGGTAGTAATCGTGAAAAACTACAAAATAACAAGACTATCCATTCGAAATTATTGTAAATAATCCTTTTTATTTTAATAGGTGAAAAGTTCAGAAATTTATGTAAATAATCCTTCAAATCAGAGTTTCTACTCTCACTCAATTGAGTTGTAGTCATTCCTGCAGAAAATGACATCTTCACATATGCTGTAGCCCAGTTCTAAAATCTGATTTGGTAGGCTGGAAAAAAGAAAAATAAATAAAAAAAGAGGGAGGAACTTGGGCGGGCACTGTTAATGTGAGAAGGGGAAAAAAAAAAAAAGATGGGCTCTGTTAGTTTTTGTTTAAAATTTAATGAGGTGGCATTGAGTTTTTAATCTCCACCGTTGGTTTATTAGTGAGTGACGTGGCAATTTCTGTTTAAAACAAAATGAGATATCTAGTTAAATTTTCACTGGAGGTAAGCCAGACCCAAATATAGATAGATAAATATGTATTTTTTTTTTTTTTTTACTTGGTTTTTTCTTAAAATAATAGGTGACGAATGCAAATGTAATACCCTTTATCTATGGGAAATTTTCATCAATTGAGTAACTATTTTGAAACTCACTTTGACCCACTGAGGTCATGGTTCTCCCAAAGCTATCTTAACATTCTTCGAAAAGCCTTTTATCCCTTATTGTCATAACCCTAATCACACCACCAGCTCCCTCTGGTCCAAGGCTTTACAAGGAAGAAACACAAGAGCTTAGGATGTGTACTCCTTTATATTCCTATCACTAATAAGAGGAAGGTTTTCCCAAAACCAATTTCTAGACTCCAAGGAATGAAACTCCATTATAGCATGTCATAAAATTTCACAAAACCAATCTTGATCGACATTTGGGCTTGCTTCCCTTGAATTTCATAACAGCCTTTTGGAATATACATTGCTATCTATTGCTCTCCTGCCGAAGATGAAGCTCGCCTGAAGTGGATTAATGAGTTCATATGGGAAAGGCTTCATATGTCTGGCCAACAGCTTAGTAACAACCTTGTAAAGCATGTTAAATAAACCAATGGGCCAAAAGTGTCCAACATTTACTACTTTCTCTTTCATGTACTTATCAAAGAATAATGCTAGAGATATAAACTATTTTATAAAAAATTTTACAAACTGCTGATATGATGAGTGATTATTAATAAATAAAAAAGTTATATTTATTGTGAGCCTTAATGAAAATCAATAAGAGGTTTGCCACATCAACGTTTTGTAAAAATATTGTAAAATGGTTTGTGACTATAACATTACTCCTTATCAAATTTTAAATGTCGGAAAAAATCAAAGAAAAGTCTATATATAGTGAAGAGAAGATGAATCCATAAATTCCTTTATTACAATTCAAAATTTTCTATTCTTCCACAAAAAAGAAATATGAATGCATAATGAAATCTTTTTACAACTCAAATTAAACAAAACTTCTAAATTATTTCAACAAATATTAATCCTCATGGCCTATAAGCATCTCTACTACCTGGTTCATGCTGGGTCTCTCAACCCTGTCTTCTGCCACACATTGCAAGGCCACTTTGACCAAAAGTTCCATCTTACCCTTGTCATATTTGCCAAACATCATGGGATCTATAATTTCTTCAATCCATGACTTCCTTGTTGTAGTTCCAATGTTAATATACTCTTTTACCAAAGTGACCAACCTCTTATGCTCTATTGTCTCTCCACTATTAGAGGTATGCATGCCACCTGGGCTTTTTCCAGTCACCATCTCCAACAGCACAATTCCATAGCTGTAAACATCCACTTTAGAAGTAATGGGAAGATTGTAAACCCACTCAGGAGCCATGTAACCTCTAGTTCCCCTCATCCTTGAGAAGCTTGAATGATCACTCATGCTTCTACTTACTAGTTTAGACAAGCCAAAATCCGCTACTTTTGGTTGAAAGTTGGAATCTAGCAATATATTCTGAGGCTTTACATCACAATGTAAAACCCACTCTAAGCACTCTTCATGCAGATAAGCTAAGCCTTTTGCAGTGCCCACTGCTATTTCAAACCTCTTCTTCCAATCAAGTGCATTAGAACTAATATTTTCAGCTAAAGATCCATGTTCCATGTACTCATACACCAGAAGCTTATGCTTTCCCTCTGCACAATATCCCCACATCTCTATTAAGTACATGTGGTTCAACATGCCAATGGTGCTTACTTCAGCTAGAAATTCTGCTTCTCCTTGGTTAGCTTCATTGAGTCGCTTGATTGCTGCAACCCGCTGGTCAGGCAGTACACCTTTGTATACTGTCCCTCCTGCTCCTCGCCCAATCACTTCTTTGAATCCCCGCGTTGCCTTTCTTAGCTCATCAAAGGTGAATCGCTTAAATTTAGTTGTGAGGAGATATCCTTGTGAAGCAGGATCTGGGTTAGGATGTTTACTAGTTCTTAACAAGAATAACCAGACCAGCAAAACACAAGTCACCTCCATACCTCCCACTGCAGTGGCAAACCAAAGCAAAAGCTTTACGGTCTTGTTTTCATACGTTCTTATGATTTGCTTGGATAGGTTGGCCGAACATTGTAACTTGAATTCTTCATCAGGAATCTTGCTATAAAAAAGACCAGCTTTTGGTAGTCTTAAATAAAAATCTCCAACAAAATTTGGTGATTGGTGTCCGCTCATTAGTAGATACTTGGGGTAACAATTATAGTAACCACTACCCTCATCGTATTTATATTGGAAGCCATTGCAATCACACCTATTCAGGCACTGTTCTTGACAAAATTGAAAGGTAACATTCCGACGGAAGAAGATATCTGAGCCATAGAATTCAGCATGAGCAAGTTGGACAAAGCTAGACTCATCTGTATGGTTGCAAAGGATGCTGAATTCTGGTTCGCACCCATAAGACCAATCAGTCTGATCTTTAATCTTGAAGCCCTGCAAGCAAGAGCATCTCCTGCCAGAAACATGATCATAACTGCAAAGACTGTTAGGTCCACATATGCCATGAATCCTGCATGGGTCAGAGAAGGCTTGCCATGTTACAACCCATTCCCAACTCCCATTCATCTTTTGCAGGCTGTATAATCGCGGGTTGCCATCAGGGTCAAGTGTTAATCGTCTGTGAGTTACCACACCAAAATCTGTTGCATTGATTTGAAAATGATCAGATGACTCAAAATAACCCGAGTCGTGTAGTAGTGCCCGTCTACTAGTATTGTACATAGACCTTCCAGCTTGTCCAGGGTTTTCAAGCCATGGATCTGGCCAGTAGAGACTGGACATTGTTGGACCTTGGAAAAGCAGGTGGAGCACATTATCATTGTCAAAAAAGAGCTTATAGTTGCCAGATGAATAGTCACCTTGGCTTTTTCTTGAGATAAGGCTCGACATCATGGTGAGTTCTTGTTGAGGGAGAAGCGTATCTGATGGTGAATCAAAGCTTTGCCAGATGACAAGACCTTTGGAATTATGAAGAACGAGATTGCCTGTGTTTTGGAGCTGTAGTTGCAAATTGGTGACCTCTAATGAGGTCAAGTCTGCTGCTTTAGTTGTCCAAATGGTGATACCAAGTGAATTGGTTAGTATAAGCTGGCCGTCTGCCAAAATAGAAAGCACTGAACCTCTTCCATTAACAGGTTCATCTCGGTTTGCCATCCAAACAACTGTGGGAGTTGAAGACTTGTTCAACCATATGGCAAAGCAAAAAGCATTATCTCCAACAGGGAAAAACCCCGCAGAGAATTCACCATTTTCTGAAATCAATTTGTCACTTGGTTTCTCAGCCGATAGAGATGTGCCTCTAAGAGTGTCTAATGTATTAGATGAAGATAGAGAAAGAGTTTGTAGCAGACATAAAAGAAGGAAGAAGATTGAGATATCCATAAGGAAATGCAAGAGGTATTGCACGATTGAGATCTTTCTACTTCTTAAATATTCTTCATCATATATAATTGAAGAACGAAATCTGAACAGCCCACTTGTTGAAATAATCTTTCTACTTGTTTGCCTGCTCACTAGTTGCGCACACCAAGACTTTTTATGATGTATTGCCAAGAAAATATAAACAACAAATAAATAAATAAATAAAACAAGGCAAAAGACTGTGCATATGGACCAACTTTTAAATGAAGATTTTCTATACGTGATTTAAATAAATAAAAAAAACCTTCTAGTTTCTGCATACCCCCTTTTTTTTTCTTTAATATTTTCTGCAAACCGTTCATTATGGCTGATTGTATTCACATTCCAGCAAACATTTAATATTGATTTGTTGACTCGTTACATGCTTGGTCCAAGTTAGATAAGCCTGAGGACATTATTTTATATACCAAAATATCCAAACCTTTCCACATGGCATAGGAAGATTCCTGATTTGGAGGGCAAATCAGCATAATCAAAAGTCTTGTCCAACCACTGAGTAAATATTTAAGCTCTATTATGGTCTTCGTTGATGGGGAAAGGGGCCAAGTTCACTTTGACTCTTTTTTCTTTTTTTAAATCAATATGATGATATAATTCAGTGTATATTAGTATGTACCATTGAAATGGAAAAGGCCTTGAGGGATTTTTTTTTTTTCCCTTTTTTAATTCTTGAGACCATTAATGAAAATTTTAGATCCAGAGCTAATAATTTCTAGAGTGTTGCTCACAATGATGACAATGGTACCATCTTATCAGAGCATTCTCATCAGGTGTGCCAAATGCCAAATATTTGGCATTTGGCACACCAAATACCAAAAGCTGGCCCCTATGAGGTGTGCCAAATGCCAAAAAATTTGGCACACCGCTACAGTACCGTCTCAAATATGAGACGGTACGGACATGAATGCTATAATTTTTTTTGCTAATTTTATTCACTGAATCACTTTTCTCTCTCCTCTCTGGTCTCCATCTCTCCGTTGCTCCTATTCCCTTCTCACTTTCTTTCTTTTTTCTCACTCTCTTCCTCTCTCCGTCTGCAATAGCTCTCCGTTGCTCCTATTCCCTTCTCACTTTCATTTTTTTTTTTCTCACTCTCTTCCTCTCTCCATCTGCAACAGCCATCACCACCACACTGCAACTTTCATACAGAGACCTGAGCAAGAGAAAACGAAGTTGAGTAGAGGAAGCAGAATCAGAATCAGAGCTGGCATTTTCTCTGGCGGAACCAAAACTCCACAAAAACCATGGTCAGTAACCGAGCTCAGTAGCCTCGCCAGAGAGTCTCGAAGAGTTGCAAGATTTCCGGTGAAGAACTCGCCGGCGGCGAAGCTGTGCGGCCATGAAAGAGTGCATCGCTTTTTTGCTCTAAAAGCTAAAGCTTTTTTTTTTTTAAAACAGAGGAGAGAGAAGAGCAAGAATGAGAACCCTAGGAGAGAGAAGAAGACAATGTGGGTGGGTGGGGTTGTAGTGGAAGTAGATCCATGAAATGCGGTTGAAGATCTTAGCGTGAGAGAGAGAGTGAAGTGCCAAACAAAACAGAGAGAGAGAGAGATCTTGAAGAGGAAGAAGAAGAAGAAGTTGGAAGAGTTGCAAGGCTGATGTTGGTGGGTGCGGCGGTTGTGGGTTGATTTTGGTGGTTTTCTTTTTTTGTTTTTTCTGGTGGGTGCGGCGGCAGTGGTTGTTGGTGGCAGTGCTGGGTGTGCCGTTGTTTGTTGTTGTTGATTTGTTGAAGATGATGATATATTATTTTAATGTGTTGAAAATATTATTTTAATGTATAAAATTGAAGAATAGAACATCTGATAAATGGTATGTTGTAAAATGATGTGTTAAAATAATAAAGTAGATGTTTGGTGTGTCAAAATGGCATTTTTTATAGAACAGCTGATGGAAATGCTCTCAATGTAGGATGATGTTTCCATCAACCATAGGAAGAGTTGAAAATGAGAGGTGTTAGTAATTTAGTATTATTATTCCTCTAAATGCATTTATCTTCAATTTTTTATGATATTTTTTCCAGCCCAAAAAAAAAAAAAGACATTATTGACCACATATATTTTTGACCCTTTTCGCTAAATGATTTTCTTCCTCGGTGAATAATGAAAAGCTCGTTGCTGCAAATTACATAAATTTTCCCTAGTTTAAAATTTTTTTTTAATTAAAACAATAAATTTTCTAATTCATTTGTGAATATTTTCATATATGTATGTGAGAGAGACATTTCAAGGTTGCAGTATTTTATGAAAAGGTGCATTATTGTTTTGACATCTCTTCCTCCTTTGTGACAATCCTAACTCATTCCGAAATAATATATTAAATTATTTTTTTAAAAAGGAAATAATATATTAATTTTGCCAATATCTTATAGTCCAATATGGTTGGCTAGTTAGTTCCTCCAAGTAGCAGCCGGAGGCTAATACAAAGAAGGATCTATTTTTTTTTAGTATAAAATATTATCCACTTGGGATACATGGGGGGGGGTGGGGTTGTTTTGTTGTGAGGACCCCAAAAACTTGGTGCGAAGATTCAGAAGGTTGGAATGCAACTCAACAAGATTTCACGTGGGGAAATAAAATAATAGGGAGGGACCCAAAAGACCTGGTGCGAATGGACACAAATATAGGTTGGAATGCAACTCAACAAGATTTCACGTGTGTTGACTAATTCAATATTTCTAGATTTAGCGTGTGTATATTAGGAAAGAGTTCTATTTTAAAGAATAGTATCTTACCGTATGGTTTTATTTATTTATAAGTCTCTTTTTTTTTTTTTTTTTATCACGTTGAGTTCAACAATCGAATCACCCAATAGCATAACAAAGTCTTCGTTATTAATAAGAGTAATGTTAAAGACACAAACTATTTTACAAATATTTTACAAACAACTGATGTGGCATCCTCCACCTCAGCTTTTTAAAAACTAAAATACCACGTCAGAAATTAACAAAGTAAATTATAAAAATAAAAAATAAAAAATAAAAAAACCCAAATAACGTTTGCAACAAAACCCTCTCCCTCTACCTCTCTGCGCCTCCCTCTTTACGTTGGATTCAGATTCTCTAGAGTTTCTAAGGTACTCTACCAATAAATTTCCTTAAATCTTAACCATTCTTTAATGATTTAATGGTCTAGATTTTGCCATGTCAGCATTCCACTAACAATACTTTAAAAATAGTATAATAATGTTGAAAACAAAGCAATTAAGATTATTATTAATGAAATGCTGACATGGCAAAATTTAGACCATTAACTCATTAAAGAACGGTTAAGATTTAAGGAAATCTACTTGGTAGAGTACCCTAGGAACTCTAGAGGATCTGAATCCCTTTACGTCTCCCTCTCTGCCTCAGCAGAAACGTACGACGCCTCCATCTCAGACCAAGCCCTCTCTGTGCCTCCCTCTTTGCCTCATCGGTGCTAATAAACTCCTAAACACAAAACGTTACGACAAAAAACCCTGGCCTCAAATCCTCTACCTCATGCCCTCTCTCCTTGCCAAAAAATTCTCACACTTTGACCAACGCTACCGCCAACTCGCTGGAATCATTGCAAAACCCGCCGGAACAATGGCTGAGAACAGTGTTGCAATCCCATCTTTGCTAGTGCCGCCGTGAGCATGGTGTCTCCAATTTCCTCCGTCCGCTGATAGTGCCAAAAACCTACGCACTGTCATCTTTTTTAATCAAAGTGTTTGTAATATGTCCAACTTAGTCCTGAATTTCAGGCATTTAAGGGTATTAACTTTGTAATGCAAAATGGAACTTTTGGATACAATGGGAAATTTAATACATTTAAGGTATCTCAATTTGTTTTGTTGCTTTGGGTCTTCTCCTAGTTACAAATGGTTATTGCCTGAAACTATATGTAATCTATGCAATTTACAATATTTGAAGGTTAGTTCTGCGTTCACAGCATTACTAGTATTACCGCAGGGGATAGGTAAATTAATTAACTTAAGACATCTTATTGGAGCTTATTTAGTGATTCCAAGAAGGATTGGAAGATTGATTTCTCTTAGAACATTAAATTCTCTCAACATAAGTGATTGCAGATAGTGAAGGATGTAAACGTGAAGAATTAAAAAATTTGAACCACCTTCGTCATTTGTCTCTATCTTTTTATGAAAGGTATGCTCCGATTGCGAGTAATGTATTAATTTTAAATGCGTTAGAGCCACCTCAAGACTTGGAGAGAGTTACGCATTAGTAATTACCAGGGCACCACAATGTCTCCTATTTCGTTGGCGTCTTTAACCAGTTTGAAAGAGTGAACTCAAGCCCAGCTGGCCCAATACAATGAATTTGTAGAGTGCGGGTCCAAGAACTAGGCCCTAGTGAGGGTTGTACAATTAAACATGGTAATACATGGATCGATTGGCAAGAATACAAGCTAAAAGTATGAAATTAGGCTCCTTGGCCACTTTCTCGGATAGTATATTTCTTATTCCTTCTTTGGTACTAGATTACAAAGATCATACAAGGGCTACGGTCCTTTTTCTCTCCTAAAACTCCCGTCCCCCTTTCTGGAGGACTTGTTACATTTTATATCCCCTTCTGGTTAATCCTGGCCTTCCATTTGTTGATCATGCAGGTCACCACTTGAGTGCCTGTCCCATCAGCCACTTTCTCATCCTTCCTGTGGGTGGTAGCAGCTGAGGCGGCACTGTTCAGGGGTCACTTCTTCATTAATGCGGCCAGAACGTTAGTTGTGAGCATTTAATATGGAGGTGACAGTTCCTCCTGGGATTGCTCCTCCACAATGCTTCCATGGCCAACCCATTGTACTTGCCTCTGTCTTGGATTGCTCTGGAAGGTTATCTCTGAAGGCACTTTGCTCTTCCTTTCAATGGTCCGTGGGGGCCGAGGACATGATTGTCCTCGGCGGTATTCCTGGCGAATGGGGCTTCCTTAACTTGTCCTCGGACACCTCTTTCTCCTCGGCATGGGCCTTGGGCTTAGCATAGAGTGGGCCGAGGTTGCCAAATTCTCTGGCCCCACAATAGCCCCTCAAAATCCTGCTATCAGGCTCCTCGGACGGTGAGGAGGATTTTGACGTCCTCGGGCTTCTACTGCGACTTGTCAAGTTTTGTCCTCCATGAGTATCAGTGCCTTTTCGCCTGTCCAAGGCACGTTTCTGACGTCTTGGTATGCGAAGCGCACTCGCATTAAATTCGGGCGGCCCTGTGCTCCCCACGTTTAACGGTGTGATGGTAATCTAACGGCGGTGATCCTTTTGACTATATGGGCGGGAAAACTTGCACGGTTGTTATTTTTTATTGGGGGTATAAATACCTATTTAAATTGATCCGCCTCTTTACTTTCGCATTCAAGAGACCCTACGCACATACTTCGAATTCGGTCACATCTCCGACTGAATTTGCGACTTCCTTCAGCACAAAAAGCTTGCCCGAGGAGCTTTTCCTAATTTTTGTAAGTCTTTTTCTCTCTCTCCAAATGGCGCTCTCCCTTCTTCTAGACTTCTTTCTTCGTGTCTCTTAGTTGTCTCTAGGGATGGGTAGGTTCAAGAAATTAGTTGAGTCTGAAGAGGCGACGGAGAAATTCGTCACTGATTATAGGATACCCAATACCGTAGGTCTAAGGTACTGTGAAGAGGGGGAGTGGAGACTTAGGAGGGAAGAGGGAGAGGTGGTGATTCCCATAATCGCCTTCTTAAAGGGTGGTATGCGGATCCCCATGGGTCAGGTGATGATGAGTTACCTTAGGCATTTCAGGCTCGCCACTACCCAATGCGACGTCAATATGTTTAGGATTCTGGGCTGTGTAGATGCCCTAAATGAGAAGATGGGGCTGAGGCTAACCCATCACGATGTGAATTAGTGCTACAACCTCTAGCTCTTGAAAGGCAAGTCCTACTACATGAAGACGAGGGAGGATAGGGTACGGCTTATTCAGTGCCTCCTCTCGTCCAGCAAGGGACTGGATAAGGACTTTCTCATCATATCCGGGGAGTGGCACGATGGCCTTCATTGTCCCACAGTGGAGTGCACGCCAGGTGGGACACTCAAAGTAGGAGAGGGTATTACTTTTTTTGAATTTTCGTTGCCTGCTTTGTTTGGTTGCTAATAGTAGTATGTTTTCGCCTCTGCAGATCCACACGCTTTCGAGCATCATTTTGGTTTGGTCAACAAGAAGGACTTGGAGAATGTGCTAAGGGTGGAGATCTTCGTGAACGAGGCCGACAACCAAGTTAGAGCTGCTCACAGGATCTTGGGGTACGACCCTATTCAAAAGTCGTTCGCGGCGCCAAAGTGTGTGATTAGGGCAAAGGATCCCTAGCTCCGGAGAATTACCGTAGTCGAGGACGGTTTCTTGATCCCGGAAGGGTCCCTTATTCCAGAGGGTACTCCGTTGGTGGGCTCCTCTACATCCCGTCGAGCTGCGGAGGCTGAGGGGGGAGGTAAACAAGCAGAGGAAGAAGGCATCGGTTCGGGCCCGGCCGAGGACGACTTTGGCGTGTTCGAACAAGTTCACCTGCCCGAGGATCCCTTTGGTGACTTGGGTGACCAGAGTCTGACCAAAGTTGACTTTCTATCAGTAGGGGACTCTCCTCGGGCCGAGATGGGCTTCAAGAGGAAAACCCAATCCAACTTACTTGACCTGCTTGAAGGCCAGCTGGGGAAGCCTCAGCCTAAGCTTCCTCCTCCTCCACCCAAGTCTTAGCCTGCCCAGACTAGGTCAGCTTCCACTCAGCCCAGGCTTCCTCTTCCTCCCTCTCGGCCGAGTCCGCCATCTAGGTTCGAGCCCTCTAATCCTAAGCAGAGGAAGGACAAGGGTAAAAGGCCTATGGGAGGGGACAAGCCCCATTCCTCCCAGGAGGAGGGTGACACTCGGTGACCCTCTAAGCAACTGAAGATAGGATCTCAGGGTCAGGACAAGCAGGTCATCGCCCGTCCCGAGGCTCATGCCTGGCTTCCAACCCCAATGCTCCATGGGGGGCCTCTGATGGACGATGCCTCCCTCAGGGATTTCCAAGGGGGCGAAGGCACACTGGTAGCTGATGCGCTGGAGAGGTCCCTGCTACTCCTTACAGACATGGCTGAGCTGGAGGCTTTGAGGAGTAAGGAGGTCTTTCTCAGCCACAAGCGATACTTGGGAATGGTAAGACTTCTCAGCACTTATGATTCTTCTAGCTTCAATTTGCTCTCTTTTCCCCCCTCCCTTTTTTTTTGTTTCCTGCTTACCTGTGCACTTGTTTCAATTGGCAGGCTGTTTAGGCCATTTTCAGGTTGGAGGAGGAATCCATTAAACAGGACAAAGCCCTAGAGGCAGAGCGTGACAAGCACATAGGGGCCAGTCGGACCCTTAAGGCCTTCGAGGCTGACCTCGTGAAGGCCCGGGAGGAGCTGAAGGAGGTGACCACTCAAGACAGCGCTGAATCAGGCCTGGCTGGTGCCCAAAGGCAGGCTCAAGACCAGACGAGGCGTCTGACCGAGGTGGAGGAGCAGCTAAAGATCGCGAATGAGCTGGTCGCTGACCTGAAAAAGAAGGTGGCCGATGCTGAGGGGGCCAAGAATGTGGCTGAGTGGGCCAGAGACAAGGCTCTAAGGGCTAAGGCTGAGGCAAACTTTGGCAAGGTAGAGGCTCAGGCCTCTAAGGAAGAAGTCGAGGCGGCAGCCTATGCAGTTGGGATGGCCGAGATAGAGGCTGCTCTCAGAGCCCAAGTCTTTGGGG
Source organism: Quercus aquifolioides (assembly GCA_019022515.1). NCBI lineage: Eukaryota > Viridiplantae > Streptophyta > Magnoliopsida > Fagales > Fagaceae > Quercus > Quercus aquifolioides. The sequence goes on along the minus strand of CM032330.1, from coordinate 10,154,984 downwards.
TATGCAAGCTTTACTGCTCCCAGGTTTGGAGTGAGGCCCTCAAATAAGCTGGGGTTGAGGTCTCGTTCGACCTGTGGAAGGAGGAGAGTGTATATTATCCCCTTGTCATCCGCAAGGCTGTTCCTTCCAACTCTGAGGCTGGGGCGACTGCTGAGGAGACTGATGTTGCCCCTGGTGAAGGAGCCGAGGAGGCCGCGGTTATTACCGGGGTGGTTACTACAACCTCTAATGATCTTGCCGTGGAAGCTGGTCCTCTCGGGGTGATTGAAACAGTCAAAGGTCCCAATGAAGAAACATCCCAAGAAACCACAAGCCTCTCAGCCGATGTCCAGGCCCCTCTTGCCGAGGAGAAATCACCCTCTGCGGCGCCCTTACAGATTGTTCCTCTAAGTCGGAGCTCAGAGGACCCTGAGGCCACCACAAATCAGCCACCCACAGGAGGGAAGAAGATTAGGCTGAAGAAGTAGGCCCCTTGGTGCCTTTGTCTCATCTCTCTTTTATTTTTTGGAACGATGTAATGGCACTTTTGCCTTGTCTTTTTTTTTTTTAGACGTTGTAATATGATTCTCGTTATGTATCTTTGATGAACTTAATGTACTGCGCAGTTTGTTTTCCCTTGCTTGTCGAATACTTATAGAATTTGTTGAAGTAGTTAGTTTCCCCAAGGGCTTAAGTCCGAGGACCATGCAAGGACTTGGTTCTGTCTAACACTTATCTGCCGAAGTAACTAGTTTCCCCATAGGTTTGAGTCCGAGGACTATGCAAGACCTTGGTTCTGTCTAGCACTTATAGGATTTATCGGAGTGGTTAGTTTCCCCATGGGCTTGAGTCCGAGGACCATGCAAGACCTTGGTTCTGTCTAACACTTATCATTTTGAAGTAACTAGTTTCCCCATAGGTTTGAGTCCGAGGACCATGCAAGACCTTAGTTCTGTCTAGCACTTATCATTTTGAAGTAACTAGTTTCCCCATAGGTTTGAGTCCGAGGACCATGCAAGACCTTGGTTCTGTTTAGCACTTATCATTTTGAAGTAACCAGTTTCCCCATAGGTTTGAGTCTGAGGACCATGCAAGACATTAGTTCTGTCTAGCACTTATCATTTTGAAGTAACTAGTTTCCTCATAGGTTTGAGTCCGAGGACCATGCAAGACCTTGGTTTTACCTAGCACTTATCATTTTGAAGTAACTAGTTTCCCTATAGGTTTGAGTCCGAGGACCATGCAAGACCTTGATTCTGTCTAGCACTTATCATTTTGAAGTAACTAGTTTCCCCATAGGTTTGAGTCTGAGGACCATGCAAGACCTTGGTTCTGTCTAGCACTTGGATGGTTGTCAGGGTAAGAAGCATGCAATCACGACAGACTTAGAATTTGAACTGACAAAGATGCTTTTATTAATAATAATACATTCGCAGGTTATTTACATTCCATAGACGAGGTACAGGTTGTTCATCTAAATCTTCTAAGTAGTACGCACCTATTCCCACTACTGAGGTGATTCGGTATGGCCCCTCCCAGTTGGGTCCTAGCTTCCCATAAGATGGGTTCTTGGCCGCGCCCATAATTTTCCTCAACACTAAGTCCCCTGGTGCTAGTGGTCTTAGCTTCACATTGGCATCATATCCTTGCTTGAGCTTTTAGTAGTAGTAGGTTAGCTGGATCATTACCTTCTCCCTTCGCTTATCAATCAGGCCTAGGCTCTTCCCAGTAGCTCATTATTACCGTCCGGGGAGAAGGAGCTCATCCTCAGTGTTGGGAAGTTCGCTTCTGGGGGGATAACGGCCTCAGCCCCATAGGTCATGGCAAAAGGTGTCTCCCCTGTTGACTGCTGTGGTGTTGTCCGATAGGTCCATAGGACGTGCGGTAGCTCTTCTATCCATCTTCCCTTGGCGTCATCCAGCCTCTTCTTGAGCCCATTGACTATGACCTTATTGACAGCCTCGACCTGCCCATTTCCTTGAGGGTAAGCCGGAGTTGAGTATCGGTTTGTGACCCCCAGCTCACAACAGTATCTTCTGAAGACCTTGTTGTCAAATTGAAGCCCGTTATCTGAAATGAGGGTATGGGGGACCCCGAATCGCGTAACAATGTTCCTCCAGATGAACTTTTTAGCATCCACATCTCTAATGTTGGCTAGGGGCGTAACTTCGACCCACTTGGTGAAATAATCAGTGCCGACCAACAAATACCTTTTGTTCCCCGGTGCCTTGGGGAAAGGACCTACAATATCCAGGCCCCACTGGGCGAACGGCCATAGGCTGGACAAAGGATTTAGGACCCCTCCTGACTGATGAATATTTGGGGCAAACTTTTGGCATTGGTCACACTTCTTAACATACTCCAGGGCTTCCTTCTGCATTTTCAGCCACCAATATCCCTGGGTGATGGCTCGATGCGACAGGAATCTTCCTTCTGTGTGACTCTCAAAGATCCCTTCATGCAACTCGAGTAGTAGTTCTGATGCCTCAGGGTGGATACACAGTAAGTAGGGTCCGGAGTAGGAGCGCTTATATAGTTTATGGTCCTCAGACAACCAGAACCGAAGAGCGTTCCTCCGTATTTTATCAGCCTCTAATTTCTCCTCAGATAGGATATCATCCTTGAGGAACCTCACTATAGGGTTCATCTAGCTAGGGCTCACTCTAGCCTGGAAGACATGGGTTGTGCCCTTTGCCACCTCACTCGTCCTCTCCAGATGCTCAACAAGGATAACTCGAGGCAAATCTCCTGCCGAGAATGTAGCAAGTGTGGCCAATGAGTTTGCATAGGTGTTTCCACTTCTGGAGACATGTGACAAGCTGAAAAGTCGAAGTCTGGCTGCAGGCGCTTGACTTGGCTTAAGTACTCTTGCATCCTCGCGTCTCTGGCTTCCAATTCTCTGTTTACCTGGCCCACCACCAACCTTGAATCCGAGAACATATCCACTGCTTTTCCGCCCATTTTTTGCACCATAACCATACCTTGCAATAAGGTTTCATACTCGGCTTCGTTATTTGTGGCAGGGAACCCAAGTCTCAAGGATTTCTCCACAACAGACTTCTCTGGGGACAATAGGACTAGCCCCACCCCAGACCCCCTTTGATTCGCGACTCCATCAACGTACACTTTCCAGCGTGGGGGCCTTGGAACAGAGATTGCCCCAACTGATTTTCCCTCTATGTCTCCCTTCTTGGCCACTGCTTCTACTAGTGGTTCAGCAAACTCGGCCACCAAGTCAGCCAGGACCTAGCCCTTTATAGAGGTCTGAGGCTTGTACTTAATGTCAATAGCCCCCAGAATCGTGTTCCACTTGGCAATCCTTCCAGTGTAATCAGCAGACCAAAGTATAGATCTCAGGGGCAGTTGAGTTAGGATGACTACCGTGTGGGCCTGGAAATAGTGAGGAAGCTTTCGCGTAGCATGGACTATAGCCAGCAAGGCTTTCTCCAAGGGCACGTACTTGATCTCAGCTTCATGTAGTGACTTGCTCACGTAGTAGACTGGCTTTTGAATGCCACTGTCATCCAGTATCAACACCAAGCTCACTGCATGAGGGGCTACGGCGATGTAAGCATACAGGACTTCGTCGGCTTCAGGGTTAGACATGATTGGTGGCCGAGATAGGTATTCCTTGAGCTGCTGGAAGGCCACGGCACAATTCTCGAACCACTCGAATCCCTTCCACTTGTTAATCTGGAGGTAAAAAGGCCTACACCTATCAGCCGACCTTGAAATGAACCGGTTTAGGGCCGCGATCATTCCAGTGAGTTTTTGAATCAAGTTATTGATAGCTTTAATCTGATCAAGATCGACCTCAATCCTCCTGTGGGTGATGATATAGCCCAAAAACTTGCCTGACCCTACGCCGAACGAGCATTTGGAAGCATTCAGGCGCAGCTTGTGCTTCCTTAGGACGTCAAAGATACAGCCGGGGTCTCCTAGGTACTCGGACACCACTTTACTTTTTACCATCATATCATTAACATAAATTTCAATGCTTTTGCCCAGCAGCGGCTCGAACATTCTCGTCATCATCCTTTGATAGGTGGACCCAACGTTCTTCAGGCCAAAAGGCATCACCTTGTAGTGGTAATTCCCAACAAGTGTCACGAAAGCGGTCTTCTCTTGATCATCCAGGGCTAGTGGTATCTGATGATAGCCCTGGAAGGTATCTAAGAAACTCATCCGAGTATGTCTTGCGGTGACATCCACCAGCTGGTCTATCCGAGGTATAAGGAACGAGTCATTTGGGCATGCCTTGTTTAGGTCCGTGAAATCTACACAAACTCTCCATTTTTCACTTTTCTTCTTGACCACCATAGTGTTGGCCAACCACTCAGGGTAAAAGACCTCATTGATGGCCCCCGCGCTCTTAAGTTTCTTCACCTCTTCTCTAATCGCATCGGCGTGCTCCCTTAACAGGCGCTGAGGTGGTTGTTACTTGGGAATGACGGATGGGTTGACATTGAGATGGTGACAAATAAAGGCTGGATCGATCCCTGGAGCATCGCAGGCATCCCATGCAAATACGTCAATGTTTGCTTTGAGGAACTCGATCAACTCCTCATTCTCCTAAGGAGGCAGCCGAGCCCCGACCTGAAAGAACTTCTCCGGATCATCTCCAATGACCATCTTGTCAAGATATTCACATTTTGCTTCCTCGGCAGCTGCATTGAGAGGCGCCGCCAGGTCCTTTTATTTCTATAAGCCCCCTTTAGCAGTGGCAGAGGGCCCCACATCAAGCCAATGCGATGTGGCAGCCACTATGCATTGCCTTGATGTGGATTGGCAACCACAGATTTCAAGGACATGGTTCCCTAACGGAAATTTCACCTTCTGGTGCAAAGAGGAGGCGACAGCCCCCAAGGTGTGGAGCTATAGCCTGCCGACAATGGCGTGTATGGGGAATAGGTGTCCACCACTATGAAGTCTACCTCCACCACTTCTGGGCCGGTCTGGACGGGCAGCTTAATCATGCCCTTTGGGATAACCAGCTTCCCATCGAAGCTCATCAAGGGGGAGGTATAGGGTGTCAAATCTTCTGGTCTTAACCCCAGCCCCGTGTAGAGGTCAGGGTACATAATCTCAGCTTCGCTGCCACCATCCACCATCACCCTTTTCACATCATAGTCCCTGATTCTGAGGGTGATGACCAGTGCGTCATCGTGGGGCTGGGTAGTTCTTATCTTGTCTTCCTTTGAAAAGCACATGGTTAGGTGAAAATTCTTTCTAACCTTCTTCGGCTCTGATTGGGACTCCTCGACACGCGTCTGGGCCACGGATAGCACTCACAAGGGGCACGCGCTTGTTCTTCCTGGCGCAGCCAAGATCACATTGATCGTCCCCGTTGGTGCCCTTAAGGCAGTGTCTCTCTGGGGCTCCTGATAGGTTTGGCCTTGGCGGCCACTAGAATGGTACAGGAGGTGCTTCAGCTTTCCTTCCCAGACTAGATGGTCCATGTAGTCCTAGAGGTTCCTGCAGTCCTCGTGGCGTGTCCGTGGTACTGGCAATACAGGTTCTGATTGCGCTTCGTAGGGTCTCCGGCTATCTTATTCAGCTCCTTAAAGTATGGTTCATTCCTTATCTTTTCTAGCACCCTGTGTACTGGCTCTCGGAATACAGCGTTGACAGCCTGAGCATTGGTCGGCCTGGATTGCCCTACAAAATCTCTCCTCGGGCGGTTGCTGTTATACCGGTCCGACCTGAAATCCCTCCTCTCCTGAGGGATAACCTTCTCTTTTCCCTTGCTTTGCAGTTGATCCTCCTCTACCCGCTTATACTTATCAATCTGATTCATCAGCTAGCGCACACTGGTGGTGGGCTTATCGGTCAGAGACTTCCTCAGGCCATGCCCCGTTGGGAGACCGTTTTTGAAAGTGCTGACGGCGACATCCTCATACTTGCCGTCTAGTTCGTTGCATACCTCCCAGTATCGGTCCGAGTGGGCCTTTAGAGTTTCCCTATCATGCATGGATAGAGACAACAGCGCACTCAAGGGCCTAGGAGGCCTGGTGTTTGTGACGAATCGGGAGTCGAAGGCTTGGGCCAGCTGCCTGTATGAGTCTATGGAATTCGTCTTCAGACCATTGAACCACCTCATTGCCACTGGTCCCAGACTAGAGGGGAAGACTCTACACATCAACGCCTCATTTTTGGAGTGGACAGCCATCCTTTGGTTATATTGGCTTACATGCTCCATAGGGACCGTCTTGCCATTATAACTGGTGAAGGTTGGCTGCTGAAATCGCTGATGAAGCATAGCCTCTTTGATGTGGCGGGTGAAAGGTGATTTGGAGAGTTGATCCAGTGCCCTACTTATGGCATCACTCCCCATGCCCCTAGGGGACAGGCTTTTACGCTTGCGCCTCCAGTAATGCTCTTCTTCGTGAGAGAAGGTCTCGCTTGGGGGGGTCCTTGACCTCCGCCTATAGTCATCATCGCCATCCTCGTCGGAGGGTGTGTCGGGACTAGGACGAGATTGCCTTCGTTGTGCATGGCGCAACTTTCTCTTCAAATCGTCTATCTCTCACTGCATGGCCACCTTATCATCCGATCTCTTGGACACGTGGCTCCTGACCTCTTCTGATTACACGGTCTGGTTTTCGTTTTGCCTCCGTAGCACGTGGCTGCCCCCGCGGGTGTGGCTTCCGCTGGTCTGTGTGGTGTGTGCACTTCCCTCTCGAAACCTTCCGTTTTCTTCGTTTCGACCGTGCTCGGGGTTGGGGAAGGTACCCTGTGGTTAGGACCTCGCTGGTTTGGACTGGTGGGATCCTGCTTGGTGAGGGCCTGTTCCTGCCATGCTTGATCGTTGCCCTAACTAACACACAAGTTCTTCCCACAGACGGCGTCAATTGTAGGGACCTGGTTCGAGGACTATTCCTTGCGAACGAGTGAACTCAAGCCCAGCTGGCCCAATACAATGAATTTGTAGAGTGCGGGTCCAAGAACTAGGCCTTAGTGAGGGTTGTACAATTAAACATGGTAATACATGAATCGATTGGCAAGAATACAAGCTAAAAGTATGAAATTAGGCTCTTCAGCCACTTTCTCGGATAGTATATTTCTTATTCCTTTTTTGGTACTAGATTACAAAGATCATACAAGGGCTACGGTCCTTTTTCTCTCCTAAAACTCCTGTCCCCCTTTCTGGAGGACTTGTTACATTTTATATCCCCTTCTGGTTAATCCTGGCCTTCCATTTGTTGATCATGCAGGTCATCACTTGAGTGCCTGTCCCATCAGCCACCTTCCCATCCTTCCTATGGGTGGTAGCAGTTGAGGCGGCACTGTTCAGGGGTCACTTCTTTATTAATGTGGCCAGAACGTTAGTTGTGGGCATTTAATGTGGAGGTGACAGTTCCTCCTGGGATTGCTCCTCCACCATGCTTCCATGGCCAATCCGTTGTACTTGCCTCTGTCTTGGATTGCTTTGGAAGGTTATCTCTGAAGGCACTTTGCTCTTCCTTTCAATGGTCCATGCGGGCCAAGGACATGATTGTCCTCGGCGGTATTCCTGGCGAATGGAGCTTCCTTGACTCGTCCTCGGACACCTCTTTCTCCTCGGCATAGGCCTTGGGCTTAGCATAGAGTGGGCCAGGGTTGCCAAATTCTCTGGCCCCACAGCTTTGTTATGGCTTCAAAGATGCTAGTAACATTTGTACATAATCTTTTCTCTTTGTTTATCAATGCTAGAAAATTATTATTTCTTCATTCTTTGAGTAATACTAGAAGTCAGACCATGGTGCAATGGTAAGTACCCTCCACAACATGATTTTCGTGCATTGGGTATAACAATTCTATGAGTAATACTACTATAAAGAAGAAAGAGAGGGGCATTCAAAGCTTAATTTTTTTTTTTTGTTAGTTATCAAGTTTTAAAGTTACAGGATTAGGTACTTGCAAGTTATCTATTTATAAAGTAATATTGTATACTTATTTCTTGTCTTAGAGTTTGAAGTATTTCGTTACATGGAAGTGTGTGAAGTGCACAAGGTGACCATCAGGGATTCAAGCAAGAAGAGGAGACAAAATACCTTGGATTATGTACTCTTCTACTACAAGGCATATCTCGATATTTTTGCTTCACCATCTTTCTGTTTCTACTTATAATTTTCTCCATCTATAAAAACCTCATGCTGAATATCTAATTCTCTTTTGGCCTTATTTCAACCAAACATCAGATTGGGGGAAGTACATTTTGTGATGAAGCAAAGTGTCACTCATGGATGCACATTTTAGAAAGCGCTACAGAAGATACTCCTTTATCAGTTCATACTGTAGCAAGGAAGTGTATCACAGCCATCTCTTGAGTAACCCATATTATATGGTGGCTAATGAATGGTGAGCTAGCTAATTGACCAATTTTCGATTTATGTAATTTCTATCGTTATTTTTTTTGGGTATGAAATCTAGTGTGCTAATTTTCTTGGCTTAGTGTTACAGATTTAGGAGATCTAGTACAAAGGTGTGTAGAGTGTGGGGGAGAATGGAATGTTACCATCAGGAGTGGAGGGGATGCGCTGAGAAATGTGTCTCTTGTTTTTTCCCATCAGCAGTTGCCCAATTTTGGAATGACATTCAAAAATGGACAGGCCTCAATTAGTAACTGATAAGTTCAACAATAAAGAAGAAGAAGGCAATGAATCTGTATTACAATTGTTTTCTTTGGGCCATTCAATTCTAATTCACATATAGGTAACTTTATGTTCTTCTTTTGATGCTATTGCATTTGCTTTTTAATCCATGGTCAATAAATTTTATTTCCAACCCTTAAGGTTGCAAGAATGTTTTGGTCTTATCCATTCAGAGCATCATGCAAAATGTTTTGTTCTCATTTGGCCTCATTCATTGTAAACATTATGCAAACTCAAAACTAAGATAGGTAGGTAGTGAGTGAAATAGATAATTCAGAGATAGAGACATGGGAAAGGCTTTAAGTACAAAAACCCCAATGCTTATAAAAAAAAGCCCTGTGATCCATTCAAAGATGCTGCCAACAAGTTTAACCTGTAATATGGTTTTCTTTAGCAATCCATCTTAAATGGTGACATATGAAAAGCAAAATTTTTAATAGCTCTACTCAGTCTTCCATTTATCATTTAGTTTTGGAAACCTTTTTTCATTCAACTGGTAATAATTTTTTTTAAGAAGAAAGTGGGGTGCCCTCATAGCTCAAACATATACTTGTTAATCATCTAGTCTTGATGTTATAGGCTTAATGTACTTGCTACCTATCAAGTTTCTAAGTAAATATTTCATGTTTTTTGCTTTTGTCAGAGGCTTAAATGTTTCACGGGCATGGGAGAGTGCAAAGTATGAGAAGTGACCACTTGTAGATATGCAGATGTTACAAATACTTTGGCTTCATTTGTTGGATTAATTAACCAACGCAATCCCTTTGGAACTAAAAATCAAGATATGCTTGTGATTTTTATTTGGAGCATTGGACACAGACACAAGATCTATCTTAGAGAGAAAAACCCTGATATGGTAGATGATATATTTTTCCCTTAATTTCCGTTTTGTTTGTTTGATTTTCAAATCCATACTTTTTGTTGCTTCTCCTTTGCATAAAGTCTTTGATAGCTCTGTTATGTTGTAGGAATTGGAATTATATTTTTTGGGTTATTTTTTTGCCCATCATCTTGCAAAGGAGTTGAATAAGTTGCTGGTTTTTGTTGATTCTAATGTCTGTAAGTGGGTTTTCAACATCTAATGCATAGTAGTGAAGTCCACTGTAGGAATTGACATTCTGTTGTTAGAAATAGTTTGTACAACTAGTCACCCAAAAATTTATAAAAATGAAAAAGCAAAGAAAAAGCATTGGATTTTGCTCGCGTATGGCTCGTGATGCTCATCCCTAGTTTAATGCTTAGACTTGAAATTCCTCTTATCATGTTATATCTCCTTGAAATAGAGGTTAGGCCTCTGGGGCCTTATATTTATGAAAAATGCTAATGAGTATTCTTAGGGCACTAGTTAATAATCTATTTAAAGAAATTTTTTATGAAAAATAAAAAAAAAAAGTAATTAATATTTTGACAACTTTTTTCATTTTTCATAAAAGTGGTATTAAAACTTTTCTAAAATAAATTATTAATGAGTGCTCTAAGGACAATCTTTAGCATGACTGTATATTTATTTTAGACCATTATCATTGTTGGCCATTGTGATTAAATGTATATTATTTTAATCATTTAAAACATTCGCTTTGTGTTTCTCAAAAAAAAAAAAAAAAAAAAAAACATTTGCTTTGCAAACTTCTTACTTTTAGTGATGCTTGCTACAGAGAAAGGATGTTCAGCGACAATTTGGGATGCTAAATGGGAAAAAAGGTATGTGTTTTGGGGTCATTGACTTCTTTGGGAGCTGTTGATGTGGTAGCCAGTATGGGAAAAAGGGTGTTTTTCAAATGGACCATGTCTATTTCAAATAGCAAAACGGCGGCCACCGGTGGCTGTTGTTCTTCCGAGCTGGCGAGTAGGGAACCCTCGGTTGGGGTCTGGAACAGGTCCTGAGGGGTACTATTGTCTTTCTTCTGCTCCTCCGCTTCGTCGAAAGTCTCTGGTAGAGACACTATGACGATCCCCGTGGACTCCACTTCCACTTCCATGGGCTGGGTCGGGTCGTCGGAGTCTTCGTTGGCGTGGTGGTCGGAGCATCCGTCGGATCCTGGGGCAAGGATTTTGAACTTCCGTGGAAGTAAGTTTTCCTGTTTTACATACAAATATTTCCAAGGAACAAATTCCCCAAATATGTCCTTCAGATATTGCTCTGGTGCCTTAATAGGTTCCCTACCTGGCATGCAACTATTTAGTTTATTCTATCTTTCTCTGCCTTAATTTATAGGTCTGGTTGTCACTCCTCATATAAATCACAGATGAAGCTAATTAAGCTGGGCACAGCCCGTAGTTGAAGTTATAAGCATGGAGAATGGTGTTGTGCGCTACAGTGTGGTGTTCCACAGTGATGATGATCTGAACGATTGGCCTCCAATTTCATCTGTTGTAGCTTTTATGTCCTCTGTTTTCTCATCATCATCGGGCATGCATTCAAGGTTAGCATTTTTATTCTTCTTTTCTTATTTCTTTTTTGATAGATTATTCATGTTATCTAAAATGTGCAACAATAGATTTGTATGTGTTTGTAATCTCTTTTTTGAATTTCTATATTATTACCATAAAATTGTTCGAACATTTTAAATGTTCCCTTTTCCATATTGTTTTGTCAATTTAATAATATCTAGCTCTTCTTTTTTAGACATCGTGAATTGATTTATCTCAATCTAACACAATTAGTAAAAAATTTTCAAATAATACCAGTTTGCCTTTCGGCTCAAGTCCATATAATGTTACATTACAATAATGGGCTTACATCCAGTACACAAAATATTTTGTATATTATTGAGAATGGTGTACTTACTGTGAATTTGGTAGAATTGGTAGGTGGGGAATCAAATCCTTAGATTGATCTCCAAATGCAGTGTCTTTGCTCTTTTCTTGAAAAGCGTAATAAAAGAGTAGTTTAAAAGGGAGCTCTATCCCAGCCATAGGAATCAATCCACAGTATACGTGGGAGCTTTGAGGACAGAAAAATAAAGTTCAGCGAGCAATTGGAGATGCAAGCAAGGATTCTGAACTGCCTAGGAAGTAAGTATTACCACTTTACACACTAATATGTGCAGTGACCAAATGTTCTCAGAGTACTTCAAATATTTATCTGATTCTGTATTAGATTCTTTATTTGACATGCAATTTTTTGGTTTCTTTTGTCTTTCTTTTGCTGCATTAATCTGTTGGTATGATACTATGGTTCAAATCACAGACAAGGGTAATTAACATAGTAAAACGACTGATGATAGAACTTACAATCATGGAGAATGGTGTTGTCCACTATAGCGGTGGGTTTTATAGTGATGATGATTTGAAAGATCGACCTCCAATTTCGTCCTTTTTAGCCTTTATGTCCTCTGTTTTCTGCCCATCATCAGGAAGGTTTGTCTACTAACATGACCTCTATTATGTTCCTCATAATGATCACAATGGTACTATCATATCAAATTGGGATGATGTTTCCATCAACCATAAGAAGAGTTGAAAATGAGAGGTGTTAGTATTATTATTCCTCTAATGCATGCATCTTCAATGTTTGATGACATTATTTCCAGCAAAACCATTGTTGACCACTCATATATAACAGCCTTTGACGCTTTCGCCTTGAATGATTTTCTTCCTTAGTTGGTGATTAATGAAAAATCTTGTTGGCATAAGTTACATAAACTTTCTCTAATTTTGATTTAAACCATAAATTTTTCTAATACTCTTCTCACGTACCTACATTTGTGTATATGAGAAAGAAATTTCAAAGTTTTAGTATTTTGTGATAAGATATATTCTTCTTGTGACATTTCTTCCTCATTTTTCATGACAATCCTAACTCATTTGGAAATAATAGTATATTATGTGCCAATATTAAAGCCCAATATGGTTGACTAGTTCCTCCTAGTAGCAGCCGGAGGGTGATACAAGTCAAACAAGTGGAATCTCACTTGAGATAGGGAACAACCCAAAAACCTTGGTGGGAATGGACACACACTAACTAATATCAGTTGCACAAGCTAAAAGGATATGCTTTCGGATTCAGAAGCTTGGGATGCAACTCAGCTTCTATAGTGACATTGGATTCAAAGTACAAATCAATTTATTGCAGGTTCTCAAGATTTCATTTTCATGTATTGATTTAGGGTGTGTGCATTAGTGCTCTATATTTTCGAAAAGTATCTTATGACTGTTTCATGGGAATTTTCTCTCAAAACAGGTGTGAGTCCCATTTATCACCTAATACCATAACAAAAACAAAGACTTAGTTCATTCAAAGTTTGTTTACGCTTTCTAGTTTTCATCTTGTGTTTGAGCTCCTCAAGTCTTTGATTTGAAGCCAATCAAACTATTGAATGTTGTAAGAGTTTGATTTGGACACTTTCAAATTATTGAATCGATATTTGGGCGATCAAAAATTTGAATCTCAAAAGTCATATCAAATACGCTACTTCTTTAATTATATTTACAACATAATCTATATAGTATCTAAAAGCAGATAATTTATGTAATATCTAAAAGCAAATTTAGAATAGATACTCTCAACCATTTATAAAGATTATGTTGCATTCTCTTTATAAATGGTTGCATTTTGTTTAATTTTGTTATGGATTGTCTCAAAATGACCAGTGTATTATTTTTGAGTTAAAACAATTTTATAAAGGTTATAGAAAATTCCTTGTACAGGCTGAACAAATAGTTATCTCATGCTCTCGACGCTATTCAGGTTTGGTGCATGACAATGTACCAACTGTAGCAAAGAATATATGTATGTGGCAAGAGATGTAATTGTATTATCGTCTATTTGTAGTCAAAGTCTTTCATCTCTACTAGGAACCATTCTTAGGAACTAAAACTTCATTGTTTTGCAAATTTAAGGGACTTGAATAATCTAATAATCTCGGCACCATCGTACCATTCAGAATGCCTACTCATCCTCATTTTCTTCTCTCCACAAATATAAATGCATACTTTAAACAAATTAAGGCATAATTGTATCTTTATTATTCAATTGGAATGCATCTTGATACAAAACCATTTTTCTCACTTAACAATAAGAGTTTCTTTAGTGACATTTTTGTTCATATTCTTCTTGAGTTGTGCAGTCTCAGCCCCATATACATTTACCAAGCTTCCCTAGCAATGTATTTCAAGACTCATGTGAAGGTTCTTCAACTTGATCATCAGGCAATACACCCAAATCAATCATGCGTGCACTTCTCATCATCTCTGCAACTTTAACTTTGCGTGTGGTGACTAGAATTCTACTGCCTTGCCCACCATATTTGAGTGTAATTCTGAATGGCTCCCACATTGTGAAGTCTTCCATCCACACATCATCTAAGACAAGAAAAAACTTTTTTCCCTTAATTTTGTCACAAATTCCATCCAATAGACCTTGCAATGTAACCATGTTAGGTGTTTGACGATCAATAGATTCAAGGATTGCTTTGGCAAGCTTGCATTGATCAAAAGGATCAGAAACACAAACCCATATTTTTATTTGAAAATGAGCTTGCACCTCGGGATCATTGTAGGCTACTTGAGCAAGAGCCGTTTTTCCAATACCACCCGGGCCCACTAAAGAGATGACGTAGGGGTTTCCCTCTTCTTCACTACCTCTGCCCAATAGGATGTTCACTAGATCATCCTTAACCTTATCACGACATTGAATTTCAGACACATCAACAAATGAAGTAGTTTTTGGTCGTTCAACTTTTTCAATGCTCCTTGTCAATTCAAACCCACATGTGTCTCTTTCTTTGATAATCTCATCAAATTTATCATTAAGTTCTTCTATCTTATGAGCAATATCACGATGCTGAAGAAGACTAGTAACTGAAAAATCAAAGTTGAAGAGGGGCCATACCTTCCTCCTCTTAGCAGTACCAGTTGCAGCTTCTTCTTCCTCATCTTTTTTCTCATTATCTTCTACGATCTTGGTGGCCGTGTTCCACTTATCCAACACGCCCTTCATCTGGTTGGATACGTCTTTGAGCTTATCTAACCAAAGCTTCACAGCTTCCTCCTTCACTCGCCTTTTCTCTGCATCGTTGAGCACTGCCTGGATGGTACGGAATTTGCTTTCCAGCTTTGGGACCTCTTCCTTAACATTTGCAATCAGCTTGAACTCTGAAGTAATCATTGAAAAAAGCTGTGTCTTAATTTCTGAAACTTGTTGAACCCAATCCGCCCAATCCATAATTGGAAATTGATTTTTTTTTTTTTTTTTTTTTCGTAAAAGAATTGGATATTGAAGTTTGATGGATAAAACAAGAGGAGACTGAAAGAGTTAAATGGTTGATGAAAGGAGAAACCAAATAGAAGCTGCTCATATGGTCAATGAAGTCCACGCGGTTCATGACCTGTTAACACTGATGACTTCTTTTTCATTTTTTGAAAAAAAAAAAAAAAGAGGAAACTTCTCATCAACCCACGGACAACAAAATTTAAAAAAAAAATTTAATTAAATGTTTCTACATTAGCGTGTATTTTATATTCTATTTTTCTTTTGATGCATGGTAACATTTCCTTTATGAGGACACTTTTATGAGTCCAATTGTTACATCCTTATCTATTAGTTTGTTTATATTACCTTTGATTTGATTTTTTAATTATTATTTTTTTTTTTTTGTATTTTGTTTAGCATTTCTAAATTGGCATGCGTTTTGTATTTCATTTTCTTTTGATGCATTGTCAGTTGTAAAGTTTCTTTTATAACACTTTACGAGGGCAACTTTATTTATTTGGAATCAAGCGAAATATTATATATTTAATTTTTTTAATTTAAAATAAAAAAATGAAAAGAAAACATAAAGGAAAAAATAAAATATGACATGACGAATGAGGTAGTGCAACAGAAGCATAACAACATTAAATACTATGTTATATGTATAAATAGATAGATAGATAAGGTTTGATTTTGTTTTTCCATTTTGTTAATTGATTATTTGTGAATATTATTTAAAAGTAATATTTTCTATGATTAATTAATATTTGCAATTTTAAATTTAAAGAGAAAATTTTAAATAAAAATTACAGTGACTATTATGCTGCTACTATGCAGTAACTATAAGTAAAAGTTATGTTATGTTAATAAACTTTAATGGACATAACAAAACTCTTGAACAAGTTTGATATCAACTAAGAATTAAAAAAAAATAAAAATCAAGTTTGAAAATAAAAATTGAGCTTTGTGTTAAGCTTGATTTTGATAACAAAGTAAAAAAATCAATTTTGAGTACTATAGTTGTTACTTTTCATCACAACTGTTAGAGCCCTAATTCCAACAAAATAAAAACATCCTCAAAAATAATTTTCACCAAAAAGAAACTGCAACTGCCTTCCTCCAAGAAACCTCCAAGAAAACTCTATCTATAAGGAAGATGAGACTTAAGTGCAGTCTTGATCTCCGTGTGAACTGTGTCTAGATACTTTTTGAACCTTCTAGGTACCATACTTTAGCTTTTTACATTGCAGCAATATCATGGAAAAATAACTCTTTGAACTTTCTAAGAACCATACCGACGGTCATTGCTTTGCGGTCAAGCTTTTCACGTTGCAAAATCTCAAAAGCTTTGCTAAAGCCATAAATGTCTTCGTCAAACTTTTAATATTTTAATTAAAATTTTGCAATTTATTGTAAAGACAATAAGTTAGCCAAATGTAGAATCTTACATTGAGAATGAGAAAGACTCCTTAGAGTATCCACAGCAGTGCATCTAAAATTTTAACTATTTAGTTACACAAAAAGTCACTTTATCTATTTTACCTACATACGTGCTACAGCAGTTGATCTATTTTAGCTTTTAACACAATAAAATAATATAAACACTATAATAAAATAATATTTCATTCAACCCCTATCACACCACAACAACCACCATCAAACCCATAAAAATCACTGCACAACTACAACTCCGCCGTGCCCATCAAAACCATTGAAGAAGAAAAAAAAAGAAAGCAGAAAAATCACAGCCGGAAACACAAACCCAGCCCGAAACAAAAACAGAAACCCATGCCCGAAACAAAAACCCAGCCCGAAACACAAATCCGAAACACAAGAACAGCCCGAAACACAGAGCCGAAACGCCGAAAATAGAGAAGAGAGGCCGAAATGGGTCAGGTCGGCGGCCGAACGTGGGTCGACGGCGACGGGTTTGCGGCGGCTGGGCTCGTGCAGATCGGCGATGGGTCTCTAAGGAAGAAAGAAGGGAACCGAAACCCATGCCCGAAACAAAAACCCAGCCCGAAACACAGAGCCGAAACGCCGAAAATAGAGAAGAGAGGCCGAAATGGGTCAGGTCGGCGGCCGAACGTGGGTCGACGGCGGCGGGTTTGCGGCGGCTGGGCTCGTGCAGATCGGCAATGGGTCTCTGAGGAAGAAAGAAGGGTCTGTGGGTCTGTGGAGGAAGAAAGAAGGGATGGAGAGGCAGTGAGGAGAGAGAGAGTGAGATTGAGAGAGATACCGGAGTGAGTTGAGAGAGATGCCGGAGCTGAGAGAGTGAGGTTGAGAGAGATGAAGTTCAGAGATGAGATGAGAGTGAATGAGAGAGAGAGAGAGGCACGGTGAGAGTGAATGAGAGAGGTGGGATTTTTTTAATAAAAAGCTGGAATAAAATAATGTATTTTTTTTTAGCTCTCATGAACAGTGCACATCTATTTATAGATGTGCACTGTAGCAATGGAGCTAAAATTTTTAGATTTAGCTCCACTGCTGCAGGGGTGTTTTTTGTGTTTGTGGAGCAAAATTTTAGCAATATAGCATTATAGCTACACTGCTGTGAATGCTCTTAATTATTTATAAGTATGGTGATTAATGGGCTAAAATTTATTTAAGTAGAAATTGGGTCAGCTTTGTGGACAGTGGCAGGAATTTGTAGTTGGGAGGGGAGGGGGGGGGGGGGGGGGGGTGCAAGTAATAAATAAGAGGATAACATTTTTTTTTCTTAATATATATCCATACTATGTATAATTATCTAAAATATATAGTAGTATCATAAACACAATTCAATATACAACACGTTTTTTTTTTTGTGATGCATATATATAATACAGTTAAGTGGATTAATTTATAATACATATATAGTTTTTAATTTGCCTATCGACCTAGGTTTTCAATTTAAATTATAACACATTAATTATAATGATTAAGATAAAAGATTATTATTAATAGGTTAAAATATGGATAAAATTAGACAACAATTATTGAAATGCATAAAAATAAATTGAATCAAAATATCTAGTAATATATTATCAATTAAAAAAATAAAGAATAGATGAAGACAAGTCATAATGGTTCTAGGACCATAATTATTTTACAACTTTTTACAACAACTTTATCATGTTTCTCCACCAATCACACTTGGCTACATCTCGTAACACAAAAATTGTAAAATAAGTTGTGATAATATATTTTTTTCGGTATCACACCTGGGAGTAAACAAAACTATTAAAGTGATATATTAAGACTCTGTTTAGATACAGCTGAAAATTGAAAATATTGTAATAAAATAATTTTTAAATGTGTAAATAGTATCGTGAGATCTATTTTTAATAAAAAAGTTATTAAAAAGTAGTATTTGTGGGTCTGTAAACAGTGCACAAATGCGCTGTACATAGTGGAAAAGTCAGCCTTTGCGGCTGAAAAAAAAAAAAAAAAAAAAAAAAAAAAAAAAAACCTGAAACGCGGACGCCACAAAACGCTGACGCAAAACGCGGAGGCCAAACGGGTGCTAAGTTTGCTTTTGACGTGTATGTTTTTGAACCATACATGTAGTCCTTTCTTAATAGCTTTATTGTATTGGAATTAGAGAAAACAGTATAGAAGTCTTTGGAGTCTGTAAATTGTATAGCACTAATCTAAAAGTATCAAATTTGAGTATTATAGTTATTACTTTTCGTTACAACTGTAGAGCTCCGATTCCATCAAATTAAAAACATCCTCAAAAATAATTTTCACCGAAAAGAAACTGTCACTGCCTTCCTCCAAGAAACCTCTGTGAAACCTTTATGGCTTGTTTGGAAGTTTAGAGAGGGAGGAAAGTAGAGGGGAGTAGAGGGAAGGGGAGTAGTGGGGAAGAGAGTAGAGGAGAATGATTCACCTCCACCTTATTTGGATGTTTTTAAAATTAGTAAGGGGGAAGGGAGTAATTAGCCCTTCCCCTTGTGTAATTTTGTTAATATAATAAGGGTAAATTAGGTAATTTACTTGGTCAATAGTTTATATACTCTACTCCCCCTCCAAATCTCTCCAATTTGGGGGAATTAAAATTGGGGGGCTAGAGGGAGTCCAAACCCCTCCAAACTTCTCCAAACCCCTCCCCCTCATTCTTTAAAAAACTTCCAAACAAGGTAATTGCATTACTCTCCCTCCCTCTACTCTGCTCCCCCTCCTTTTTTAAACATCCAAACATGCCATTAAGTATTTGTAAGGAAGATGAGACTTAAGCGCAGTGTGAACTGTGTCTAGATACTTTTTGAACCTTCTAGGTACCATACTTTAGCTTTTTACATTGCAACAATATCATGGAAAAATAACTCTTTGAACTTTCTAAGAAGGATACCAACAATCATTGCTTTGCGGTGAACCTTTTCACATTGCAAAATCTCAACAGCTTTGCTGAAACCAAAAATGTTTTTGTCAAACTTTTAATATTTTAATTAAAAGTTGGCAAATTTATTGTAAAGATAATATGCTAGCCAAATATAAAATCTTACATTGATAAGGAAAGAGATTCATTAATTACTTATAAGTGCAGGTTAAAATTTTTTGGAGTAGAAATTGGGTCAACTACATGGAGGTGGTGCCAAATCAAAATAAATAATCAACAACCGGCCCTTTAAAACTTTTTAAACGAAATAATTTTATCCTTAGCCAACAACAAATGCATGCAACAAAAAATATTAATTAATTAATTAATTAAAATAAATAAATCTCAGTGGTTAAGCAGCAGAGTTGGAGAAAAAATTATATTATGTTTCGGGTGTATATGCCATCTCTCTCACAGTAGTTGGGTCCCACAATTGTGTGGGACCCAATTGCTGTGAAAGAGATGACATATACACCCGAAACATGATATATTATCTCGAGTTGGAGACCAAAGATGCCGCATGCAGTTAGTAGCAAAGTTGCACCCTAACTCTAAGTCCTGACTTCATCCTTGGTTGCTCCTCAATCCAATTTTTTTTTTTTTTTTTGTGTATTTTTTTTTCTATATTATATATCTCCAATTTTTGTTTTGCCCTAATTTTTAATTTTGTGTGATTTTATTATATTTTAGTGTATTATCACTAACAACGACTATAACTAAAATCAATTCAGCTTTATAATTGAAATCACGTTGTGAGATAGAGTGTGTATGGCAAAATATAACGCAGCGTATGCAAAAATAATTAACGTATAATTTTGAGAAAAATAAATAGAAAATAACTAATTTAAAATCATATAAATTTTCACAATTAGTAAAAAATCCTTTAAACTTTCTTTATATCTTTTGTAGGATCGGTTTTGGTAGCCCAAGCCCAAAAGATATGGGTTGAAGACCCAGCGAACCCGGGACAATAGATTTGTAGAGAGTGGGTGAGAAAGCTAAGCTGGTTATGAAGTACACAATGGCTGGCTAGATTACGTACAGTGTTGATAACATGAATTGAGGCTTAGACAACTCTAGGAATGAATGTCCGAGGAGGCGTTTTATTGAATGAACCGTGATTACAATGCTCAGAGCTACAGTAAAGCTTTTCTCTCTCTTTCTCTCTCTCTTCTCCGATCCCTTATTATCAGGGACCCTTCTTCTTTATATAGCATCCCTTCCTATCATCTCCATCGTCCACCTGTTCTTCATCCACGCATCTACTCAAGTACATGTCACTTCATGTGTCTACTTTAGTTCTTTGTGAGTGGCGGTAGCTGAGGTTGCACTGTTCAGGGGTCTTCTCCACATAAATGCGGCCAGAAAAGCTGTTGCAGCGCATTAAATGCGGTGGTAGCAGCTTTTCCTTTAGATATTTTTTAGTTCTGATCATTTCCGGATCCACCCAGGACCTATCATTGCCGTTGGGATCGTTGGGAAGATTAGTCGGACCTTCCACACGTTCGTTTGATCAAGGCTCATCATAGCCGAGGAGCAAGACGTCCTCAGACCAATGGTGACCTTTTCGGACGACACTCCCCTTCCGCTTCTGGGCTTCCTGCTTTTGGACAAGCCACCCCAACCACCTGTTAATCCTCGGAAATTCAATAGTCCTTAACAGGGGGTTCCGGGCCCATTAAGTAGCTTTGGGCTTTTTCCCCCCACAATAGCCCCTCAAAATCTTAATTTTTCCTTCACATCCGAAGAGAAAAAATGGGATTTTGACTTGTTACGGGGTAAAAGCTTGGAAACAGACAAAAGTTCGGCCTGGCACGCGTGTAGGCATAGATGCGCGTGTTCCATCATTACTGCCGTTGTTTTCCGGATTCCCAAAGCGCTGCATTAATTACGCCAGGGGGCGCCCTGTCCATTGCATCCAACGGTGGGCTATTGATCCAACGGACGGGGTTCTTCCTCGGGATTTTGGCAAAATAACTTCTGCCCTTTCGTTTGACCTCGTATAAAATCCCAAAGGTGGACATTTCTCCTCACTTTGCAACTTTCAAATCATCCCACAAGAACAAGCACACAAACGCTCAGAGCTCTTCCAATCGCCGATTTTAATTCTTCCCAGAGTCCTCAGGAATCCTTCTGCGAGTTCAGAGACCAGTCTCTAGCCCCGTTCCTGTAAGTTTTCACCATCTCAATCCTTCAGTTTTCTCTTCGGCCGTCTATTTTTCAGTTTGGGCGACCATTTCCTCACTGCTACGTTGTGCCTCTGTTTTTCCGTTGAGTGATGGGTAAACTAGAGTATCTGGTAGACAGCCCCGCCCAGCTGGAGAAGTTCAGGGCCACATACCGCATACCTCCAAACGTGGGGGTGAAGTATTGCCTTTCGGAGAAAATACTGACTGATCGGGAAACGGGGGAGGTTGTGATCCCTCTCATCGCCTTCCTAGAAGGGGGGATGACGATTCCTATGGGCCCTATCACCACTAGTTATCTTATAAACCATAGGATCACACCTTGGCAGTGCGCGCCTAACATGTTTAGGATCTTAGGGGCCATTGAGGACCTTAACCGCCACCTAGGATTGGGGCTCACTTGGCACGACGTGGTGCACATGTATGAGTTCCACAGCCAGCAAGGGGCGAGATATTATTTGAAGTCCCAGTCCAACATTGTTAGGCTCGTTTCCTGCCTCCCCAAATCCAATAAAGGGATGAAGGATGACTACGTGATCATCTCGGGCGCGTGGTATGACGGTCCTCACTGTCCGACCAGAGCAGGAGAGCCAGGTGGGACCCGTTAGACTTAGGCACACTAACCATAGGCTCAGGACCTTCACTTTTTAACGGTTTTTTATTCTTCCTGTATTGCTGCTTTCCGGTTTCTAACAAAGCTCTGTTATGACTTGTAACAGATAGAAGAAATATATCTCCTCGGCTCAGCCTCACTAACTTTGATGCGCTCAACTATTTGCTGCAGTCCGAGATCTTCGTAAGCGAGGACGGATAACTCCGATCGACTCCCCTCATCCTAGGGTACAAAGCGAGGCGGAAAGACCTCCAACCGGTCGGCAACCCGATAGTCCAGGGGGACGAACGTCTTAACCGTATTGACGTTTCGTTCAGGGGCTTTTTGGCACCGCACGACCTTCCACCAGTACCACATCCAAACCCCCGGGCTATACCCCCTCTTGTCCAGCCACTACAGCAAGTTCCCCTCGGACCAAAGGTTGAGGGTGAAAAGGTTGGCTCCTCCACCTCCTCGCTAGAAGAACAAATAGACAAGTTCCACTTCGGGGGGGAAGCTTCAGGGGCGAATCAAGTGGTAGAGGTCTCGGACGTTGAGGAAGAAGGTGATAGGCAGTCCAGTGTCCGCCCATTTTTGATAACTGCCCTCCCCAACGACTCTTCGGACGAAGATATGGTGGATTTGAAACGTCTAATGAAGAACAGGGGCCAAAAGACCGAGCAGAAGGGCGCTGGGACCTCTCAGCCAACTGTGACCCTGCCTCCAGCACCTCCCAAGGCTCCTGAAGTCGGCTTGAAACCCATGCCGAATCTACAGAAGAAGAGGCCCCTCGAGCCTGAAGAAAGGGAGGTGGGGGTGCCACCAAAAGTAAATAAGCAGCAGAAGACGGCGAGGGACCGAGGCAAAAGGGCCTCTTCCACTGAAAGCCGCGACGAGAACGTCGGGGCTGAGGTCCGCCGAGGAGTAGGACCTCGCATATGGTCCCCAAGGCTTGAGCTGGATGGCGCCCCCATTCTTTGGGATACGTCCCTCAGGAACTATGATGGGGGAAGGGCGGGATACGTTGCTGAAGCCCTGCAGCAGCCACTCCTCCTCCCTCATGATATGGAGTCCTTCAGGCGCTTCAGCCAGCAGGAGCTCTTCTTATCCCTTAAGAGGGACATGGCCATGGTAAATGAACTTGCTCTCTTAATTTAGGTTCCATTTTTAACTTGCATTGCTTCCTTTCTTCATCTTGTGCTGAAAATGTGGTCATGCAGATTACTCAGCAGATCTACGTGGCTGAGGAATGGAACAAAAAGTCCTCCCTCGAGGCCCAAGTAGCAGCCCAGTCCCAATCCGAGGCGGAGAAGGCTCTTGGTCTGCTGAAGGATGATTATGCTCGCACATCCGAGCAGCTTAAGGCCGTGACCCGGGAAAGGGACAACCATAAGGCCGGCCTTCAAACCGCCGAGACCCAGGCCGAGGAGTAGCGCAAACAATTGCGCGCGTCAGAGACCAACCTGGGGACCGAAAGGGAACTGGTGAAGGGTCTCAGGGCTGAACTCCAGAAAGCCCGGGAGGGCGCCCGAGCAGCTGAGCAGGCGGTTCAACTGGCCAAGGAGTCAGTTGAAGCTGAGAGGAAAGCGGCATATCAGCTAGGAGTGGACGAGATTGGAAAGCAGCTTATGGAGCAATTCGCTCTGGTTGCTCGCGAGTACTGCGACGTAACCTGGCAAAAGGCACTGGACGTTGCTGGGGTCCCTTCAGACTCTCCCCTGAGGCTACCTAGGGGCATATACTACCATCCAGATATCCGAGAGCTCCCAGAGACTGACTCTCCTCCTGCTCCCCAGCTTTTGGAGTCTACGGAGCAAAGCTTAGTCAGTGTAGCTTCCCCATCCGCCCTTGATGCACCCCGAGAGGCTGGTCTGCCAGTTGAACCAGCCAAAGACAAAGGTCAAGGGTTGGACGAAGAGAAGACTCCTGCTGAGTCCCAGAGCCAAGCCCCAGGAGCTGCTGTTCAGACAGGCCAGGTTGCTGACCCTGTGGTTCCTTCAGCTCAAGAGTAGACACATAGGGCCCCCTTTTTCTTTGTGTTTTTCTTTTTGTAAGAGATTTGTAAGCTATTTTCCTGATTAATGAAGCAGTTTTTCCTTTGTATTCATTTGCTTTGCTGTGTAATATAACTCACTATTACTATTAAAGCTCTGTGCCTTAACTTTATTGTGATCCTGATATCATGTTAACAACTCGCATGACTAAGATTGGTGTTAGAAAGGGGCAGAATGTATGAGAATTATTACTAAACAATGAAAACTACAGGGGTTGTAGTAAAAAGCTCCACAAGCCTTTCCAAATGTGTACAAAAGACTAAGAGGCAAGATTTAAGTCTAAACACTTAAAAGGAATCGTAACATAGTGCTAACTAATCCCATATCATCTGGTCCGAGGACTACAGGCATGAATGGATTTAAGTTTAAACACTTAAAGGAATCGTAACATAGTGCTAACTAACCCAAATCATCTGGTCCGAGGACTACAGGCATGAATGGATTTAAGTTTAAACACTTAAAGGAATCGTAACATAGTGTTAACTAACCCAAATCATCTGGTCCGAGGACTGCAGGCATGAATGGATTTAAGTTTAAACACTTAAAGGAATCGTAACATAGTGCTAACTAACCCAAATCATCTGGTCCGAGGACTACAGGCATGAATGGATTTAAGTTTAAACACTTAAAAGGAATCGTAACATAGTGCTAACTAACCCAAATCATCTGGTCCGAGGACTACAGGCATGAATGGATTTAAGTTTAAACACTTAAAGGAATCGTAACGTAGTGTTAACTAACCCAAATCATCTGGTCTGAGGACTACAGGCATGAATGAGTTTAAGTTTAAACACTTAAAGGAATCGTAACATAGTGTTAACTAACCCAAATCATCTGGTCCGAGGACTACAAGCATGAATGGATTTAAGTTTAAACACTTAAAGGAATCGTAACATAGTGTTAACTAACCCAAATCATCTGGTCCGAGGACTACAGGCATGAATGGGTTTAAGTTTAAACACTTAAAGGAATCGTAACATAGTGTTAACTAACCCAAATCATCTGGTCCGAGAACTACAGGCATGAATGGATTTAAGTTTAAACACTTAAAGAAATCGTAACATAGTGCTAACTAACCCAAATCATCTGGTCCGAGGACTACAGGCATGAATGGATTTAAGTTTAAACACTTAAAGGAATCGTAACATAGTGCTAACTAACCCAAATCATCTGGTCCGAGGACTACAGGCATGAATGGATTTAAGTTTAAACACTTAAAGGAATCGTAACATAGTGCTAACTAACCCAAATCATCTGGTCCGAGGACTACAGGCATGAATGGGTTTAAGTTTAAACACTTAAAGGAATCGTAACATAGTGCTAACTAACCCAAATCATCTGGTCCGAGGACTACAGGCATGAATGGATTTAAGTTTAAACACTTAAAGGAATCGTAACATAGTGCTAACTAACCCAAATCATCTGGTCCGAGGACTACAGGCATGAATGGATTTAAGTTTAAACACTTAAAGGAATCGTAATAGATTGATATGCTGATTAAAAGAAGAGTTTGATTAATAATAATACCTTTTGAGGTTATTTACATTCCACGGGCGTGGTATCACATGATTGTCTAGGTCTTCAAGGAAGTATGCCCCAATGCCAGCTCCTGAAATAATACGATATGGTCCTTCCCAATTAGGCCCTAGCTTTCCCCACGCTGGGTTCTTTACAGTGCCAACCACCTTTCTTAGTACGAGATCGCCAGGTTCCAGAGGCCTGAGCCTTACGTTGGCATCGTAGCCCTGTCTAAGCTTTTGTTGGTAATGTGCTAATCGGACCATTGCATTTTCCCTCCTTTCATCGATGAGATCCAAGCTCTTCTCTAGAAGCTCGTCGTTACTCGCCGGACTAAACGAGTTAGTTCTCAGTGTCGGGAATCCAGTTTCCAAAGGTATGACGGCTTCAGCCCCGTATGTCATTGAGAAGGGGGTCTCTCCAGTAGACCTGCGTGAAATGGTTCTGTAAGCCCAAAGTACATGTGGTAATTCTTCTACCCATTTACCCTTCGCGTCATCTAATCTCTTTTTCAAGCAATTCACAATGACCTTGTTGACAGCTTCAGCTTGGCCATTACCCTGGGGGTAAGCTGGGGTGGAGTACCTATTTATGATTCCTAGCTCGCTACAATAGCTCCTGAATGCTTTGCTATCGAACTGCAGGCCATTGTCCGAGATGAGAGCACATGGGACTCCAAATCGAGTAACTATACTTTTCCACACAAACTTTTGCACGTCTACGTCTCGGATGTTTGCAAGAGGCTCTGCTTTGACCCACTTGGTGAAGTAATCAGTACCGACTAGTAGATATTTCTTGTTTCCTGCAGCCTTAGGAAATGGTCCCACGATATCCAAGCCCCATTGGGCGAAAGGTCATGGGCTGGACAGCGGGTTGAGAGTCCCCCCTGGCTGATGTATATGCGGAGCAAATCGTTGACACTGATCACATTTTTTGGCATAATCTAGGGCTTCCTTTTGCATGTTCGGCCACCAATAACCCTGAGTGATGGCTCGGTGAGCCAAGGATCTTCCTCCAGTGTGGCTTCCACAGATTCCTTCATGCAGTTCCTCTAATAACAGCTCAGCCTTTTCAGGATGCACGCACAACAAGTACGGCCCTGAATAGGAACGTTTGTATAGTTTCTGATCCTCGAACAACCAGAACCTAGCTGCCTTCCTCTGAATTTTATCGGCTTCTCCCTTCTCTTCAGGCAGGATATCTTCCTTCAGAAACTTAACCAGCGGGTCCATCCAACTGGGTCAAGCCCTGACCTGATGTACTTGAATTACTCCTTTTCCCGCTTCGGTAGGCTCATGCAGGTCCTTAACGAGGATAACTCTCGGCAAATCTTGTGCCGAAGAGGTGGCTAGAGTGGCCAAGGAGTCGGCGTGTGAGTTGCCACTCCTAGGAATATACAGCAAGCTAAAAGACTCGAACCCTGACTGCAGATGCTTAGCTCAGCTCAGGTATCCCTGCATTCTTTCGTCCTTTGCCTCAAACTCTCCCTGGACTTGACCCACAACCAGCCTTGAGTCCGAGAATACTTTTACTGCCTTTCCTCCCATCCTTTGGACCATACTCATCCCTATCAATAGGGCTTCGTATTCTGCCTCATTATTCGTCGCCGAGAAGCCCAACCTTAATGCTTTTTCAATAATGATTCCTTTGGGGGATATCAGCACTAGCCCCACTCCGAAGCCTCTCTGGTTTGCAGCACCATCCACGTACGCCTCCCAAAGGGAGGGCTCTTGTTGAGAAATCATGCCAACCGATTTTTCACCCACATCTGATGTCAGCTTCACCTCTTCTAGTCGGGGCTCTGTGAACTCGACTACCAAATCAGCAAGCACCTGGCCCTTGACCGAGGTACGTGGCATATACTTGATGTCAAAAGCCCCTAGGATCGTCCCCCATTTTGCAATTCTCCCAGTGTAGTCTGCACTTCAGAGTATAGCCCTGAGCGGAAGCTGGGTGAGGACGATGACTGTATAGGCTTGGAAATAATGTTGGAGCTTTCGTGTGCCGTGCACCACTACCAAAATAGCCTTTTCCAACGGTAAATAACGGACCTCAGCTTCATGAAGCGACTTGCTTACCTAATAAACGGGTTTCTGCACGCCGCCATCTGCTCGGATCAGGACCAAGCTCACAGCATGGGTGGCTACCGCGATATACGCAAACAAGACCTCGTCGGGCTCAGGGCTGGACATGATTGGTGGTCGAGCTAGATAATCTTTCAACTGTTGGAAGGCCACAGCACACTCCTCTGTCCACTCGAACCCTTTCCACTTGTTAATCAAGGAAAAGAAAGGCCGGCACCTATCCGCCGATCGAGAGATAAATCGATTTAGGGCTGCCGTCATCCCTGTCAGTTTCTGAACCTCCTTGGGGTTCTGAGGAGGTTGTAACTCATTAATGGCCCTTATCTGGTCAGGGTTGACCTCAATTCCCCTGTGAGGCACCATATATCCCAAAAACTTGCCTGACCCCACGCCAAACGAGCACTTAGCAGCGTTCAAGCGTAGCTTGTACTTCCTGAGAACTTCGAAGGTGCTTTCCAGGTCCTTTACATGCTCGGACACCACTTTGCTCTTCACCACCATGTCGTCTATGTAAATCTCGATATTTCTCCCCAGCTGTGGTTCAAACATCCTCGTCATCATCCTTTGGTAAGTTGACCCTGCATTTTTTAAACCGAATGGCATCACCTTGTAGTGATAGTTACCCGTAGGGGTCACAAAAGCAGTCTTTTCCTGGTCTTCCAGGGCTAAGGGTATCTGGTGATAGCCTTGGAATGCGTCTAAGAAGCTCATTCGGGGGTGTCCGACGGTGGCATCTACTAGCCGATCGATTTTAGGCATGAGGAATGGATCTTTAGGGTAGGCCTTGTTTAAGTCGGTGAAATCTACACATACTCGCCATTTCCCGCTCTTTTTCTTTACCACCACAATATTTGCCATCCACTCTAGGTAGAAGACCTCTTTAATAGCCCCAGCTTGTTTGAGCTTTGCCACTTCTTCTCTGACTGCCTCAGCGTGTTCCTTAGACGGACGCCGAGGAGGCTGCTTCTTAGGGGTGATCATGGGGTTTACTTTCAAATGGTGGCATATAAATTCCCGATCCACCCCCGGGGCTTCATAAGCATCCCAAGCGAATACGTCGAGGTTTTCCGTAAGAAGTTGCACTAACTCCTCTTTTTCCTGCAACGGCAATTGGGATCCGAGTTGAAAGAATTTCTCGGGGTTATCCCCAATGATGACTTTTGTCAAATCTTCGCACCCCGCACCCTGGCCCGGATCTTCAATGGGCGATGACCGGTGCTTTGGTTGCTATAAACCCCTGGTTGATGACTCCGCTCCTGGCTCGTGTTGAATGGCAGCCACTAAGCATTGTCTTGCTACATATTGATCCTCCCGGATTTCGCAAACTCGGCCTTCGGAAGGATACTTGATTTTTTGATGCAAGGTGGAAGAAACCGCCCCCAGAGCATGAAGCCAAGGTCTGGCTACGATTGCCGTGTAGGGTGAAAAAATGTCTACAACTATGAAATCCACCTCCACCACCTCTGAGCCAGTCTGCACAGGCAGTCGTATTTGGCCCTTCGGGGTAACAACTCTTCCTTCAAAACTGATCAGCGAAGAATGATATGGTGTTAAGTCACAAAGTTTGAGGTTCAGCCCCCTGTAAAGATCAGGGTACATTATTTCCGCAGCACTTCCTTGGTCAACCATCATCCGTTTCACATCGTACCCCCCAATTCTGAGGGTGACGACCAACGCATCATCATGAGGCTAGACAGTACCCACCTTGTCGGCGTCCGAGAAGCCTAAAACCAGTTGATCATCAAGTTTGCATTTTTTCGGACCCTGGCCAGATTCCCCCGCA
This sequence comes from Quercus aquifolioides, assembly GCA_019022515.1. Taxonomy (NCBI): domain Eukaryota; kingdom Viridiplantae; phylum Streptophyta; class Magnoliopsida; order Fagales; family Fagaceae; genus Quercus; species Quercus aquifolioides. Next base: position 10,125,599 of record CM032330.1, on the reverse strand, counting down.
GGTAACCGATTTACAGACAAGACCTTGGATGGCCAGGATCCTGTTCTCCCTGGGGCCGCAAAGATAACGTTGATAGTTCCCAGAGAGGGTTTCAGAGGGTCATTCCTCCGGGAGTCCGCGCTCATCGGACCTCCTCGGCCACTGGTGTGATGTAGGAGATGTCGCAATTTCCCCTCGCTGACTAATTGTTCCAAGTGAACCCATAAGTTCCTGCAGTCCTGAGTCGTGTGCCCATGATCCTGGTGGTATTGGCAATAGAGATTGCGATTACGTCTGTCAGGATTCCCTGCCATCTTGTTCAGCCACTTGAAGAACGGCTCGTTCTTGATCTTTTCTAAAACTTGGTGGACTGGGTCTCTGAACACGATGTTGATAGTCTGGGGATTGGCTGTTCTTGACTGTGCAGGAAAATCTCTCCTTGGTTTGCTGCTGGTGTATCGATCCGACCTGAAATCTCTCCTCTCTAGGGGGATAACCTTCTCCTTACCTTTTCCTTGTTGTTGGTCTTCTTCAACTCTCTTATACTTCTCAATGCGGTCCATTAGCTGACGAATGTTAGTAACAGGTTTACCAGACAAGGATGTCCTTAAATCATGATCAGTAGGGAGGCCGAGCTTAAACGTTTCTAGGGCCATTGCATCAAAATTGCCCTCCATGTCATTAAACATCTCCCAATATCTATCCGAATACACCTTCAGGGACTCTCCTTCCTGCATGCTCAAAGACAGCAGAGAAGACAAAGGTCGGGCCACTCTTCGGCAGGTGACAAATCGTGAACCAAAAGCTTGGGTGAGCTCTTTGAAAGAGCTGATGGAATTTGGGTTCAGCCCATCGAACCACTTCATGGCAACTGGCCCAAGACTGGAAGGGAAAACCTTACACATCAGCGCTTCGTCCCTGGAGTAGACAGCCATCCTTTGGTTAAAATGACTCACGTGTTCCACGGGGTCTGTTTTATCGTTGTAGATGGTGAACGTTGGTTGGTTAAAGCGCCGAGGAAGTCTCGCCTCTTCAATCCTGCGCGTGAAGGGTGACCTAGAAATCTGGTTTAGAGCCCTGCTTATGGCGTCGTTTCCCACGTCTCCACGTGATGGACTTCTGCGTTGCCCCTTGCGATGAGATTCCTCTTCACAGGTATAGGACTCCCTAGATGGTGTCCTGGATTTATGTTGATAAGTGACGTCCGGCTCGTCATCAGGGTCCTCATCAGAATACGAGGGAGTCCGTTTCCTCTTTGCATGGCGTAACTCCCTTTTTAGCTTTTCAATCTCCCGCTGTAAATCTCGGTTCTTCTCTGCATGGGACATGTGACTCCCCCCATGTGATTGGCTCTGACCAGGGGGCACGGTGTGCACGCTACCATCGCGGTCCTGTCTTCGCTCCAGGTTAAGAAAGGGGTCAACGTGTTGGGATGCCCTAGACTCCGCTTCTTGTTGACCGTGTCCAGCCATCACCTATTGTTGTCTTCGCCCCTGCACAAGCTCTTCCCACAGACGGCGCCAATTGTAGGGTCTGTTTTTGTAGCCCAAGCCCAAAAGATATGGGTTGAAGGCCCAACGAACCCAGGACAATAGATTTGTAGAGAGTGGGCGAGAGAGCTAGGCTGGTTATGAAGTACACAATGGCTAGCTAGGTTACTTGCAAGGATGATAACATGAACTAATGCTTGAACAACTCCATGAATGAATGTCCGAAGAGATATTTTATTAAGTGAACAGTGATTACAACATTCAGAGTTACAGTAAAGCTTTTCTCTCTCTCTCTTTCTCTCTCTTCCCGTGTGTCCCTTATTATCAGGGACCCTTCTTCTTTATATAGCATCCTCTCCTATCATCTCCATCGTCCACCTGTTCTTCATCTGCGTATCTACTCAAGTGCATGTCACGTCATGTGTCTGCTTTAGTTCTTCGTGAGTGGCGGTAGCTGAGGTTACACTGTTCAGGGGTCTTCTCCACATAAATGCGGCCAGAAAAGCTGTTGCAGTGCATTAAATGCGGTGGTAGCAGCTTTCCCTTTAGATATTTTTAGTTCTGATCATCTCCGGATTTACTCTGGACCTATCACTACCGTTGGGATCATTAGGAAGATTATTCGGACCTTCCTCACGTTTGTTTGATCAAGGCTATTCGTAGCCGAGGAGCAAGACGTCTTCGGACCAATGATGACCTCTTCGGACTACACTCCCCCTCTACTTCTGGGCTTCCTGCTTCAGATGGGCCGCCCTAACCACTTATTACTCCTCGGAAATACAATAGTCCTTAACAGGGTGTCCCGGGCCCATTAAGTAACTTTGGGCTTTTTCCCCCCACACTTTTCATCACAACTCTTAGAGCTCTAATTCCAACAAAATAAAAACATCCTCAAAAATAATTTCACCGAAAAGAAAACTGCCATTGCCTTCCTCCAAGAAACATCTAAGTATCTGTAAGGAAGATGAGACTTAAGCGCAGTCTTGCTCTCTGTATGAACTGTGTCCAGATACTTTTTGAACCTTCTAGGTACCATACTTTAGTTTTTACATTGCAACAATATCATGGAAAAATAACTCTTTGAACTTTCTAAGAACCATACCGACGGTCATTGCTTTGCGGTCAAGCTTTTCACATTGCGAAATCTCAAAAGCTTTGTTGAAACCAAAAATGTCTTCATCAAACTTTTAATATTTTAATTAAAAGTTGGAAAATTTATTGTAAAAATAATAAGTTAGCCTAACGTAGAATCTCATATTGATAAGGAGAGAGACTCTTTAATTAGAGTTGGAGACCGGAGCTACCGCATGCAGTTAGTAGCAAAGTTACCCTCTAACTCTAAGACTTGGCTTCAACCTTGGTTGCACCTAAGTCCAATTTTTTTTTTTTTTTTTTTTTTTTGTATTTTTTTCTATATTATACATCTCCAATTATTGTTTTGCTCTAATTTTTAATTTGTGTGATTTTATTATATTTTAGTATATTATCACTAGCAGCAACTATAATTAAAATCCATTCAGCTTTATAATTGAAATCATGTTGTGAGATAGAGTGTGTATGGCAATATATAACATAGCGTATACAAAAATAATTAATGTAAAATTTTGAGAAAAATAAGTTGTAAATAATTAATTTAAAACATACAAATTTTCACAATTAGTGAAAAATCCTTCAAACTTTCTTTATATATTTTTATTATTATATGTGAATTTTGAAAATCTAATAATTGGATTACATGTTCTTATTATATCTTCATTATTTGCAAAATTTCAAGAAAATAAAAAAATCAATAACTATATTATCAATCAAATGTTTAAATTTTTGTAAATTAAAATTTTGTATAAAAAATAAGTTTATTGATTAAATAGTAAATAACATCTAATTTGAGAAAAATTTTATGTGTATTAAAAACATAGAAACCAAAAATGTACAATCCAAAAGTTAAAATTTTAAAATTTACATTAAATAGAAAGATATATAGATAATTAGAAGAGTTTGTCTTCAGAAAAGAAACCTTTTCATTTTTCTCTTCACCATGGTCGACACTCCACCAGTACTAGAACTTTAAAAAGTTCATTGCTTTGTAAATAAGCAGAGAAATTCTCCTTGTGCATTGTAAATAAGCAGAAAAATTCACTTTGAAAATAGATGAGTGTGAACTAATAACTTATGGTTTAGACTTCTAAACAGCTTATTTAGTTAAAATTAAAAAAAGTTTACTAAAAAAAATAAAAGTTAGTTGAATAGTATAATAGGACCAATAAATAATACTAAAAAAATACAATATGTCTCACAGATATAAAAAAAAACTAAAAAATAAAAGAAAATGTTAACCAGGCCGGTGCTTATTAAGGTGTAAAAAGACGATAAAAAAATTCAGAAAAGGTAATTTAAAAAAAACACCAAACAGCACTTATAAAGTTAAAAATATAAAATAAAACTATAAAAAGACACCCCAAAAAAAAAAAAAAGAGAGGTTATTAACGGGCACCACAAGCACAGCCCAAAACTAAATAAGCAAAATAATAATAATAATAAGCTCACGTCAGACTCATCCAACAGCTGGCCAAAAGTTACTTTTTAAAAGACTACTGTTTACTAGTATGCGTAAAAAGAGACGAGATAGATTCCTAAATAGACTACTGCTTATCAACAGTATTCTCCACATTATTCTACAAGTTTTTGTTAACAGATTAACTTGGATTAACTTTAACTACTCGAATTACTTTTGAAGACTTACTATAGTTTAGGTCGTCTTTAAAAGGAGAGAGGTCCAAAGTTTCAAGTCCAAAAAAAATTAGAGAATTAAGGTACAAAATAGAGGTTCAAAGAAGACAACTTTCCCTTCTCCTGTGAAAGGCTTTTGTAATCCTTCCTCTCTTGTAATATTGTAACCTTTCCCTTACAAACTTCATCTTGTAACCTTTCAGTTTCAAAGACAGATTTTACTTTGTAATCTTGTAACTCTTAAACCAGTGTTTATGTTCAAAGCTTGTATCAAAGACAAAAGTTTTCAGTTTTAATCAGAGACAAAAGTTTTATTCAAGTAAGATTTTACTATTTTCTGTTTTCATTTTCCATACTCCGTTTTAACTTATTTTTAATATATCTATTTTGCTATTTTCTTCTTTATCATCTATTTTATCATTGTTTTTGCTTCCATATCACTATTGTACTCTCTCCTGGGTAGATAATGGTAGATGTATGAGTTTATTTCTTTGCAATTAGGAAGTTACTAGGAACTGATATTACTGTATAGCTACTACGGTTTAAAATCAAACAAATTTTCATAATTATTGAAAAACATTTCAAACTTTCTCTATATTTTTTTTTATTATATATGAATTTTAAAAATTTAATTATTAGATTGCATTGAATGTTATTATTATATCTTAAATGCTTGTGAGATTTTAAGAAAATAAAAAATTAATAGTTATATTATCAATTAAATATTTAAAATTAAAATTTTTGTGGGTTAAAATTTTGCATTAAAAATAAATTTATTGATTCAATGATAAATAACATTCAATTTAAATAAAATTTTATGGGTGTTAAAGAGTATAAACAACTACTAATAAATTTTTAAAATTTAATAGAAGGATAGAGAGTTGGAAGAGTCTGTGAAGAAACATTTTCCTTTTGCTTTTTCATCTTGGCGAGCACTCCACTAGTACTAGAAGTTTAAAGAGTTCATTACTTTGTAAATAAGTGGAGAAATTCACTTCACTTGAAGTTATGCTAGTACAAGTTATGCTGGGGCCGTATAGTAGCACTATTTGTGGTACAACTCACTTGTGACGAGTCGTGAGTAGCAAAAAAATGACGATTGGCATAAAAAAATCATAAAAAAACATTAAATAATATTTATAAAGTTGAAAAAATAAAATAAAGGTATAAAAAAGACAAAAATTAAAAAAAGTGGTTAAAGGTAAACACAATCCAAAATTGTTTAGGACGTGTTTTTTTTTTTTGTTAAAAATTAAAAAAAAATTTGTTAAAAAAATTATAAATAAAAATAAAAATTAATTAAAATAGTATAGAAAAATTCATAAATAATATTATGAAGGGTTATAAAACTTATAAATAATAAAATAAGTTATCAAAATTATCCACGCACACTAAACAAAGAAAAAAAAAAAAAAAAGGTTACGTCAGATTCATCTTTCGTTGGCCTTTTGGATTATAGGGCTCTGCTTTTTAGATTATAGACTAGATTTCAGTTTTTTGGATGATAGGGTGGATTTCAGTTAAGCTGGTTCTGCTTTTTAGATTATAGAGTGAATTCCAGTGCGAACTGGTGAGGTACAATATGGACTTATTCGTTGATTGAATATAGCTGGCCTTCCTTCTGAGACATCAGAACGTGGGCCCTCAACTTCATTATTGCATGCACTTTGTGCAGCTAGACTATTTGCTATTTGGGTTCTCCTTGTTCATTTCACCATCTTCCTACGTACTCTTTCACAATCACAGCACATTTCCATTTCCAAAGTATGCCTGCTGCTCTATTTTCTGCTATCGTGGAGCGGCTTGGTTCATTCATTTCTTCACAGTTCACGTTGACTGTAACTGTTAAGGAAGACCTAATTTAAAATTTAAAGTATTGTTGTAATCTTTTTTATTTCCTAATTACTAGTAAAGTTCTTCTAGGGCATTATTTTGTATAATACAACGTTTATTACAATTAGTTGAATATATAAATATATTATGTAACGTGGTGTCATATATAAAAAATAACATTTACTTTAGGTATTATTTATTTTTTATAAAAAAAATTTACAAGTATTTTTTTTTATCCTTTTTATCTCTAAAAATATATAATTTCATTATTTTTTTGTGTGTTTGATTAATATTTTAAGGTAAATTATATTTTTCTAACTTTTATTGTAGTGCGTTATATTTTCTTAATATATAACTAAACTTTATAAGTTTTAAATTTATTATTCAAGTTTATCATCTATTAAAGAATAAGGAGATTATCATGGAAATCAAAACTCATTATAAAATTATAATGTTATCTTAACAAAAAATTAAAATGAAACTAAAAGAATAAAAGATAGACTTTATAATAATTTATTACTCAAACAACTGGTAGGTATATTCAAATTCATAATTATGTAGATTGTGTTTTAATATAAACTCAAATTCCTTTTTTTTTTTGTAAAAAAATTAAGTACTAACCCAAACCAAAATTCTATTAAAGCTATAAAATCGAGGGAGAAGACTCTGTGATGGGAAGTGAAAGAAACGTAATAACAAAACATAATCTAAAAAATAATATATGGCATGACGAATGAATTGGGGCAACAAAAGTATAGCAACATTAAATATTATTGTGATATATATATATATATATATATATATATATAGAGAGAGAGAGAGAGAGAGAGAGAGAGAGAGAGAGAGAGAGAGAGATTGATTTTGTTTTTCCATTTTTTTATTTGGTTATTTGTGAATCTAATTTAAAAGTAATATTTTCTATGATTAATTAATATATGTAATATTAAATTTAAAGAGAAAATTTTGAATAAAAATTTTGATGACTATTATGCTGCTCCTATGCAGTAACTATGAGTACAAGTTGTGTTATGTTAAAAAAACTTTAATGGACTTAACAAAGCTCTTGAACAAGTTTAATTTCAACTAAGAATTAAAAAAAAAAAAATACAAGTTTGAAAATAAAAATCGAGCTTTGTGTTAAGCTTGATTTTGATAACAAAGTAAACGGACCAAATTTGAGTGCTATAGATATTACTTTTCATCACAATTGTCAGATCCCAACAAAATAAAACATCCTCAAAAATAATTTTCACTACCATAAATTAATTTAAAACCTTTATAAAAAGTAATAATAAAATCCACAATTTCTATGAAGAGAAACTACAACAGCCTTCTTCCAAGAAACCTCTGATTATTTGCAAGGAAGAGGAGACTTAAGGATAGTCTTGCTTTCTGTGTGAACTGTAGCCAATTACTTTTTGAAACTTCTAGGTACCAGTTACACACTTTACATTGCAACAATATCATGGAAATAAAACTTTCTAAGAAGTATATCGCCGGTGATTGCGGTCAAACTTTCACAATGTAAAATCTCAAAAGCTTGGATGGAAACCAAAAATCTCTTCGATCGTCAAACTTTTAATTAAAAGTTGGCAAAATTTATTGTAAAGATAACAAGAAAGTGTCTGATTTGAGTTGTTTTGAATGATGTAATTCAAAATCCATCTCTCAAAACTAAAAAAACGTGGAGCCCATTGAATTTAGAGTTGTTTGGTTTAATTTTTGGGTTATGTTTTCATAACTCCAAACTCAAAATAATAATGAAATAACATAATTGGAGGAATAAAAATAATTTACAGTTCTTTTCTTTTATTAGGGAAAGAAAAGAGAAAATTTCCCATTAATGATGGGACAATATAAATGGAGGAAATTTTTAAAATCTCAACTGTGAAAAATAGAAAGATCTCCCAAGTTTTTCTTAACGACAAGAAATTAATGGTATTTCCATTATTAGGTTCTAAACCTGTGTCTTTTCGTTAGGGTCCCATGCATTAGGGTGAGTGTAAAAGTGTGGAAATTCATATTACTTGTCGGTGGGTTGAAGAAAAGCTTGGAACAGTGTGAGCGTGATAATGCGGCCCGCGCGTGGACTTCATTGACCAGAGTAGGCCCTCGGCCCTCAGGGTTTTGAGATAGTGGGTTCCACTTCCAAGGGGCAACGGACACGACTTTTGCTTTTTTCACTTATTGGTTAGATGGGGCTTCATTTATTTTGTTGAAGGACTTATAAGTGAATAAAATAAAGAGAAATGTTAGTGACACACATTTTTGCATAATTTTGTGCCATAACTCGCTATGTGACGAGTTGTGGTTAGTTAGAATGTGTCCTCATATGGCCCACTAATTCACTCTAACCAATTATAACTCGCCGTGTGCCGAATTGTGGCACAAAATTGTGCAAAAGTATATGTCACAAACATTTCTCTAAAATAAAATGGTGAGTTTATGTGGATTATAATTTTACTGAGTGTCACGTGATAAAATTGTGAAATTAAATGTGGTATGTTCTTTTGAAATTTACATATTTTAATAAAATTAAAATTTTTTTACTGAAAAATTGTAAATAAAAATGAGTTAAAATAATACAATAAAATTTATAAATAATATTAAAAAGTATAATAAAATTTATAAATAATAGTAAAAATAAATTAAATTATAAAATAAGTTAATAAAAACAATTCACGCCAAGTTTACAATTCGTTGATGACAGCTGGCTCTACTTTTGAGATTATAGAGTGAATTACAGTGTGAACCGGTGATATACAGTGTGGACTTATTCATTGATTGACCAGAGCTGGCCTTGCTTTTTGAGATATCAAAACGTGGGCCCTTAACTTCATTATTGCAAGCACTTTGAGCAGCTAGACTATTTGCTATTTGGTTTCTCTTCAATAATCAACCGTTTCACCGTCTACCTACGTACCCTTTCACTGACTCTTCTGTTGTCTTGTGTTATCCAGCAAATTTCCTTTTCCAAACTATGGCGGGTGCTCTACTTTCTGCTATCGTGGAGCGGCTTGGTTCTTTAATTTCTTCAGAGTTCAAGTTGACTGTAACTGTTAAGGAAGAAGTCCAAAAGCTTGAAACCAAATTCCGTACCATCCAGGCAGAGACCAATGATGCTGAGAAGAGGCAGCTGAAGGAGGAAAAGGTGAAGCTTTGGTTAGATAAGCTCGAAGGCGTATCGTACGAGATCGACGACGTGTTGGATGAGTGGAACACTGTCATGATCAAAGCAGAGGTTGAGAAACAACAAAAAGAATTCGAAGAAGAAGAAAAAGTTGAAACTAGTACTGCTAAGAAGAGGAAGGTATGCCCCCTCATCTCAGTTCCTAATCTTTTACAGCATCGTGATATTGCTCATAAGATAAAAGATCTTAACGAAAAATTAGATGAGATTAACAAAGAGAAGGAGATGTACGGATTTGAATTGAGTAGGGCCATTGAAGTTGAGAGACCAAAAACTACTTCTTATGTTGATGTGTCTGAAATTTTTGGTCGGGATGAGGTTAAGAATGATTTAGTGAGCATTCTATTGGGCAAGGGTACTAAAAAAGAAAAACACCCCCATGTCATCTCTTTGGTGGGCATGGGTGGTATTGGGAAAACTACTCTTGCCCAATTAGCCTACAATGATCAGGAGGTGCAAGCTCATTTTGAGATAAAAGTGTGGGTTTGTGTTTCGGATCCTTTCGATCAGTGTAAGGTTGGCAAAGAAATCCTTGAATCTGTTGAATGTCAACCCCCCAACTTGACTGCATTGCAAAGTCTATTGGATAGAATTTGTGATAAAGTTCAGGGAAATAAGTTTTTTCTTGTCTTTGATGATGTGTGGATGGAAGACTTTGCAATGTGAAAGCCATTTAGAGATGCACTTAAAAGTTGTGGTTCCCAAGGTAGTAGAATTCTAGTTACCACACGTAAAGACCAAGTTGCAAAGATGATGGAAAGTGCAAATACGATTAAGTTGAATGAATTGTCTGAGGAAGATTGTTGGTTGGTGTTTAGTAAAATAGCATTTTTTGATAAGGATCCTCAGCAACGTGAGCAACTAGAAGACTTTGGCAAACAAATATCAAAGAAGTGCAAAGGTTTGCCCCTTGCTGCAAAGACTCTAGGGAGTCTCCTGCGCTTTAAGAAAAGTAGAGAAGAATGGAGGAATGTTTTGAATAACAATTTGTGGGAATTAGAAGATGTTGAAAAAGGTATTTTTGCACCGTTGTTACTGAGTTATTATGATTTGTCATCACCACTAAAACGGTGTTTCTCATATTGTGCTGTTTTTCCGAAAGATCATGTCTTTGATGTTGATGAGTTGGTATATATGTGGATAGCAAACGGATTTGTTGAGTCAAAGGGAAATATGGAGGTGGAAATCAAGGCACGAGAATACTTTGAAAATTTAGTCATACGCTTTTTCTTCCAAGAATGCAGGAAATATGAATGGTATAGCTCGTTTGGCATGAGCATCATGAGCACGAGGTACAAAATGCATGATATAGTGCATGACTTTGCACAATCAATTACTAAAGCTCGCCATTTGGGACATTCAACAGCATCCCAATTTCCTCCGTCTGCTGATATATCCAAAAATCTACGCACTGTCATCTTTTTTAATCCTTGTGATTATAACTTTTCCAATTTAGTCCAGAATTTTAGCCGTTTACGGTTATTAACTTTGACCTTTGGAATGGAAATTCCAGATACAATAGGAAATTTAATACATCTAAGGTATCTCAATTTGATTTGGTGCAAAAAGATTTTTTCTGACAAATGGGTATGGGTATTGCCTGAAACTATATGTAATCTATGCAATTTACAATTTTTGAGGCTTGATCGTAATTTTATTTCAATATTGCCACAGAAGATAGGTAAATTAATTAACTTAAGACTTCTTGTTGGAGGTCAATTAGTGATTCCAAGAGAGATTGGAAGATTGACTTCTCTTAGAACATTAGATAGAGTCCTCATTAGTGATAAGGATAGCGAAAGATGTGAATTTGAAGGATTAAAAAATTTGAACCACCTTCGCCATTTGTCTCTATCTTTTGGTACACAGCATTTTCCTCGGCCTGATAGAAGAATAATTGAGAGTAATTTATTAATTTTTAATGCGTTAGAGCTACCTCAAGGCTTGGAGAAGTTATGCATTAGTAAGTACGTGGGCACCACAATATCTCCTATTTGGTTGGCGTCTTTAACCAAATTGAAAGTGCTTAATCTCCATTTCGCCACAGAGTTAATGAGTTTGCCTCCTTTGGGAAAGATTCCATGCCTCGAATCATTTACTATAGTGTATGCGCAGAGATTGAAAAAAGTGGGAGTTGAGTTTTTGGGAATAGAATCTGAAAACAAGAAAGAAGACATAAAAATATTCCCAAATTTGAAATATCTCCATTTCTATCATTTGGACAAGTGGGAAGAATGGAGTGGAGGAGGAAAAGAAGACGAAGACTGTATTACTATAATGCCATGTCTTCAAGAGTTGAGGATTTGCGAATGCAAAAAGTTAAAGTCGTTGCCGGATTTCCTGCGTACAACTCCATTGAAGGAATTGGAGATCGCTGGCTCTCCAATTATCAAGAAACGTTGCCGAAGAGAGACTGGAGAGGATTGGCGCAACATTTCTCACATCCCAATCATCAAATTATGGTAACTCGTTCTGCTTCTTCTTCTTTTATTTTGAAAACAAATACTATCAATTAAATATGCTCATTTTCTGGTTAAAATTCCCACAGAAAATAAATTACTAACAGCGTAGATTTATGAAATTTAACATATTCACATAAACTTGAATTAGCGCGGTTTATTGTTGTTGCTTAGATTCAGCTATATTGTGATGTATCCAAAATTTCTTGATGGGTTTACTAAAATTTCACAAATAATTTAAAAAATAAAAGGCTGGAATTTTAGATAGACTAATCAAATGAACAGAGTCGCCAAATTTTAACTCATTTGCATTTAAAAGTAAACAACTCAAATCAAATGCCTACCTCTTTCTATTTCATTAGCGGTTTAATATTTATATGGGTCTTGCTCATTTTCTTGATTTCGGTACACTAATCTCAAATAACTCTATGGTTTTCTTTAGGGATTCGGATTCTGAAATGTCCTCTGCTTGATACGGATTGGTAACTTTTTCCTGCTTATTTCATCCTCTTTCTATTTCATTTGCTTTTTAATATTTATATGGGTCTTGCTCATTTTCAGGGGAATAAACAATGACCTCCTGTAATTTTATCAAATTCTGGCAAAACTCACAACGACACTATCAGCAATGGTTTTCTTAAGGGCATGTTGATGAAATCTTGAAATCTGCGTGTGAGCAAGTCTGAACCAATAAATGGTAACTTCTTCCTCTTCTGCTACTTCCGTCATTTGGCTGAAATATCAATTAATTATTTTAATTATCACTCAAAAACTCCCACCAAAGAGATTACTAGCAACTTTGTCAAATTTAGGCCAAACTCACAACGACACCATCACCAATGATTCTACCTAGTAGGCCTACTATTTGCAACATTACTGGAATGTGTGAATGTTAAGGAAGAATTTATATTTTTTAAAAAGAACCCAAACTGAATGGTGCTGAAACTTTACTGGTAGATTTTTATTATTGGCATATGTATGGCCTTGTTATTTAATATTTTTATTTTTACCATCTACAACTTATGCAACCTTCTATCCTTAATCTTCAGGCTTTGATGTTACTACTTTAAAAGTTTGAATCTGGATGCATATAGATTTCTTGTCTTAATGATATGTTTCTTGTCAATGAAGATGGGGAAGAGTGGGATGTTACCACCAAGGGTAGAGGGGAGAATTTGATAAATACTTGCTATTTGTTGCAATCCATAGTTGCCCATTTTGAAAAGCACACCGTAAAAAGTGGAGAGGAGAAGATAGGACCAGTCCAAACTTGATCTAGGCACTTAAATTTTGTTTCTTGGATATGTTACTCTGTCCTTTCTACTATTTTTTTTTTCTAATTTATTTCCACATTTGTATTTTGTTCTCCTAATAATTATTATTTTTTAAAACTAATAATGCCCTAGGAATTTTTTGCTCTCCTTCAGTCTAGACATCATGTAAAATATTTCTCAATCTTAACGTCATATCATAGTGCTTTTTGTAGAAAGCTCTATTATGACTTCAAAGATGCTAGTAACATTTGTACATAATCTTTTATCTTTGTTTATCAATGCTAGAAAATTATTATTTCTTCATTCTATGAGTAATACTAGAAGTCAAACCATGGTGCAATGGTAAGTGCCCTCCACCCAAACCATGTGTAGTTGGGGCAAAAGCATGAGTCTTGTGCATTGGGTATAACAATTCTATGAGTAATACTACTATAAAGAAGAGAGAGGGGCATTCAAAGCCTAAAAATGTTTTTGGTAGTTATCAAGTTTTAAAGTTATAGGGTTAGGTACTTGCAAGTTATCTATTTATAAAGTAATATTGTATACTTATTTCTTGTCTCAGAGTTTGAAGTATTTCGTTACATGGAAGTGTGTGAAGTGCACAAGGTGACCATTAGGGATTCAGGCAAGAGGAGGAGACAAAATACCATGGATTATTTACTCTTCTACTGTAAGGCATATTTCGATATTTCTGCTTAATCATCTTTCTGTTTCTACTTATAATGGTGACATATGAAAAGCAAACTATTTAATTTTTTAGTAGCCCTACTCAGTCTTCCATTTATTATTTAGTTTCGGAAACCTTTTTTCATTCAACTGGTAATAATTTTTTTTAAGAAAGTGGGGTGCCCCCATAGCTCAAACCTATACTTGTTAATCATCTACTCTTGATGTTATAGGGTTATGTACTTGCTATATATCAAGTTCCTAAGTAAATACTTTGTGCTTTTTGCTTGTGTAGAGGCTTAAATGTTTCACGGGCATGGGAGAGTGCAAAGTATGAGAAGTGACCACTTGTAGATATGCAGATGTTACAAATACTTTGGCTTCATTTGTTGGATTAATTAACCAACGCAATCCCTTTGGAACTAAAAATCAAGATATGCTTGTGATTTTTATTTGGAGCATTGGACACAGACACAAGATCTATCTTAGAGAGAAAAACCCTGATATGGTAGATGATATATTTTTCCCTTAATTTCCGTTTTGTTTGTTTGATTTTCAAATCCATACTTTTTGTTGCTTCTCCTTTGCATAAAGTCTTTGATAGCTCTGTTATGTTGTAGGAATTGGAATTCTATTTTTTGGGTTATTTTTATGCTCCTTATCTTGCAAAGAAGTTGAATAAGTTGCTGGTTTTTGTTGATTCTAATGTTTGTAAGTGGGCTTTCAACATCTAATGCATAGTAGTGAAGTCCACTGTAGGAATTGACATTCTGCTGTCAGGAATAGTCTGTGCAACTAGTCACCCAAAAAGAAAGAGAAAGCATTGCTAACTACTCTTTGGATTGCTCGTGTATGGCTCATGATGCTCATCCCTAGTTTAATGCTTAGACTTGAAATTCCTCTTAACGCGTTATATCTACTTGGAATAGAGGTTAGGCCTCTAGGCCTTACATTTATTTTAGATCATTATCATTGTTGCCCATTGTGATTAAAAGTATATTATTCTAATCATTTAAAACATTACGTTTTTCTTTGCAAACTTCTTACTTTTAGTGATGCTTGTTACCCTGAATAAGCCCTGAATCCCAGCCACCAGATCCCGACGACAGAGAAAGGATGTTCAGCGACAACTTGGGGATGCGAGCAAGGATTTTGAACTACCGTGGATGTAAGTTTTCCTGTTTTACATACAAATATTTTCAAGGAACAAATTTCCCAAATTTGTCCTTCAAATATTGCTCTGATGCCTTAATAGGTTTCTATCTGGCATGCAACTATTTAGTTTATTCTGTTGTTCTCTACCTTAATTTATTGGTATGGTTGTCACTCCTCATATAAATCACAGATGAAGCTAATTAAGCTAGGCACAGTCTGTGGTTGAAGTTATAAGCATGGAGAATGGTGTTGTGAGCTACAATGTGGTGTTCCACATAGATGATGATCTGAACAATTGGCCTCCAATTTCATCTGTTGTAGCTTTAATGTCCTCTGTTTTCTCCTCATCATGGGGCTTACATTCAAGGTTTGCATTTTTATTCTTCTTTTCTTATTTCTTTTTTGATAGATTTTTCATGTTATCTAAAATGTAGAACAATAGATTTGTATGTGTTTGTAATCACTTTTTCTAATTTCTATATTATTACCATAAAATTGTTCAAACAATTTTTTTTTGATAGGTCAGAAAAAAAATTGTTCAAAAATCATTCCACCACGTGGTTATCTAAGTTTTAAATCATGGTCAACAAGTTGCAAATTACAGGGGATTAAGGGGTCTAATTAAAGCTTCCATTTTCCATATTGTTTTTTCAATTTAAGAATATCAAGCTCTTCTTTTTTAGACATCGTGAATTGATTTATCTCAATCTAACACAAGTAGTAAAATTTTGTCAAATAATACCAGTTTGCCTTTCAGCTCAAATCCATATAATGTTACATTACAATAATGGGCTTACATCCAGTATAAAAATATTTTGTATATTATTGAGAATGGTGTACTTATTGTGAATTTGCTACAATTGGTAGGTGGGGAATCAAATCCTTAGATTGATCTCCAAATACAGTTTAAACACATTGCAAGTGTCTTCGCTCTTTTCTAGAAAAGCGTAATAGAAGAGTAGTTTAGAAGGGAGCTCTATCCCAGCCATAGGAATCAATCCACACTATATGTGGGAGCTTTGAGGACAGAAAAAGGAAGTTCAGCGAGCAATTGGAGATGCAAATCTGAACTGCCTAGGAATTAAGTATTCCCACTTTACATGCTAATATGTCCAGTAACCAAATGTTCTCTGAGTGCTTCAAATATGGATCTGATTCTGTATTAGATTCTTTATTTGACATGCAATTTTTTGGTTTCTTTTGCTGCATTAATCTGTTGGTATGATACTATGATTCAAATCATAGACGGGTAATTAACATAGTAAAACAACTCGTGATAGAACTTACAAGCATGGAGAATGGTGTTGTCCGCTATAGCGGTGGGTTTTATAATGATGATGGTTTGAAAGATTGACCTCCAATGTCATCCTTTTTAGCCGTTATGTCCTCTGTTTTCTGCCCATCATCAGGAAGGTTTGTAGACTAATATGACCTCTATTATATTAAAATTCCCAAGCAGTTGTAGCATCAGTGTTCTTGGTAGGAGAATTGAAGTAAAACAATATATATACTTTTATCATTGACTTTTTTGTACTCAACATATACTAGTACCTCCAAATTGAAATTGCAACTCTCATTTACTTATCTGTTTTTTTTTTTTTTTTGTGTGTGTGTGTGTGTGTTTTTGACCGTGAAATGATTTTTTTTCACACCATTGTGATGAAAAATAAATTTCATTCAACAACCAACATTTGATTTGATTTTTTTTTTTTTTTTTTTTTTTTTTTTGAGATTAACAACGTTTGGTATTTGCAAAGAAGTCTAAAAATCAAAATTTAAATTGATTGCTATTGTTTCAAAAAATCAAAATTGATGGTGAGTCGGTGACTATGCGCATAAAGAGTTAAAGACCTTTGTTGTTTAGTTATCTTGTCTTTCTTTTGCAGTTCAAATGCCTATACTATTTCCTGAGTTCGTGGCTTCAGCCTTCCTGCACAGTCAGCAACTTATTTTCCAAGTACATGAACCAAATAAACTCTGGGTTCTGGTAGACTGGTACTGCATATCTCATCTCAATAGGTACCTATTAAGTCTTATTTTTCTCATAATGTGCTTTTCTGTTAGCCTTTTCATATTATTTGAGAAGTAGAACAATATAATTATGTAATTATCATTATGAATTTTGTGTCATTACTATAAATATTGCTCAATGTCATTCTGCTGTGTTTATGTGAGTTTAAATTCATAGTGAACGAATAGCAACTTACTGGGGATTAGAGGTCTAGTCCAAGCCTGCTTTTACATATTGTTCATATCAATAATTGTCTTACATAAAATGTTTCATTGAAATAATGGTATTATATCCAGCATACAAAAGAACTTTCTAAAATTTTCAATATGTTGTACACTATCAAGAAATTGCTAGAAGCCTAGAATTCACGGGTGGGGAATCAAACACCGGATTGATGTTGGGATGGATGGAGGTTAGAAAAGCTTAATCATTGCAAGTATAATTGTTCTTTTCTAGAAAAGGGCAATAGAAGAGAAGTTTGCCCATTATTGTCCATTGATAAAATCATTTTTTTTTTCAAAAGTAAAAGATTTCCATTTGATTGGCAATATTAAACCTATAGTTGAAACTTTTCATTTCTCAGGCTTTACTCATAATTGTGTTTTCTGTTTTCTCCCCTTCATCCTAAATCAATGACCTCATTTGTAAAACTTATGCAGTCTAAGCCTATTGGAGAAGAGTTGTCTATACTGTTGAAAATTGTCCAAACAACTGTGGGAGTTGAGGACTTGTTTAACCATCTGGCAAGGCAAAAGGCATTATCTCCAACAGGGAAACCCCGACAGAGAATTCACCATTTGCTGAAACCAATTTGTCAGTTGGTTTCTCAACTGATAGAGATGTGCCTCTAAGAGTGTCTTGTGTACTAGAGCAAGATAGAGGAAGAGTTGTAGCAGACATAGAACAAGGAAGAAAATTGAGATATCCATAAGAAATGCAGAGGTATTGCACGATTGAGATCTTTCTACTTGTTAAATATTCTTCATTATATATAATTGAAGAAGGAAATGTTCTGCCCACTTCTTAGATAATCTTTCTACTTGTTTGCCTGCCCACTAGTTTCGCACACCAAGACTTTTTATGTGATGTATAACCAAGAAAATATAATAAAAAAATAAATGAAAAAACAAGAGAAAAGACAATGCATATGGACCAACTTCTAAATGAAGATTTAAGATTTTGCATAGGTGATTCTATAATTCATGATCAAGCTCTAGTTTCAGCGTACCATTCACTATGATGGCTGATTGTATTGATATTCCAGCAAACATTTAATTTGATCTGTTGACTCGCTACATGCTTGGTTCAATTTAAACAACTTGAAGACATTGTTTTATATCCCAAAAATGGTAAATTTATTCAAGCAAGCATGGCATTGGAAAATTCCTCATTGGGAGGGCAAATCAGCACAAGCAAAGCCTTGTCCAAGTACTGAGTATATAGCTCAATAATGGCCTTGTTTGGTGGGGGATTGGGGGCCAAGTTCTCATTATGCTGTCTGATTTATTTTTTAAAATCAATATGATGATATAATGCAGTATATATAAGTATGTGCCATTGATATGCTAAAGGCTTGAGGGATTTTTTGTTTTACGTTTTAATTGTTGAGACCATTAATGAAAATTTTGGATTCAAAGCTAATTATTTCTAGAGTGTTGCTCATAATGATCACAATGGTACTATCTTATCAATTTGGGATGATGTTTCCATCAACCATAAGAAGAGTTGAAAATAAGAGGTGTTTGTATTATTATTCCTCTAATGCATGCATCTTCAATGTTTGATGACATTATTTCCAGCAAAAACATTATTGACCACTCATATATAACAGCCTTTGACGCTTTCGCCTTGAATGATTTAGTTGGTGATTAATGAAAAAGCTTGTTGGCATAAGTTACATAAATTTTCTCTAATTTTGATTTAAACCATAAATTTTTCTAATACTCTTCTCACGTACCTACATTTGTGTATATGAGAAATAAATTTCGAGGTTTTAGTATTTTATGATAAGATATATTCTTGTTGTGACATTTCTTCCTCATTTTTCATGACAATTCTAACTCATTTGGAAATAATAGTATATTATTTGCCAATATTACAGTCCAATACGGTTTACTAGTACCTCCTAGTAGCAGCCAGAGGGTGATACAAGTCAAACAATTGGAATCTCACTTGAGATAGGGAGCAACCCAAAAACCTTGATGGGAATGGACACACACTAACTAATATCAGTTGCACAATCAAAAAGGATATGCTTTCAGATTCAGAAGCTTGGGATGCAACTCAACTTCTATAGTGACATATTGGATTCAAAGTACAAATCAATTTATTGCAGGTTCTCAAGATTTCATTTTCATGTATTGACTATTGAATATGTATTGATTTAGGGTGTGTGCATTAGTGCTCTATATTTTGGAAAAGTATCTTATAAGACTGTTTCATGAGAATTTTCTCTCAAAACACGTGTGAGTCCCATTTATCACCTAATGCCATAACAAAAACAAAGACTTAGTTCATTCAAAGTTTGTTTACACTTTCTAGTTTTCATCTTGTGTTTGAGTTCCTCAAGTCTTCGATTTGAAGCCTATCAAAGTAATGAATGTTGTAAGAGTTTGATTTGGACACTTTCAAATTATTGAATCTGTTATTTGGACACTATCAAACAATTGAATCTCAAAAGTCGTATCAAATACATTGCTTCTTTAAAAGTAGATAATCTATATAATATCTAAAAGCAAATTTAGAATAAGTACTCTCAACCATTTATAAAGATTATGTTGCATTTTCTTTATAAATGGTTGCATTTTGTTTAATTTCGTTATGGATTGTCTCAAAATGAGCAGGTTATTATTTTTGAGTTAAAACAATTTTATCAAGGTTATAGAAAAATCCTAGCACAGGTTGAACAAATAGATATCTCATGCTCTCTGGATCTTATTCAGGTTTGGTGCATGACAATGTACCAACTGTAGCAAAGAATATATGTAAATTGTGTTAGACTAGCTAGTGAGCAAGCTGTGAGATGACATAGAAAATCTAAACATGGTCACTCTTACCCAACATCATAATGGCTTAATGGGGACTATCACCTAAAAATTTACACCATATAACTTCCACATCTCATAAATGTCATTTTCAATCATTTTTACATGTGCATGCATAGAGGTTTGACGCTATATAGCACAGCTTTAAAGTTTCCCTTTATTTACCCTAATAGATGTGCAGTGCATGACCTTTTACCTAGTTTTGCGGCACCAACATTTTCTATAAGCACTTGGGGTTTGTTTTTATTGACAAATACTAGGGGTGAGATGGTTATTTAGAAAATCACCTCACTTCCATAGAAAGTAAGCCCACTTCCACACTTATAGATGAAATTCGTAAAGGGTGCTCCTCTAATTTTGACACCCCATTCATTAGTGCTATAAATCTCATCAAGAATTTTTTAAATAACTCAACCTCGCCAACATTACAAGATAAATGTACTAACATCATATGAATACGTCGAAAAAATAAATTAGATTAGAACTTTTTAACATCTATAGCCAATAAAAAAAGTTGTTTTTTTATAAAAATAAAAATTCACTCTTGACCTTGGTCGTTATTTTAACACAACATTTACTTCCCAGATCTTAATCACTAGTCCCAAATACAAGATGGGTAATTATTGTCAATCTTTCAAACATTGTCCATGATTTCTAATGTCTTATATTTTTTGATGAACGATTTCTAATGTCTTATATATGTGTGGCAAGAGACGTAATTGTATTATCGTCGGTCTGTAGTCAAAGTCTTTCATCTCTACTAGGAACCATTCTTAGGAACTAAAACTTCATTGTTTTACAAATTTAAGGGACTTGAATAATCTAATAATCTCGGCGCCATCGTACCATTCAGAATGCCTACTCATCCTCATTTTCTTCTCTCCACAAATACAAATGTATACTTAAACAAATTAAGCCACAATTGTATCTTTATTATTCAATAGGAATGCATCTTGATACAAAACCATTTTTCTCACTTAACAATAAGAGTTTCTTTAGTGACATTTTTGTTCATTTCTTCTTGAGTTGTGCAGTCTCAGCCCCATATACATTTTCCAAGCTTCCCTAGCAATGTATTTCAAGACTCATGTGAAGGTTCTTCAACTTGATCATCAGGCAATACACCCAAATCAATCATGCGTGCACTTCTCATCATCTCTGCAACTTTAACTTTGCGTGTGGTGACTAGAATTCTACTGCCTTGCACACCATTTTTGAGTGTAATTCTGAATGGCTCCCACATTGTAAACTCTTCCGTGCACACATCATCTAAGACAAGAAAAAACTTTTTTTCCTTAACTTTGTCACAAATTTCACCCAATAGACCTTGCAATGTAGTCATGTTAGGTGTTTGACGATCAATAGATTCAAGGATTGCTTTGGCAAGCTTGCATTGATCAAAAGGATTAGAAACACAAACCCATATTTTTATTTGAAAATGAGCTTGCACATCGCGATCATTGTAGGCTACTTGGGCAAGAGTCGTTTTTCCAATACCACCCGGGCCCACTAAAGAGATGACGTGGGGGTTTCTTTCTTCTTCACTACCCCTGCCCAATAGGATGCTCACTAGATCATCCTTAACCTTACCACGACACGGAATTTCAGACACATCAACAAAGGAAGTAGATTCTGGTCGTTCAACTTCTTCAATGCTCCTTGTCAATTCAAACCCGTGCATCTCCCTCTTTTTGTTAATCTCATCTAATTTTTCGTTCAGTTCTTCTATCTTATGAGCAATATCACGATGCTGAAGAAGACTAGTAACTGAAAAATCAAAGTTGAAGGGCCATACTTTCCTCCTCTTAGCAGTACCAGTTGCAGCTTCTTCTTCCTCATCTTTTTTCTCATTATCTTCTACGATCTTGGAGGTGGCCGTGTTCCACTCATCCAACACGTTCTTCATCTGGTTGGATACGTCTTTGAGCTTATCTAACCAAAGCTTCACAGCTTCCTCCTTCACTCGCCTTTTCTCTGCATCGTTGAGCACTGCCTGAATGGTACGGAATTTGCTTTCAAGCTTTGGGACCTCTTCCTTAACATTAGCAATCAACTTGGCCTCCGAAGTAAACTCTGAAAAAAGCTGGGACTTAATTTCTGAAACTTGTTGATCCCAATCCGCCCGATCCATAATTGGAAATTGATTTTTTTTTTTTATAAGAATTGGAAATTGAAGTTTGATGGATAAAACAAGAGACTGAGACTAAAAATGGTTGATGAAAGGAGAAACTAAATAGAAGCTGCTTATATGGTCAATGAGTCCACGCGGTTCATGACCTGTTCACACTGATGACTTCTTTTTCATTTTCTCAAAAAAAAAAAAAAAAAAAAAAAACAAACAAACAAAAGGAAACTTCTCATCAACCCACGGACAACAAAATTTAAAATATGTTACGTTTGGTTTGATCTCCTAATTAATTATTTTTTTAATTAAATGTTTCTACATTAGCGGGTATTTTATATTCTATTTTTCTTTTGATGCATTGTAACATTTCCTTTACGAGGACACTTTTATAAGTCCAATTGTTACATCCTTATCTATTAGTTTGTTTATATTACCTTTGATTTTATTTGAATTTTTTTTTTTTGTGTATTTTGTTTATCATTTCTAAATTGGCATGTGTTTTGTATTTCATTTTCTTTTGATGCATTGTCAGTTGTAATTTGTTAAGTTTCTTTTATAACACTTTAGGAGGGCAACTTTATTTATTTGAAATTAAGTGAAATATTATATATTTAATTTTTTTAATTTAAAATAAAAAATGGAAAGTAAACCTAAAGGAAAAAATAAAATATAACACAACGAATGAGGTAATGCAACAGAAGCATAACAACATTAAATGTTATGCTATATGTATAGATAAATAGATAAGGTTTGATTTTGTTTTTCCATTTTGTTAATTGATTATTTGTGAATATTATTTAAAAGTAATATTTTTTGCAATCAATTAATATGTACAATTTTAAATTTAAAGAGAAAATTTTAAATAAAAATTACGGTGACTATTATGCTGCTGCTGTGCAGTAACTGTAAGTAAAAGTTATTTTATGTTAATAAACTTTAATGGACATAACAAAGCTCTTGAACAAGTTTAATTTCAACTAAGAATTAAAAATAAAAAAATAAAAAAATAAAGTTTGAAAATAAAATTTGAGCTTTGTGTTAAGCTTGATTTTGATAACAAAGTAAACAAAAATCAAATTTGAGTACTATAGTTATTACTTTTCATCATAACTGTCAGACCTCTAATTCCAACAAAATAAAAAAATCCTCAAAAATAATTTTCACCGAAAAGAAACTGCAACTGCCTTCCTCCAAGAAACCTCCAAGAAAACTCTATCTATAAGGAAGATGAGACTTAAGTGCAGTCTTGCTCTCTGTGTGAACTATGTCCAGATACTTTTTGAACCTTCTAGGTACCATACTTTAGCTTTTTACATTGCAGCAATATCATGGAAAAATAACTCTTTGAACTTTCTAAGAACCATACCAACGGTCATTGCTTTGCGGTCAAGCTTTTCACATTGCAAAATCTCAAAAGCTTTGCTGAAACCAAAAATGTCTTAGTCAAACTTTTAATATTTTAATTAAAAATTGGCAAATTTATTGTAAAGATAATAAGTTAGCCAAATGTAGAATCTCACATTGATAAGAAGAGAGACTCCTTAATTATTTATAAGTATGGTGATTAATATGCTAAAATTTATTGGAGTAGAAATTGGGTCAGCTCTGTGGACAGTGGCAGGAATTTGTAGTGGGGGGAGGGGGGCGAGTAGTAATAAATAAGAGGATTACATTTTTTTTCTTAATATATATCCATACTATGAATAATTATCTAAAATATATAATAGTATCATAAACACAATTCAATATACAACACGTGTTTTTTTTTTTTTTTTTTGTGATGCATATATATAATACAGTTAAGTGGATTAATTTATAATACATATATAGTTTTATTATTAATAGGTAAAAAGATGGATAGAATTAGACAACAATTATTGAAATGCATAAAAATAAATTGAATCAAAATATCTAGTAATATATTATCAATTAAAAAAAATAAAGAATAGATGAAGACAAGCCAGAATAGTTCTAGGACCATAATTATTTAACAACTTTTTGCCACAACTTTACCATATTTCTCTACCAATCACACTTGATTATATCTTGTAACAAAAAAGTTATGAAATAAGTTGTGGTAATATTTTTTTCCGTACCACAACTGGGAGTAAATTAAACTACTAAAGTGATATATCAAGTTTGCTTTTGACGTGTATGTTTTTGAACCATACATGTGGTCCTTTCTTAATAGCTTTATCGTATTGGAATTAGAGAAAGTAGTGTAGAAGTCTTGGAGTCTATAAATTGTATAGCACTAATCTAAAAGTATCAAATTTGAGTATTATAGTTATTACTTTTCGTTACAATTGTCAGCTCTGCTTCCATCAAATTAAAAACATCCTCAAAAATAATTTTCACCGAAAAGAAACTGTCATTGCCTTCCTCCAAGAAACCTCTTAAGTATTTATCAGGAAGATGCTCTCTGTGTGAACTGTGTCTATATACTTTTTTGAACCTTCTAGGTACCATACTTTAGCTTTTTACATTGCAACAATATTATGGAAAAATAACTCTTTGAACTTTCTAAGAACCATACTGACAATCGTTACTTTAAGGTGAAGCTTTTCACATTGCAAAATCTCAACAGGTTTGCTGAAACCAAAATTTTTTTTGTCAAACTTTTAATATTTTAATTAAAAGTTGGCAAATTTATTGTAAAGATAATAAGCTAGCCAAATGTAAAATCTCACATTGATAAAGAGAGACTCCTTAATTATTTATAAGTGCGGTAATTAATGCGCTAAAATTTATTGGAGTAGAAATTGGGTCAACTATGTGGAGGTGGTGCCAAATCAAAATAAATAATCTAGCCATTGGTGAGTTAATGGGCTATTTATGCATTATGTCCAACATGAATATTAAAACTCCCACTAAATTAGATTAATAGACCTAATTAATTAGATTAATTTGGGTGATGAAATTTGTGCACCAAAAAAAAGTTTTGTCATGTACCAACTGAGGGCTTGAATTTTCTTAAAGAGTAGGTGTCATACCTAGGAATGGAGTGAGTCATGGACTCCCTCCCCCCTCCTCCCCAAATTTTTTTATAAAAAATACATTACCATGTACATAGGTACTAATTTCAGCAATTTTATTCCATAAAAGTACACTTTGTCCCCCTTTAACAATATCATTACTTCTTTTAAGAGAATGTTATAACTACAAACTTTTCTAAAATATTTTTACAAATTGTTGAGGTAGCAAATTCTTATTGGTTTGGATCTGAACCCACAACTTATATCATTTTTTTTATTTACCAATAACCACTTACCAAATCAATAATTTGTAAAAAAAAAATTATAACTCTAAAATTTTCCTCTTTTTAAAGGTCATAAAAAAATTTATAGACTAAAATTTAAATCAAAATATACAAGCTCAAAAAAATTAGCTCAACAACAAAAATTACCAATAATAAAGCTAAAAAACATTTAGTTCAATTAACCTATTTTACCCAAAGCAAACAACTGGCCTTTTAAAAATTTTAAAACAAAATAATTTTATCCTTACCCAACAACAAATGCATGTAACAAAAAATATTAATTAATTAATTAAAATAAATAAATCTGAGTGGTTAAGCAGCAAAGTTGGAGACCGAAGCTGCCGCATGCAGTTAGTAGCAGAGTTGCACCCTAACTCTAAGTCCTGGCTTCATCCTTGGTTGCACCTTAGTCCAATTTTTTTTTTTTTTTGTGTATTTTGTTTCTATATTATATATCTCCAATTTTTGTTTTGCTCTAATTTTTAATTTTTTGTGATTTTATTATATTTTAGTTTATTATCACTAACAACGATTATAACTAAAATCAATTCAGCTTTATAATTGAAATCATGTTGTGAGATAGAGTGTGTATGGCAATATATAACATAGCGTATGCAAAAATAATTAACGTATAATTTTGAGAAAAATAAATAGAAAATAATTAATTTAAAATCATACAAATTTTCACAATTAGGGAAAAATCCTTCAAACTTTCTCTATATCTTTTTATTATATGTGAATTTTGAAAATTTAACAATTGGATTATATGTTCTTATTATATCTTCTATGCTTACAAAATTTTATAAAAATTAAAAATAATAGCTATATCATCATTCAAAAGTTTAAATTTTTGTAAATCAAAATTTTGCATAAAAAATAAGTTTATTGATTGAATGATAAATAATATCTAATTTGAAAAAAGTTTATGTGTATTAAAATCATTAAAAAAAAATGTACAATCTAATAGTTAAAATTTTAAAATTTACATTAAATAGAAAGATACACAGAGAATTAGAAGAGTTTGTCTTCGGGGAAGAAACTTTTTCCTTTTTCCCTTTACCATGAAACTCGACTAGTACAAGAACTTTAAAAAGTTCATTATTTTGTAAATAAGTGGAGAAATTCACTTTGTAAATAAATCAGTGTGAACTAGGGGTGTCAAATGGGTGGGTTTGGGGTGGGCATAATTGGGTTGGGTATATAAAACCTATTTACTCATTAAAACCCATTTAACTAATTCCTTTTAACCCAAATCCAACCCAACCCAATTATTATGGGTAAACCCTAACTTACCCAATTATCAAAATTACCTAAATGCCATTAAAGTGAAAACCTAACACTTTCTTAGATTCCCTTTTCCACTCTCTCTGATCTTCATTCTTGGGATTAAAAAATTCCTCATCAGCATGTCTACGTCACCAATTATATTAAAAATTCAAATAAAAAAATATTTTCTTTTCTTTTCTATTTTCTCTCACTTTCTTGCCAACCAAACAGTGCAACAAATACAAAGAAAATATCATTTCCAGCCCAAAACTTTCCCAGAAAAAAGAAAAAACAAAGAAAAAACTTTACTTTACAATGGCTTCAGTTGGATACGAAGAAGAGAGGAGGAGATTGTGGAATGAGGCTTGGGATGAGAGAAGTTTGAGAAGCTTGGCGTTAGCGAGGCGGAGCTCAGCGTTCTGGTGGCGGAGAGACTCGGCCTCAGAGAGAAGATCGATGAGGCGAGCTCGACAGAGATCGTAGTGGTCGTTGAGTTCTTGGTACTGGAGGATCAATCGAGCTTGGTTAAGGCGGTTTTGAGAGGATAAAACGGCGTCGTCGATGGCGGAGGAACACATGGAAGGGTTGCTCATGAGGGAGATCAAGGTGGTGGTGGTGGTCAATAATGGTGATTTTGGCGAGAAAATAGAGTGGTAGAGGGAAGCGAAGTCGGTGCCGAAGTTTTGGTTTTCAAGGTGAAGAGTAGTTTTGACAGTTTCTTCACGCGATGGAGATGATGTCATGATGGTCATGCTGGTGGTTGATGGAGGAGACACGTCGTTCGCCATGTGTCTGAAATTTTCCCGAGAAACAAACAGGGAAAAGAAGGCAAAATTTGCCAAATGGTATATTTCTCCAAAAAAATTAGGTGCGTGGCATGTGTTCAAAGTTATTTAGTTAGTTAGACTGTTTTTGAAAATCGATTTTGGCAAAATCGACTTTGGACTGGAAAACAAACGCTATAGTGACGTTTTTTTTAGTGGCGTTTGTAAAAACGCCACTATAGGTACCCTATAGTGGCGTTTTCTATAAACGCTGCTATAGACACTAAAAAAACGCCACTATAGAGTTTGTTTTCCAGCCCAAAGTCGATTTGGCCAAACTCGATTTTCAAAAACAGTCTAACTAACTGATTAACTTTGAACACATGCCACGCACCTAATTTTTTTGGAGAAATATACCATTTGGCAAATTTTGCCGGGAAAAGAAAGTGAAGGTCTTTTTTCTTTTTCTCTTTTTCTAGGTCTCTTTTTTTTTTTGCTTTTTTTTCTAGGTCTCTTTTTTTTTTTTTTTTTTTGGGTCTCTTTTTTCTTTTTCTTTTTTATTTTATTTTATTTTATTTTTTATGGGAAGGATGGTTGAATTTGGGTAAATTGTTTTTGGGTTAAATGGGGCTCATTGGATTTTTAGTTAAAACCCAATAATTATTGGGTCTAATTGGGTTGATACCCATTTAACCCAACTAATAATTGGGTGGGTTTGGGTTCAATTAGAGTGGGTAGGTTTGGGTGGGCAAATGAGTTTGGGCTTATTTTGCTACCCCTAGTGTAAACTGATGACCTATGGTTTAGACTTCGAGCTAATTTGAGAACAACTTATTTAATTTAAATTAAAAAAATTAAAAATTAGTTAAATAATACAATAAAATTCATAAATAATACAAAAAATTATAATATAATTCATAAATAGTAAAAATAAAAAGCTAAAAACTAAAAAAAAAATATATATATTAACATGCACTCATCAGTATTTATAAAGTTGAAAAAATAAAATAACGGTATAAAAAAGGCAAAAAAGGTTTTTAAGTTGTTAACGGTAAACACAACCCAAAACTAAAATAAGCAAAAAGAAATAAGCTCACGTCAGACTCATCCTTCGTTGATAACAGCTGGCCCTGCTTTTTGGATTATAGGGTGGATTCTGATTGAGCTGGCTCCGCTTTTTAGAGTATAGAGTGGATTCCAGTAGTGTGAACTAGTGATGTAGAATGTGGACTTATTCGTTGATTGACCAGAACAGAGCTGGCCTTGCTTTTGAGATATCAGAAGGTGGGCACTCAACTTCACTATTGCATGCACTTTGAGAGCATTAGCATTGAAAAATGTTAATGCTACTTTATTTTACCATTTCAAAACCTTACTTTATCATTATACCATACTATTTTACAATACTTCCAGCATCCTAAAACTCTATTTTTATTAAAATATTATTTTTTAATCTTTTTTTATTATTTCTTTCTTAACTGTCACTTTTTTCAGTTTTTTCAGCTTACCTATGATTTCCAACGGTCACATTTTGCTGGGTTCTTTTTTTTTTTTTTTTTTTTGAAGTGGAAACTTTATAACATAAAAGCCAACAAGGAATACAACAAGAGACAAAGGCCACAGCAATCAACAAATACAACAGAAGCTATACCAACGCCAAAAGATCCTTTTGAACTAGCCTAGACACCACAAATGGGGTATCCCCGTTCCACATGCAAGAAGTCCCAATTCTACGCGCAAATTGAGCTAGCTCATGCACAACAGCATTAAAATCTCTACTCAAATGTTTAAAAATACAGCTTTCAAAGCTCTCACACACAAGAAGAACTCCCTGCAGAATGTGCCCCAAATTGCTACCTGTGTTATTGCTGGGTTCCGCAACAATAGTTTCACACTGATATAATTCACAACAAAACTTATATAATTCACCCAAATATCCAACACATATGCATCCCAATCAAAATATCAAACCTGAAAACCCAGCAACACCAAATCAATCCCTTCTCACTTTAGCATCAATAGCCCAACTTTTCTCATCTGAATAATGACAATAACATTCACAGCCTTTGTAACATTCAAACATTCAAACATAAGACAAATAAAAAACCCCTCTTCTCTTTAACAGCCTTTCAAACATATCACAGCCTTTGTAACATTCAAACATCACAACTGAATAATGACAATAAAAAACCCAAGTGTTGAGGTAATCCAAGTGTTCATACAACAAGTGTCAGCAATAGTTATTAACTACCATACAACAAATGTTCATACAACAAACTCAATCCTTTGTAACCCAAGTGTTCATACAACAAACTAACTACCATGTTTAAGAGTCAGCAATAGTTACTTCCACCTCCACACCAGGCTCAATCGTAATGGAGGTAATCTGCTTAACAACATCGGGGAGCTAAACAGGTCGATAACACGCTTGTGGATACAAAGTTCAAATCTATCCCAAGTGTTGGTACCTACAAACCAGAAATGAAAAGAATTCACAATAATATTCATACAAGGAAATGAACAACACAAAAACATCTTTCATAATAGATACATTTCTCACACACTTACCAAGTTCCTACAACTCCCCTTGTAATTGCCATAAATGCTCAATGAGGTCTGATTGGAGTTGAAAATGATTTTTATGGTCTCGAATACATTGATGGGTTTCAATGAACTCCGTAAATGTATTTGTGTTCTCTCGTGACAGTTGTATATTAGGATTGTCATCAATTTGCTCATAATCTAATTCCACCGCTTCATTTACATCTCGCTCATCCTCAACGATCATATTATGAAGAATTATTGGAGTTGAAAATGATTTTTATGGTCTCGAATACATTGATGGGTTTCAATGAACTCCGTAAATGTATTTGTGTTCTCTCGTGACAGTTGTATAGTAGGATTGTCATCAATTTGCTCATAATCTAATTCCACCGCTTCATTTACATCTCGCTCATCCTCAACGATCATATTATGAAGAATTACACAACCAAATGTGCTGATGTGGGAATGTATAAGTACACATGCATCATGTGCTGATGTTTGACTTTTGACAACAGAGTCACAAGCAATTGAGCACTGGTTCAAGTTCCTCCTGTAATTTAATTTCAGTCTACGCAACCAAATTTTTTCAAACTATATTGAAATCCAAACATCGAACCAAAAATTTGGCTTGCATTCATTTCTGGTAGTAACTTGTACCCCAAACCTGAATTTGGCTCTCTGAAAGGGATTAGATATCAAGATTATCTAAGGCATGGAGGAGGGGTTTAGAGAGGGAGAAAGGTAGGATTATACAGTCGATTTGAGACCTGAGTCTAAGTTTCTAAAAAAAAAAAATGTACTGTAACAAAGAACTAAAAGATTTCAAATCCTTGTCCAAGATCAACATGAAGAATACAATCACAAAACCATGGCCAGCGAAGTCAATTAATAGTCTAGTGCCCTGTTTTATAGGTAGTAAGTTGACATTGAGAAAACACGGGTGCATATAATGCCTCCTCTGGGACAGTGGCACAAAACAAGCAGGAATGCATGGACTCATTCCAAGGAAACAACTAAAACTGTTCAAAGTCATATTATACATGGACCACTGTGCGCTCATATGCAATAGTGCGATCGTAATAATTTAATAAGAAACGACATATCACCTATTCCTTCCCTTCTTGTATACCGAAAAGAGGAATAAGAAGTAATTTCTATATGAGTATGTTCAATAGGCCACAACTAATTAATGCTATTAATGCAACTAATGGTAACTGAAAGAAGAAAAGGCACATGACACGGCTAAGAGATTGTTGCAGCTGAACAATTAAATTGAAGGAAACCACAAAGGACCAACTAAATTCAATGGAAATGTCCAATATTAAATCTCTAATAATATTAACAAGCTCCCTTGCTCTACAAGAGCATTCTAATGAAAATAATCCAATGAATCTGCCAAAATAGCCCCACCTCCCAGTTCTTTAGTTGTCACCAAGTCTAAAGGCAACATCCGTGTGCCATCTAATGAGTCCACAGATCTCTAACAAACACTTCTTCCTCCATTGCATAAGGACTTATGAATATGTAATAATTAATGCTCACTTTTAGTATCTAGCATTATGTGCCTCTTTTAGTATCTAGCATTAGTACTACAGTATAAAAAATAACAATTCACCTATGTCATGTACCACTTTTGAAAACCAATTTGTGTGAATTGTGATTGTTTTTTTAAACCAAAAAAAAAAAAATGTGTGATTGATATAAGCTTATTTTGGTGAGATAAAAATAAATTGAGTGGGACAATATTAATTGTGTCTGGCACATCCTATTCATTATTTTTTGAAATGCTAATCTAGCATGCTTAACCCCTTATTTTACACCAGATTCTTATTGAATTAAGACTCAAGCTATGCAGGCAGGGTGGAGTTTTCCTCTATATCCACATGTCCACACCTACAGTAATAGAAAAGGTTGGTAAATGGGCTACTAAACTAATACAAGACTTTGAAACTAGCCTAACATGTCATTGAGCAAAAGATTGTAACCAAAGAGAGCACTCCTGGATAAGTCTAGTGGCCCAAAAACAGAATGTCTTGTCTTATTAATGGTCAAAGTTAATACATAAGTGGACTTCTTAATTTATAACTCAAGTAGAAATTAGAAAGTGTTAGAAAGACATTTGTTAGCACACCCATGAGTTTATGTTCTCTACTAGTCTTTACTCATTTACCAGAAGGAACATTTATTAATGGTCAAAGTTAACTTAACCCACACCACATAGCTAGCACATCCAACATTATTTACCTTCTGTGTCAGCTGGTGTGAAAGTGTGAAAGCCAAAAAACAGATGAATTCCCCTTCCCTTTCAAACAGCCACACCAAAAAAAAAATTAATTGGTGCATGTAACCCATTAATCATTTCTCTCTATACGCTGTTACCATTACTTTTTGCAATCACAGAAAGCCACAGCAAAACCTTCCAATTAGCAATCACAAAAATTATGTAGCTGAACATTCTGAAGTCTGAACCCCATTTCTATTAAACACTAATAAGTGCAAACGGTACAACATTATTCAATTTATGAGTTGCAACTAAATACTAAATAGAATACAAGAACACCGATTACATACATAAAATTGGGATTTTGGTAGAAAGGAGGAGTTGTTGAATGATTTGTGAGGAAAAAAAAATGCTTATCAAAGAACGGTTTTACAGAGGGGTACCGAAACAAAGAGAAAAGAGAGAATGGAGAGAAATAGATAGAGAGAGATACTTACTAGTAATTGAAGATGAACCTGAGCAAACTGTCTGAAGATGAACCTGAGCAAACTTTCTGAAGATGCTAAATCAACAACAAAAACTCTGCAAACATCAACAACAATTCTTTGATCAAAACCCAAACACAAACACAAGCCGAATCCCTCTTTTTCTTGCAGAGAGAGAAAAGAAACACAAACACAAAACTCTAATATATTGATCAAAACCCACCTTACAGTCAGCACCAACACCGACGGAGCTTGGTTTTTGGAAAATCTGAACCCAAACCCAAAAACCCTTGAGAATGGGTGAGGGTGAATCAGTGAGGGTGGATGGGTGAGGGCGAATCGGTGAATGGGTGAGGTGAGGGTGAATCGGTGAGGGTGAATGGGTAAGGGTGAATCAGTGAATGGGTGAGGTGAGGGTGAATCGGTGAATGGGTGAGGGTGAAGCTTCAGCGATGGAGATGGGTGAGGATGACTGGGTGAGGGTGAATCGGTTGAGATGGGTGAGGGTGAATCTTGTGAGAGATGGTGATGAAGATTCAGAGAAATGTTGCTATATGTGAGAAATTTCGGAGATGGTGATAAATTTCGGAGATGGTGAATCGGGTGAGAGATGGTGATGAAGCTTCAGAGAAATGTTGCTATATGTGAGAAATGTTGCTATTTCGGAGATGGGTGAGAAATTTCGTCCATGGTGATGAAGCTTCAGAGATGAGAGAACAGATGGAAAAACAGAGAGGGAATAGAGAGTGAAGTCCCCGCGCAGAATGAATTGATGAGAGAGAAGTTTGAGGGGGGGGGGGGGGGAACGTCATAAAATATATTATTTTTTATACAATATTTGCTACAGTGCAATTCTATGTTTAGAATTGCACTGTAGCACTATTGCAAAAAAATTTGCAATAGTGTTGTTTACAATTCTCTGATGCAGGGGGTTAGGAGGCTTAAAATGCTATATTTTCCTTAGATTTGGAATTAACATTCTCCAATGCTAATGCTCTGAGCAGCTACACTCCTAGCTATCTGGTTTCTCCTTGTTCATTTCACCATCTACCTATGTACTCTTTTACAGCAAATTTCCATTTCCAAAGTATGGCTGCTGCTCTACTTTCTGCTATTGTGGAGCGGCTTGGTTCTTTAATTTCTTCACAGTTCACGTTGTCTATAACTATTAAGGAAGACCTAATTTAAAATTTAAAATATTGTTGTGATCATTTTTAGGGTATTATTTTGTGCAACACAACTTTTACTGCAATTTTTTTTTTTTTTTTTGAGAATCAACTTTTACTGCAATTAGTTGAATATATAAATATATTATGTAATGTGGTATAATATATAAAAAAATAACAATTATTTTGTTCTATTTTTTATAAAACAAATTTACAAATATTTTTTTATTTTTTACCTCTACAAATATATAATTCTATTATTTTTTGTGTGTTTGATTAATATTTTTTTAAGATGAATCATATTCTTCTAACTTCTATTGTAGTGTGTTATATTTTTCTAATATACAACTAAATTTTATAAGTCTCAAATTCATCATTCAAGTTTCCCATCTCTTAAAGAATAAGGAGATTATTATGGTAATCAAAACTCATCATAAAATTATAAAGTTATCTTAACTAAAAATTAAAATGAAATTAAAGGAATAAAAGATAGACTTTATAATAATTTATTACTTAAACAATTTGTAGGCATATTCAAATTCATAACTATATAGATTATGTTTTGATATAAACTCAAATTCCTATTTAAAAAAAAAAAATTAAGTACTGATCCAAACCAAAATTCAATTAAAGTTATAAAATTGAGGGAGAAGACTCTGTGATGAGAAATGAAAGAAACATAATACCAAAACACAATCTAAAATATAATATATGACATGACAAATGAGGTAGCGCAACAAAAATATAGCAATATTAAATATTACCGCGATATATATATATATATATATAGAGAGAGAGAGAGAGAGAGAGAGAGAGAGAGATTTTGATTTGGTTATTTGTGAATCTAATTTAAAAGTAATATTTTCTGCGATTAATTAATATGTGTTGATGATGGAGGAATCAATCGGTTGAACACTTCGACTTCGGTGGACTACGGCGTTAGCGGAGGCCTGTAAAAAGAAAAACAATCAAAGGGAGACCGGGGTGGACCGGCCAAATACCCTCCGATGGCAAAGTTAGTATCTTCTCTCAGATGGAGTTTTTAACCTTTTGGAAGTAAAAATCTCAGTATTTCTCACCTTTGCATGGTTCAGACCGATCCTTATATAGGGTACTTCGGGGCGGTTATTGGTCCAAATAATTTTCCCCAGATTCTTGGAATCCGGACCTCAACTGCTATTGAAACCATAACCGTCATTGGAAGTTACATACTTGGGAGGAATTGGCGGCGATGAACACGGGTTGGTTAACCGCTCCAGAACTTACTAAGTGTTGTGTGGTCGTCCATGTGCGATGCCTATGGACGACCCTTTGTTATGTTGTTTGGTCGTCCACGCTCTTCGCCCATGGACAACTCCTTCGGCTTGATTATGGGGTTTACCCAATAAGTCCACTTCTCAAGGAAGAGAGGTCTGGACGAATAAAAGATGGTCTGGTCGTTTGGCTAACCATTCATGATGGACGACCCGACCCATCTGGACGAACCATAGATGTAATTTTTGTTATCCCATCATGTGTAATTTTAAATTTAAAGAAAAAATTTTGAATAAAAATTACAGTAATTATTATGCTGCTACTGTGCAATAACTATAAGTAAAAGTTATGTTTGTTAAATAAACTTTAATGGACATAACAAAGCTCTTGAACAAGTTTAATTTCAACTAAGAATTTTCTAAAAAAAATTCAAGTTTGAAAATAAAATTCGGGCTTTGTGTTAAGCTTGATTTTGATAACAAAGTAAACAAACCAAATTTGAGTAATATAGTTATTACTTTTTATCACAATTGTCAAATTCCAACAAAATAAAAACATCCTCAAAAATAATTTCACCGTAAATTAATTTAAAACTTTTATAAAAAGTAATAATAAAATCCTCAATTTCAATGAAAAGAAACTGCAAGTGCAACAGCCTTCCTCTAAGAGCATTAGCATTGGAAAATTCCAATGCTACTCTATTTTACAATTCTAAAAAATTACTTTATTATTATACCATACTATTTTACAATACTTCCACATCCCAAACTTCTATTTCCTTCTTTTACTCATTAAAATAATATATCTACATAATAAAATAATATATTTTAAAATTATATCTTCTCTCCCATCTCTCTCCTCTCTCTCATTTTCAACTTTCTTTCAAATAAAATATTTTTTTTTTTTACAATACTTGCTACAGTGCAATTCTATGTAACATAGAATTGCACTGTAGCAGTATTGCAAAAAAATTTGTAATACTGCTGTTTAGCATTCCTCAATACAAATAATTTTAGAGCTTAAAATTTCAAATTTCTCTTAGATTTGGCATTAACATTCTCCAATGTTAATGCTCTAATAATCCTATAATTATCTGTAAGGGAGGAAGAAGAGACTTGAGTGTAGTCTTGCTTTACGTGTGAACTGTGACCGGTTACTTTTTGAAACTTCTAGGTACCAGATACGCTCTTTACATCGTGGAAATAACTCTTTCACATTGCAAAATCTCAAAAGCTTCGATGGAAACCAAAAATTTTTTTTTTTTTTTTTTTTTTTTGATGTGACAAAAATCTCTTTGTTAAACTTTTAATGTTTTAATTAAAAGTTGGCAAATTTATTGTGAAGATAACGTGTGTGCTTGTTTTTCTAAAAAAAATTTAAAAACGTAGGACCCACTGAATTTAGAGTTGTTGTCTAAGTTTTGGGTTATGTTTTCATAACTCCAAACTCAAAATTTTGAGTGATAGTAACGGAAACTGAGTTCAGGTCTGAGGCTGTTTCCAATTTTTAAGATATGAGTCTGAGTGGTATGTTTGTAATTAGATGCAAGTATGTGGGAGCCCAAGTCAGTGACTTGTCAAATCCAAGCTCAATTGCAAGCTTTTTCTTCTTTGGGTTTACCTCCAACTTCACAGGTTCTCTTAAGTACAGACAACCTCCTTCTCAAAAAATAAAAAAAAGTACAGACACCCACCTCTCCCTCTGATTTTTCTCTAGAGCCATTATAACTCCAGCCACCTCATTTACTCATCTCACCCACCTCTACTTTTGATTTTTCTCTAGAGCCATTACAACTCCAATACCACCTACTTAACTTATCTCACCCACCTCTCTGAACCTAAAATAAATATCCTCCGAGCCGAATGTGGAATATCACATTGTTGAGAGAAACTCCTTAATTATTTATGAGTATGGTGACAAATAAACTAAAATTTATTAGAGTAGAAATTGGGTCAGATACGTGGAGGAGGTGTCAAACCAAAGATATTCTTTATTATAACTTATAATTCACGAGCAAGTAATCAAATCTTCAATATACAATTTGCATGTTTTGCATTTTCGAATTCGTGAATCTAGGCTTATCTCTATAAACATTAGTAAGAGGTGATGACTTTTTCAAATGATAATCCCTGATTTATTAGTGAAAGAAAAGATAAAATTTCTCATTAATGATGGAATAATATAATTGGAGAAAAATTTTAAAATCCAAACTGTGAAAAATAGAAAGATCTCCGAAGTTTTTCTTACCGACAAGAAATTAATGGTATTTCCATTACTGGGTTCTAAACTTGTAATGTCTTTTAGTTGGGGTCCCATGCATCAGCGTGAGTGAAAAAAGTGTGAAAATTCATTCTACTTGTCGGTGGGTTGAAGAAAAGATCAGTGTGAGTGGGAGTGTGAGTTGCGGACTGATAATGCACCGCGTGGACTTCATTGACTAGGCCCTCAGGCTTTGGAGACACTGGGTTCCACTTCCAAGGGGCAACTTCCTTCCTCCAAGAAACCACCAAGAAACCTCTAAGGGCGAAACCTCCGAGAAACCTTTAAGGGCCTGTTTAGTAGGTCATTTTAAGCAATTTTTTGAGTATTTTAAACACACTTATACACAATTTTACACATTTTTTTACTCACATATATATCAAAAATACTCAAATAACATTATTTAAACTCCTTTGCAAAACACCCCAAAGTATCTATAAGGAAAATGAGACTTAAGCACAGTCATGTTCACTGTGTGAACTGTGTCAAGATACTTTTTGAACCTTCTAGGTACCATGCTTTAGCTTTTTACAATGAAACAATATCATGGAAAAATAACTCTTTGAATTTTCTAAGAACCATACTGACGGTCATTGCTTTGCGGTCAAGCTTTTCACGTTGCAAAATCTCAAAAGCTTTGCTGAAACCAAAAATGCCTTCGTCAAACTTTTAATATTTTAATTAGAAGTTAGCAAATTTATTGTAAAGATAATAAGTTAGCCAAATGTAGAATCTCACATTGATAAGGAGAGAGACTCTTTACTTAGAGTTGGAGACCGGAGCTACAGCATGTAGTTAGTAGCAGAGTTGCCCCTGAACTCTAAGTCTTGGCTTCAACCTTGGTTGCATCTCAGTCCAAAAAAAAAATTTGTAATTTTTTTTTTATATATTATACATCTCCAATTATTATTTTGCTCTAATTTTTAATTTTGTGTGATTTTATTATATTTTAGTGTATTATCACTAGCAACAACTATAATTAAAATCCATTCAGCTTTATAATTGAAATCATGTTGTGAGATGGAGTGTGTATGGCAATATATAACGCAGCGTATACAAAAATAATTAACGTATAATTTTGAGTAAAATAAGTTGTAAATAATTAATGAGAAATGTTAACGAGTGCCGTTAGGGTATTGGTTAAGAATCCATTTTAAGAAAATTTTGATATCACTTTTATAGGAAATGAAAAAAAACTGTCAAAACATTAATTGCTTTTTTTTTTTTCTTTTCTCATAAAAACTTTCTTTAATTAGATTGTTAACCAATGCCCTACGGCACTCATTAACATGACTCATAATTAATTTAAAATCATACAAATTTTCACAATTAGTGAAAAATCCTTCAAACTTTTTTTCTATCTTTTTATTATTATATGTTGTAGGGTCTGGTTTTGTAGCCTAAGCCCAACAGGTTTTGGATTATGAGCCCAATGAACCCTGAACAACGAATTTGTAGAGAGTGGGCGAAAGAGCTGGGCTGGTGGTGAATGAAAACAGTGATGAACTATGATATTTACGGATAAATTAACGTGCAATCAAGCTAGAACAAGTACAAACGTGAACGTCCGAAGAGGATATATATTGAATGTATGTTGGTTACAGTTCTTAGAGCTACAGTAAAGTTCTTTTGTTCTTTTCTCTCTTTTTTGTTCCGATCCCCATTATCAGAGGCTTCTCTTCCTTATATAACACCCTCTTCCCTCATCTTCATCGTCCACTTGTTCATCATCTAAACATCCACTTGAGTACATGTCCCATCAGATATCCTCTTTAGCCTTGTGTGAGTGGCGGTAGCTGAGTTTGTACTGTTCAGGGGTCTTCTCCACATTAATGCGGCCAGAAAAGTAGCTGCAGTGCATTTAATGTGGTGGTTGAAGTTTGTCTTCTAGATATTTCACCGTTCCTGCTATCCTCATGCGCGCCTGTGGTTCACACTTATCATTGGAACTGTTAGGAAGATTGCTTGAACCTCCCAAGTGTTTGCTTGATCAAGGC
This sequence comes from Quercus aquifolioides, assembly GCA_019022515.1. Lineage (NCBI taxonomy): Eukaryota > Viridiplantae > Streptophyta > Magnoliopsida > Fagales > Fagaceae > Quercus > Quercus aquifolioides. The sequence continues at coordinate 10,086,431 of CM032330.1, read as the reverse complement.
TCTCTGTGTCCGAGGAAGATAATCTCTTCGGACCAGTGGTGATCTCTTCTGACTGAGGGTGCTGAGCGTCAGAAGGTGCCAGGGAAGGGGGGAACCAATAACTTGGATGCACCCCCGGACATGGTGAAGCCCCCTGTTGGCTCTCAAGTCCCTGTTGCTGAGCCTCAGGCTCTTCCTGCTGAGGAGGGCCTTCTTAGGGTTGCCCCTCCAGCCAAGGAAACAGCTATCATGGTGATGCCTCTGCAAGCGGTTCCCCTAAGTTAGAGTTCTGAAGACCCCAAGGACACCTCTAGATAGCCTCCCAAGGGGGAGTGAAGCTCAGGACGAAGAACTAGGCTGCCTTGGCTAGTTTTTTCCTTTTGTTTCTTGCTGTTGTTGTTGTTGCGTTTTTTTTTTTTTTTTTAAGCACTGTACTGCTTCATGTACATTGAATGTGATGGGAATTTAGACCCCTAAACACAACCAGATTGCGTAGCCTAGATTAATTAGCCAAGTTGTTACTTAGTCAAATTAAGCAATTCTAGGTTAAAACAATCAAATAATCATATCATGTATATAAAACAAATAAAGCAGCGGAAATAATAAAGAACACAATGATATGATCACCCAGGAAACCACACGGTAAAAACCTGGGGAGGATTTGACCCACCGATCCTCAAGGCATAACAGAATTCACTATGAAAGAATTGAAGTTCTTACAAAAGGACTACAAGCTCCCCGCTCGACTTCCTAATGCTACCCACCAGTAGAACTTCCTGACACGACCACGCGCAGGCTCCGAATCCACGGACTACTTCTTTCTTGAATTCCTCAATCAGCTACAAGCTCCCCGCTTGCTTTTCTTTTAAGTTCCAATGGTTGCAACTATAATGATCTTCAAGATGTTGAAATCATCTCTACCTTGAAAACCCTAAGTTTTGTGTAAAGGAAAGCTCCTCAAAGATCTCACACGAGATTCACACAAAACAGCAATGTATGAGCAACAAAGCAATATGGACAACCTTCAAAAACGTGGCTAGGGTTTAGTTTATATACCTAGGGTAAAAACACAAAACCCTAAACGTTTAATGAGGTAGGGCTGAGTTGGAAATTCTGCAGAATAATCAACCTGTGCGATTTTCGATCGATCGAGTCTATTCTTCGATCGATCGAGCCAGGCCAAAAGTCCCAAGTACTTCTGCAGCCACTCGATTCCAACTGTACAATAATAAACCAAATTTGAGCAAGTCTAAACAAGATTAAATACAATGTTTTGATCATGGTTTCCCAACATTACAAATTAGAGTTCTAAATACATAAAATCCTAAGACCTTAGAACCTAACAGAATGTATGAATCATTATATATATATGTTTTTTTTTTCTTTTGCTTCGTGCATTGATTATCATTGTGGTGAGTTTTACTATTGACACAACTTGGGCTTTAACCATTAACTTCGCAATCTTAGAAGTTTAACCATGCTTTTCACTTTGTACTAGATAGTGTAATTAGTAAAAAATACTTAGGAAAGTCATTAGTTGCTAACTATGCTAAGGGGTTAGGTTCAACACGCTTTAGAATGCCTTGAGCGATGCTCGTGGGCTTGTGTTTATCCATGCCTTTGCCTAGGGCAGCAAGTTTTGCCAGAGGTCTGGGTCCGAGGACCATTCAAGACCTTGGTTCCGTTTAACACTTAGATCTTTCTATAAGTAACTAGTTTTGCCATAGGTTTGAGTCCGAGGAGCGTACAAGACCTTGGTTCTGTCTAACACTTAGATCCCCCTGTAAGTAGCTAGTTTCCCCATAGGTTTGAGTCCATGGGCCATGCAAGACCTTGGTTCAGTCTAGTACCCAGGTTCGTCTTGAAGTGGTTAGTTTCCCCATAGGTTTGAGTCCGAGGATCATGCAAGACCTTTGTTCAGTCTAGTACCCAGATTTTTCTTGAAATGGCTCAGTCTAGTATTTTAGGTGGTTGCCAAAACATAAGATGTATAATCACAATAGAACTAAAGTTCGAATCACAAGAAACAGGATGCTTTTATTAATAATAATACCTTCTCAGGTTATTTACATTCCACGGACGAGGTACAGGTTTTTTATCTAGGTCTTCCACGTAGTAAGCACCTATCCCCGCCACCGAGGTAATTCGATATGGCCCCTCCCAATTGGGCCCCAGCTTTCCCCATGAGGGGTTCTTGGCAGCCCCTACGACCTTCCTCAGCACCAGGTCCCTCAGTGCTAGTGGTCTGAGCTTTACATTAGCGTCATATCCTTGCTTGAGCTTTTGTTGGTAACAGGCCAGCCGGATCATTGCTTGTTCCCTTCATTCATCAACCAGATCCAGGCTCCTCCCCAGCAGTTCATCATTGCTGCTTGGAGTGAAAGAGCTCGTCCTTAGCGTTGGGAAGTTTGTCTCCAGGGGGATCACAGCCTCGGCACCATAAGTCATGGCAAAAGGTGTTTCCCCCGTTGACCGCCGCGGCGTAGTCCGGTATGTCTAGAGAACGTGGGGTAACTCCTCTACCCACCTCCCCTTGGCATCATCCAGTCTCTTCTTAAGCCCGTTGACGATGACCTTGTTGACGGCCTCGGCCTGTCCATTCCCCTGAGGGTAGGCCGGAGTTGAGTACCTGTTTGTGATCCCAAGTTCACAACAGTATCTTCTGAAGGCCTTGCTGTCGAATTGGAGTCCATTATCCGAAATGAGGGTATGAGGGACCCCGAATCGTGTGACGATATTTCTCTAAAGGAATTTCTTTGCATCCACATCCCTGATGTTGGCCAGTGGCTTGGCTTCGACCCACTCGGTGAAGTAGTCCGTGGCCACCAAGAGATACCTCTTATTCCCTTGCGCTTTGGGGAAAGGTCCTACAATGTCCAAGCCCCACTAGGCAAAGGGCCATGGACTGGACAAAGGATTGAGGACCCCCCCAGGTTGATGAATATTTGGGGCGAACTTTTGGCATTGGTCACACTTCTTGACATACTCCAGGGCCTCCTGCTGCATTCCCGGCCACCAATATCCTTGTGTGACGGCTCGGTGAGACAGGGATCTTCCTCCTGTGTGACTCCCACAGATTCCCTCGTGCAGTTCTTCAAGTAGTAATTCTGCTGCTTCGGGGTGGACACACAGCAAGTATGGTCCAGAGTAGGAGCGCCTATACAACTAGGAGCGCCTATACAACTTGTGGTCCTCGGACAACCAGAACCGAGAAGCATTCCTTCGTACCTTTTCTGCCTCGGACTTCTCCTCGGGCAGAACATCATCTTTGAGGAATTTTACTATGGGGTCCATCCAGCTGGGACCCACCCCAACTTGATGGATGTGGACCGTGCCCTTTGCCACCTCACTCGCTCTCTCCAGGTGCTCCACCAGTATGATCCGAGGTAGGTCCCCTGCCAAGGAAGTGGCAAGTGTGGCTAATGAATCGGCATGGGTGTTCCCACTCCTGGGAATATGAGACAAGCTGAAAAGACCAAATTCCGACTGCAACCGCCTGACCTGGCTCAGGTACTCTTGCATTCTCGAATCTCTGGCCTCCAGCTCTCCCTCTACCTGGCCTACCACCAATCTCGAATCCGAGAACATTTGCACCGACTTTCCTCCCATCTTCTGCACTATGATCATCCCTTGCAATAATGCTTCGTACTCGACCTCATTGTTTGTGGCCGTGAACCCGAGCCTCAGGGATTTCTCTATGACATGCTCTTCAGGGGATATTAAGACTAGCCCCACTCCAGACTCCCTCTGGTTTGCCGCGCCATCAACGTATACCTTCCAACACGGTGACGCCGGGATGGAGACTACCCCAACTGACTTCTCATCAAAACTCCTCTCCTCGGCTGCCATTTCTACAGTTGGTTCAGCGAACTCGGCCGTCAAATCTGCCAGAACCTGGCCTTTTATGAAGGTCCGAGGCATGTATTTGACGTCGAAGGCCCCCAGAATTGTGTTCCACTTCGCGATTCTTCCTGTGTAATCAGCGGTCCGGAGTATAGACTTCAAGGGCAATCGGGTTAGGACAACCACTGTGTAAGCTTGGAAGTAATGGGGGAGCTTTCGCGTGGCATGGACCACAGCCAGTATGGCTTTCTCTAAGGGTAGGTACTTGACCTCCGCTTCATGCAGCGACTTGCTCACGTAATAAACTGGCTTTTGGACGCCATTGTCGTCCCATATCAGTACCAGGCTCACAGCGTGGAGCGCTACAGCAAGGTATGCGTATAGGACCTCATCGGCCTCAGGATTGGACATATAGGCGGCCGGGATAGATACTCCTTGAGTTGCTAGAAGGCCATGGCACAATCCTCGAACCACTCAAATCCCTTCCACTTGTTGATTAAGAGATAGAAGGGTCTGCACCTGTCAGCCGACCTGGAAATGAATCGGTTCAGAGCCGCGATCATCCCAGTAAGCTTTTGGACCTCCTAGGGGTTCTGCGGAGGCTTCAGATTATGGATAGCCTTGATTTGGTCCGGGTTGACTTCGATTCCCCTGTGGGTGATCATGTATCCCAGAAACTTGCTAGAGCCCACGCCAAATGAGCATTTTGAGGCATTTAGGCGCAGCTTGTGCTTTCTCAGGACGTCAAATGTGCGGTCGAGGTCCCTCAAGTGTTCGGATACCACTTTACTTTTCACCACCATATCATCAACATAGACCTCGATGCTCTTGCCCAGCATTGGCTCGAACATCCTCGTCATCATCCTTTGATAGGTGGACCCTACGTTCTTCAGACCGAACGGCATTACTTTGTAGTGGTAGTTCCCGACGGGCGTCACAAAGGCTGTCTTCTCCTGATCTTCCAGGGCCAGCGGTATTTAATGATAGCCTTGAAAGGCGTCTAGGAAGCTCATGCGAGGGTGGCTCGTGGTTGCATCAACCAGCTGGTCGATCCGAGGCATGAGGAACAGGTCTTTTGGACACGCCTTATTTAGATCAGTGAAGTACACACAGACCCTCCACTTTCCGCTCTTCTTCTTGACCACCACAGTGTTAGCCAGCCATTCAGGGTAAAAAACCTCTTTGATAGCCCCGGCACGCTTAAGTTTATTCACCTCTTTCCTGATGGCATTAACGTGCTCTCTCGATGGGCGCCGGGGCAGCTGTTTCTTGGGCATTATGGACGGATTAACGTTGAGATAGGGACAGATGAAGGATGGATCAATCCTTGGGGCATCACAGGCATCCCATGCGAATACGTCAATATTGCTCTTGAGGAACTCAACTAGCTCCTCCTGCTCCTTGGGAGGCAGCTGTGCTTCGACCCGAAAGAACTTTTCCGGATCATCACCGATTGCCACTTTCTCCAGATCCTCACATTTTGCTTCCTCGACGGCCGCATCAGGAGGCACCACCGGGGTCTTTGATTGCTATAAGCCTTCCTCCGCAGTAGCCGAGGGCTGTGCGTCGAGCTGATGTGATATGGCGGCCACCGTGCATTGCCTTGCTGTGGGCTGGCAGCCATGGATCTCTAGAACTTGATCCCTTGATGGGAATTTCACCTTCTGGTGCAAGGAGGAGGCAACGCCCCCCAAGGTGTGGAGTACGTGTTCACTACTATAAAGTTTACCTCCACCACTTCTGGGCCGGTCTGGATGGGCAGTCTGATCATGCCCTTCGGGATGACGAGTTTCCCATCAAAGCTTATCAGGGGGAAGCTATAGGGAGTCAGGTCCTCCAGCTTTAGTCCTAGCCCCTTATAGAAGTCTGGGTACATGACCTCGGCTGCGCTGCCACCATCCACCATCACTCTCTTCACATCGTAGTCCCCAATTCTGAGTGTGATCACCAGGGCGTTATCATAGGGCTGGATGGTCCCAATCTTGTCTTCCTCCGAGAAGCTCAGAGTCGGGTGAAAACCTCTCCTGGCCCTCTTCGGCTCTGACTGGGACTCTTCGGCAGGCAGTTGGGCTACGGACAACACTCGTGAAAGGCGCGTGCCCGTTCTTCCTAGTGCCACCAAGATTACATTGATCATCCCTGCGGGCGGCCGTAGTGCGTTATCTCTCTGGGGCTCCTGATGGGTCCTGCCTTAGTGGTCACCAGGGTGATGCAGGAGGTGCTTTAGCCTTCCTTCTCGGACCAGCTGGTCCAGATAGCTCCGGAGGTTCCTGCAGTTCTCCGTGGTATGTCCGTGATCTCTATGGTACTGGCAGTAAAGGTTCTGATTGCGCTTCGTGGATTCTCTCACCATCTTATTCGGCCACCTGAAGTATGGCTCGTTCTCGATTTTCTCCAGCACCCTGTGTATTGGTTCTTGGAATGCGGCGTGGACAGCCTGTGTGTCGGCCGGGCCAGATTGCCCTGCAAAGTCTCTCCTCGGGCGGGTGCTGTTGTATCGGTCCTGCCTGGAATCCCTCCTCTCCTGAGGGATGGCCTTCTCTTTTCCTCTGGCCTGCAGCTGGTCTTCCTCCACCCGTTTGTACTCGTCGATCCGATCCATCAGTCGGCGCACGCTGGTGGCTGGCTTGCCTGTCAGGGACTTCCTTAGGTCATGTCCAGTTGGGAGACCGTTTTTGAAAGTGCCGATGGCGACGTCGTCGTACTTGCCCTCTAGTTCATTGTACACCTCCCAATATCGGCTCGAGTAGGCCTTTAGAGTCTCTCCCTCGTTCATGGTCAAAGACAGCAGTGCGCTCAAAGGCCGAGGCTCTATGCTGTTTGTAACGAAGCGGGAGCCGAAGGCCTGGGTCAGCTGTCTGTACGAGCTTATGGAGTCCGTCCTCAAGCCATTGAACCACCTTATCGCCACTGGGCCCAAGCTAGAGGGGAAAACCTTGCACATCAACGCCTCGTTCTGGGAATGAACAGCCATCCTCTGGTTGAACTGGCTCACGTGCTCCACGGGGTCCGTTTTGCCGTTATAGATGGAGAAGGTTGGCTGCTGGAACCGCCGAGGAAGTGTAGCCCCTTCTATATGGCGTGTGAAGGGCGATTTGGACAGTTGGTCCAGTGCCCTGCTCATGGCATTGTACCCCAATCCCCTAGGGCAGGTCGGGGAGTTCTCCAGTAGTGTTCTTCTTCATGAGAGAAGGTCTCGCTCGGAGGAGTTCTCGATCTCCTCCTGTAATCATCGTTGCTCTCATCGTCAGAGGGCAGGTCGGGGCTAGGTTGAGGTCGCCTTCGTTGTGCATGGCGGAGTCTCCTCTTCAGGTCATCTATCTCCTGCTGCATGGCCTGCTCATCGTTCTGCCCCTTGGTTATGTGGTTGCCACCCTTCTTTGGTTGTGTGACCCGGTTGTTGTTTTGCCTCTGTGGCACATGGCTGTCTTCACGCGAGTAGTTGCCGCTGGTCTGAGTGGCGTGTGCACTTCCTTCTCGGACTCTTCCATTCTCTTCGTTTCGATCACTCTCGGGGTTGGCGAAGTTACCCTGGTGCTATGGCTTGGCCGGTTCAGGTTGATGGGGACCTGCTTGGTAAGTGCCGGATCCTCCCATGCTCGATCGTTGCCCTTACTAACGCATAAGTTCTCCCCACAGACGGCGCCAATTATAGGAACCGGGTTTGAGCACTTCTGCTATTGAGAGAGTGGACTCCAGCCCAGCTAGCCCAGTACAATGAATTTATGGAGAGCGGGTTAAAGAACTAGGCCCTAATGAGGGATGCAACGGCCATGCATGGTTGCATGTGAATCAAATAACCAAAACGTGAGTTAAGGTGCGCAATGGTGCTTCTCGGCCCTTCCCTTGAGGGCTTGAAGTTCTTATTATTTCTTTAGAGAATGGTTACAAGGATTTCTGGAAGAATACAGGTTGCTACAGTACTCTTCTACTCAGATTTTCCATCCACGTTTCCAGAGGGACTCCTTACATTATATGCTCCCCTCTTAGCTGATCCTAGCCCTACATTTGTTGATCAACCAGACAGTTACTTGAGTGCATGTCCCATCAGCCGCCTTCCCATGCTTTCAGTGGGTTGCGACAACCAAGGCAACACTGTTCAGGAGTCCTTTCCTCATTAATGCGGTCATGACGTTAGTTGTAGGCATTTAATGTGGAGGTGACAGTTCATCCTGGACTTGCTCCTCCACCATGCTCTCATTGCTGACACGTTGTACTTGTTATTTCTCTTTGGATGCTCAGGAGGGCCGCTCCTAGTTGCTCGTCACTTCACCCTTCAACGTTCTCGGCTTGCCGAGGACAACATCGCCATCGGCTTGGCCTACGTGCGTTCCTCCTCAGACGTTTCTTGATCCTCGGCATAGGTCTTGGGCCGGACGTAAGATGGGTCGGGGTTGCCAGATTATTAGGCCCCACATTCACAATTAGTGAAAAATCCTTCAAACTTTCTCTATATCTTTTTATTATATGTGAATTTTGAAAATTTAACAATTGGATTATATGTTCTTATTATATCTTCTATGCTTGCAAAATTTTATAAAAATAAAAAATCAATAGCTATATCATCAGTCAAATATTTAAATTTTAAAGTTTAAATTTTTGTAAATCAAAATTTTGCATAAAAAATAAGTTTATTAATTGAATAATAAATAATATCTAATTTGAAAAAAATTTATGTGTATTAAAATCATTAAAAAAAAAATGTACAATCCAAAGTTAAAATTTTAAAATTTACATTAGATAGAGAGACATACAGAGAATTAGAAGAGTTTGTCTTCGGAGAAGAAACATTTTCCTTTTTCCCTTAACCATGACACTCAACTAGTACAAGAACTTTAAAAAGTTCATTACTTTGTAAATAAGCGGAGAAATTCACTTTGTAAATAAATCAGTGTAAACTGATGACGTATGGTTTAGACTTCGAGCTAATTTGAGAATAACTTATTTAATTGAAATTAAAAATTTTTTATTAAAAAAAATTAAAAATTAGTTAAATAATACAATAAAACTCATAAATAGTAAAAATAAAAAGCTAAAAAATAAAGAAAAATGTTAACATGCATTAATCAGTATTTATAAAGTTGAAAAAATAAAATAAAAGTATAAAAAAGGCAAAAAAAATAATTTAAAAGTTGTTAACAGTAAACACAACCCAAAACTAAAATAAGCAAAAAGAAATAAGCTCACGTCAGACTCATCCTTCGTTGATAACAGTTGGCCCTGCTTTTTGGATTATCAGGTGGATTATAATTGAGCTGGCTTTGCTTTTTTTTTTTGCTTTTCTTTTTATAAGGCTCTGCTTTTCAGATTATATGGTGGATTCCAGTTGAGCTGGCTCTGCTTTTTAGATTATAGAGTGGATTCCAGTGTGAACAGGTGATGTACAATGTGGACTTATTCGTTGATTGACCATAGCAGAGCTGGCCTAGCTTTTGAGATATGAACGTGGGCCCTAATTTCATTATTGCATGCACTTTGAACAGCTACACTCTTTGCTATCTGGTTTCTCCTTGTTCATTTCACCGTCTACCTACGAACTCTTTTACAGCAAATTTCCATTTCCAAAGTATGGCTGCTGCTCTACTTTCTGCTATTGTGGAGCGGCTTGGTTCTTTAATTTCTTCACAGTTCATGTTGACTATAACTGTTAAGGAAGACCTAATTTAAAATTTAAAATTTAAAATATTGTTGTGATCTTTTTTATTTCCTAATTCCTAGTAGAGTTCTTCAGGGGTATTATTTTGTGTAACACAACTTTTACTACAATTTTTTTTTTTTTGAGAATTAACTTTTACTGCAATTAGTTGAATATATGAATATATTATGTAATGTGGTATAATATATAAAAAATAACAATTATTTTATCTTTTTTTTTTATTTTTTTATCTCTACAAATATATAACTCTATTATATTTTTTTGTGTTTGATTAATAATTTTTTAAGGTAAACTATATTCTTCTAATTTCTATTGTAGTGCATTATATTTTCCTAATATACAATTAAATTTTATAAGTTTCAAATTTATTAGTCAAGTTTCCCATCTCTTAAAGAATAAGGAGATTATTATGGTAATCAAAACTCATCACAAAATTTTAATGTTATCTTAACCAAAAATTAAAATGAAACTAAAGGAATAAAAGATAGACTTTATAATAATTTATTACTTAATAATTGGTAAGCATATTACTCAAATTCCCTTTTTTTCTAAAAAAAACTAAGTACTTATCCAAACCAAAATTCAATTAAAGTTATAAAATGGAGAGAGAAGACTCTATGATAGGAAATGAAAGAAACATAATACCAAAACACAATCTAAAAAATAATACTATATGGCATGACGAATGAGGTGGTGCAACAAAAGTATAGCAATATTAAATATTACCGCGATATATATATATATATATATATATATATATATATATATGTGTGTAGGGTCTGCTTTTGTTGCCCCGAGCCCAAAGGATATGGGTCAAAGGCCCATCGAACCCTAAACAATGAATTTGTAGAGAGTGGATCGAAGGTCTAGGCGCCGGCCGGCGTTCACGAGGCGTGAACTCCTTTATCCGCTTATTGAAGAACACTTAGAATAATTTACAACTGGGGGATGCTCCTCGGCCCATGGCCGATGAGGCTTTTCTTCCCTTTTGCCTCTTTTTCTTCTTTTTCTCCTTCATCCCTCCTCCTTTTTCAGGAGGGATTCCCTTACATTATATACCCTTTACCCAACCAATCCTAGCCCTACACTTGTTAAGCGATCAGGACATTTACTCAGGTGCTTGTCCCATCAGCCGCCTTCCCAGTCTCTTTTAGGAGTCGCGGCAACCAAGGGGACGCTGGAGCAGGGTCCTTTCCTCATTCATGTGGCCAGGGCAGTAGTCAGGGCAGTAGTCAGGTACATTTAATGCGGAGGTGACCGTTTGTCATGAGCTTGTCCCTCAAGTTCTCGGACGTCCGATGACGGGATCATCCTCGGACTTAGGGTGCCTCCTCGGCCCGGGCCTTCGGCCCAGGAACGAAGTGGGCTGGGCCGTAGGATTCTTTGGCCCCACAATAGCCCCTCAAAATCTTGCTGTCCGCATCCTCGGGCGGAGAGGAGGATTTTGATGTCCTCGGACCTGCCACGCGTCCCATCGAGTTTGGCCCTCTGTGGGTACTAGAGTCTTTTTGTCTGCCCCAAAAGCGTTACAGACGCCTCGAAGGGCGCGACGTGCCCTTCATTAAATCCGGACGGCTTTGTGCTCCCCACATTCAACGGGAAGATGACAATCCAACGGTGGGGATTCGCCTAGCAGTTAGGGGCGGGAAAACTCGCACGGTTCCTTGATTTGGGGGTATAAATACCCATTTGAAAAGCCGGTTCCTCTGTTCATTCGCACCCAAGAGTCTACATCTCCAGCATAAAAAGTCTGTCCGATGAGCTTCTACATATTTCTGTAAGTCACTCTATCTCTCTTTGAACTTTCTCCTTCTCCATTTCTTCCTTCTCCTTCATTTGCTCTCTTTTAACTCACTTAGGCACCATTCGGGATGGGTAGATTTAAGAAGTATGTTTTCACTGAGGAGGCGATGGAGAAATTCAACGCCGATTATAAGATACCGGCCAATGTGGGCTTGAGGTATTGTGCGGAGGGCGAGTGGCGCTTTCGTAGGCAGGAGGGTGAGGTGGTGATTCCCATCGTTGCCTAAGGGCCAGGTAGAAAATTCTTTGGGTAGACACTTAGGATCCCCTTGAAGTAGTTGTCCTTCCCCACAGGCTTGAGTCCGAGGACTATGCAGTGCTTTTGGTTCTGTCTAACACTTAGACTCCTCTGAAGGAGTTAGTTTCCCCATAGGTCTGAGTCCTGGGATCATGCAGTGCTTTTGGTTCTGTCTAACACTTAGAATCCTCTGAAGGAGTTAGTTTCCCCATAGGTCTGAGTTCTGGGATCATGCAGTGCTTTTGGTTCTGTCTAACACCTAGAATCCTCTGAAGGAGTTAGTTTCCCCATAGGCCTGACTCCTGAGACCGTGCAGTGCCTTGGTTCTGTCTAACACTTAGAATCATCGGAGGTGGTTAGTTTCCCCGTGAGCCTGAGTCCGAGGACCATACAGAGCCTTGGTTCCGTCTAACACTTAGGATCATCTGAAGTGGTTAGTTTCCCCAGAGGCCTGAGTCCAAGGACCATGCAGAGCCTTGGTTCTGTCTAACACTTGTCCTTCTGAAGTGGTTAGTTTCCCCAGAGGCCTGAGTCCGAGGACCATGCAGAGCCTTAGTTCTGTCTAACACTTGGCCTTCGAAGTGGTTAGTTTCCCCAGAGGCCTGAGTCCGAGGACCATGCAGAGCCTTGGTTCTGTCTAACACTTGGTCTTTGAAGTGGTTAGTTTCCCCATAGGCCTGAGTCCGAGGACCATGCAGAGCCTTGGTTCTGTCTAACACTTGTCCTTCTGAAGTAGTTAGTTTCCCCATAGGCCTGAGTCCGAGGACCATGCAGAGCCTTGGTTCTGTCTAACACTTGGTCTTTGAAGTGGTTAGTTTCCCCATAGGCCTGAGTCCGAGGACCATGCAGAGCCTTGGTTCTGTCTAACACTTGTCCTTCTGAAGTTGTTAGTTTCCCCATAGGCCTGAGTCCGAGGACCATGCAGAGCCTTGGTTCTGTCTAACACTTGGTCTTTGAAGTGGTTAGTTTCCCCACAGGCCTGAGTCCGAGGACCATGCAGAGCCTTGGTTCTGTCTAACACTTGGTCTTCTGAAGTAGTTAGTTTCCCCATAGGCCTGAGTCTGAGGACCATGCAGAGCCTTGGTTCTGTCTAACACTTGATCTTTGAAGTGGTTAGTTTCCCCAGAGGCCTGAGTCCGAGGACCATGCAGAGCCTTGGTTCTGTCTAACACTTGTCCTTCTGAAGTGGTTAGTTTCCCCAGAGGCCTGAGTTCGAGGACCATGCAGAGCCTTGGTTCTGTCCAACACTTGTCCTTCTGAAGTGGTTAGTTTCCCCATAGGCCTGAGTCCGTGGACCATGCAGAGCCTTGGTTCTGTCTAACACTTGTCCTTCTGAAGTAGTTAGTTTCCCCATAAGCCTAAGTTCGAGGACCATGCAGAGCCTTGGTTCTGTCTAACACTTGTCCTTCTGAAGTAGTTAGTTTCCCTATAGGCCTGAGTCCGAGGACCATGCAGAGCCTTGGTTCTGTCTAACACTTGGTCTTTGAAGTGGTTAGTTTCCCCATAGGCCTGAGTCCGAGGACCATGCAGAGCCTTGGTTCTGTCTAACACTTGTTCTTCTGAAGTGGTTAGTTTCCCCATAGGCCTGAGTCCGAGGACCATGCAGAGCCTTGGTTCTGTCTAACACTTGGTCTTCTGAAGTGGTTAGTTTCCTCACAGGCCTGAGTCCGAGGACCATGCAGAGCCTTGGTTCTGTCTAACACTTGGTCTTCTGAAGTGGTTAGTTTCCCCATAGGCCTGAGTCCGAGGACCATGCAGAGCCTTGGTTCTGTCTAACACTTGGTCTTCTGAAGTGGTTAGTTTCCCCATAGGCCTGAGTCCGAGGACCATGCAGAGCCTTGGTTCTGTCTAACACCTTCATTTTTTCTGCAAGTAGGGGTTTATCGTCGAACCGCTTTACTGGGGACGATTCCTCCTTCGGACGGATCATGATCTTACACGTGGCATTGATCTCGCCTCCAGCTCGAGCCCTCATCTTTCTCATTTGCGAAGCGTCCCTTGGTCGTTCGTGTTCCGCGCCTGACGCTTCGGTGCACGAGGCGCGCTTTCATTAATGGCCTCGTGAATCCACGGAAGTCCAACGGTCTGCGGCCCCCTTGGAATTTGATAGCTTCATTATTACCCAACGCTTCGGTAACTCTCTTTTCGAATTTTGCGTGAATTAATTCTCACCAACCCTCCCCCTCTATATAAGGCTTTCCGGGGGGATGGTTTCTCCATACTCCATGACCTTCCCAACACAAACAGAAAGAAACACACCCCTTCAACTCCCCATGCCCCTTTAATAACCCCGCCGGAATTGTGACCGGAGTTAGGAGATATGGGGTGGCTTTGGACAGGTGTGAGGACATCCGTGCCAAGAGCCGTTGTGGCCGCAGCCCCCACTGGGCTTCTGGTGCGGCAGAGTCTAGGCGTAACCCCGATGGCGCCATGCACGGTGGCCCGGAGGGATGTCGTTGAAGTACCTTACGTCTCTCCTTGGAGCGCACCCCCGACGGAGGAGACATGCGAACTCACATCATGGGCGGTGCCCGGGTGTTGCCGTCTCCGACGGCCAACGCTCGTGGGGTTTGGAGAAAATCAAGGGAACATCATGGGGGAGGGCGTCCCGGAGCCCCTGCATCTGCTCCTCGCTTTGTTCAAGCTCCGCCGCTCCGAGAAAGGAGTTGTTGGTGGCCTTGAAACAAGCCAGCCTCAGCCCCCTTCCGTCCTCTTACTGTCAAGTTCTCCCATTCTCTTGATGCCAGTAAGGGTACGGATTGACACTTCCCTCTTGCTAGTTTTAGGACGGGTCCGCCTGGGCCTCTGATTGTAGGACTAGCTGGTAGGAACAGTTGTAAAACACACCTACCTGAGCCTCTGATTGTAATCTGTAACCTTTTTTCTTTTTATGAAATAATATCAAGTTTTCTTTTTTTTTTTACTGTTGAATCTTCTGTCTCGAGCTTTTATCTTTCTGCAATGTTTGCTTAGTAGTTTCTTTTTTTTTTTGCATCACCACCGGTCTTCCATAGAATGGTTATTCAGAACAGTCGCCTGTTGCGCCGGTTGGCGCACTAATCCTTCCCACAGACGGCGCCAATTGTAGGGTCTGCTTTTGGTGCCCCGGGCCCAAAGGATATGGGTCAAAGGCCCAACGAACCCTAAACAATGAATTTGTAGAGAGTGGATCGAAGGTCTAGGCGCTGGCCGGCGTTCATGAGGCGTGAACTCCATTCCCTTTTATTAAAGAAACACTTTGAACATTTTACAGCTGAGGGATGCTCCTCGGCCCATGGCCGAGGAGGCTTTTCTTCCCTTTTGCCTCTTTTTCTTCTTTTTCTCCTTCATCCCTCCTCCTTTTTCAGGAGGGATTCCCTTACATTATATACCCTTTACCCAACCGATCCTAGCCCTACACTTGTTGAGCGATCAGGACATTTGCTCAGGTGCTTGTCCCATCAGCCGCCTTCTCAGTCCCTTTGGGAGTCGCGGCAACCAAGGCGACGCTGGTGCGGGGCCCTTTTCTCATTAATGCGGCCAGGGCGGTTGTCAGGCACATTTAATGTGGAGGTGACCGTTGTCATGAGCTTGTAACTCAAGCTCTCAGACGCCCGATGATGGGGTCGTCCTCGGACTTAGGTGCCTCCTCGGCTCGGGCCTTCGGCCCAGGAATGAAGTGGGCTGGGCCGTAGGATTATTTGGCCCCACAATATGTAAGGGGGCGGATTTGAGCTCGAAGCCCAAAGCGTAGATGGACTTAAGCCCAAAAAGCCTAAAACAATAAATTTATAGAGAATGGATTGAAAAACTAGGCTTTCGTAGATCATACAAACATTGGAATAGATTCTGATAATAGGAGAATGAAAAGAAATAAGGTTGTATTGAAGAAATATAGTCCTCGGCAGGGTCCGAGGTGCACTGTTCTAATATATTATTTTCAAATTGGGTTACAAGTTTGGTTCTTGAATGATACAGTGTTTCTTCTTCAAGTTTTCCATCTCCCTTCTATGAAGGGTTTCGTTCCTTATATAGTCCCCCTTAAAGCATCTTGATCCTACACTTGTTGATCACTTAAGTCACCACTTGAGTATTTGTCCCATTAGACACCCTCTCTGGTATGATCCGCCTTGGGGCAGCCAATTTAGCACTGTTACTTTTCCAAGTCGAATATCTTTGCAATGTCTATCCATACCAACGGAACTTCATGGGAGGTTCTCATGCATTAGCAAGCCGTTTCTTCTGACCCCGGCTTTATTTGGCCGAGGAGACATTTGTCCTCGGCTAATCTTGTTGGACCCTTATGGTCAAAGATAACTCCTTTATTTGTGAGCACGATCTTTCTAACAGAGATTCTTCCTCCTCGAACCATACCTTATCCTCGGCTTGGGCCATAGGCCCAATGTACCAATATAAAATGAATTTCTGGGCCCAAAATCCCTACTGGGCCCAATATCCCTACAATAGCCCTTTGAGATCCTTCTTTCTGATTCTTCGAGAGGAAATGAGGATTTCGACATCACCAGATTTATTCTGTGTCCACCTCGTCCCTTCTCTGCCCATAAATACGCTGTTTTAACTACCCAAAACACGCTTCTGCCGCTTCAACTTACGAGACACGCTCTTCATTTAATTTTTGCAGCCTTATGTCTCCCACGTTCTACAGTGTGATCCCAATCTAACGATATGGAGCTCTGTTCGGACTTGAGTAGGAATTTTCCCACTCTATAACTCATTTTCTAATATAAGTATCAATCAAATCAAACACTTCCCACACTTTAGCGATCATTTAACTCTTAGCGCACATACTTTGAACTTACCCACTTTCTCACCTTACTCGATCATCTATAAATACGAAACGTCTGTCTGAGGACCTATTTTTCACTCTCGTAAGTCTTCACAAATCCCTACTCTTTACTTTCCCATACATTTTTTGTTCTTCACACTTTTTCTCTTCTCGGCTCTATCTCTTTTCTCTCAACCACTCTTAGGTTCTTTAAACCATTCTAGAATGGGTAGATTTAAGTGTTTGGTGGATTCTGAGGAGGGAATGGCGAGTTTCAGTGTTCAATATAGGATCCCTCCTAACGTTAACCTCAGATATTGTGAGGAGGGGGAGTGGTTTGAACGAAGGCAAGCGGGTGAGGTAGTGATTCCCATGATCGCCTTCATAAAAGGCGGCATGAGAATTCCAATGGGGACAGTTATGACGGACTACCTTAGGTTCTTTCATTTAGCACCCACCCAATGTGTTCCCAACGTATTTAGGATATTCGGGTGCGTGGATGCCTTAAAGGAGAAAATGGGGCTAAGGTTAACTCACCACGATGTTAATTGGGTATACAATCTTCATCATTTAAAGGGGAAAGGGTATTACCTGAAGACGAGGCAGCCCGAAATTAGGCTCATGCAGTGTCTCCCTGAATCTAGTAAAGGGTTAAATAAGGATTTCTTGATCATGTCCGGGGAATGGCATGAGGGCCTTCCCTATCCAACGCAAGAATGGCAGCCAGGTGTGGTTCTAAAAATAGGAAAAAATGAATCATACTTTACTTTGTTTTGATTTGTGCTGCTTCGCTTTTAACGATCTGTATTTCATGACTTTTGCAGATAGACACGCCACTGAGCCAAATTTCAGTTTGGTTAATAGGGAGGGTTAGACAAAATTCTCAAAGCCGAGGTGTTTGTAAACGATGACGATGGTCAGCTCCGAGCAGCTCACCTAATTCTAGGAATCATGCCCATTTCTCGCGCTTTCCAAGCGCCCAAGTGTGTGATAAAAGCTCACGACCCACGCTTGCATCGTATCAACATTGCTGTGGAGGGATTTCTCCTTCCTGAGGGCGCTCCAATCCCAGAAGGTACTTTCTCCACACAGCCTGTTTCCTTTCTTGGCTCAACAACCGAGGATATTAGCAGTTCAACTCCAATACCAGAAGGCATACCAGAAGTAGGGGCATCCTTGTCACAACCATTTACCAGAGTTGCAACTTCATCTCGCACCACAAATTCAAAGGAAGAAGTAGTGGTAGAAGTGACTGATTCTGAGGACGAATTTGAAGTTTTCAACCGAGTTTTGTCTCCGGAGACTTCTATCCCTTACCTCGGCCCACACTTCTCCCCAATAATTGACGAGATGGGCATTCAACGAAAACCCAAATCTAGTTTGTTGGATTTAATAGAGTCCCAACCAGGGAAAGATGCCCCTGGAAAGAAGGCCCGTACCAAGCCTCCCACTCCTTCACCCGCTCTACCCCCTCCCCAGCCTGCCGACCTGAAGAGGAAGAGAGAGCAAAAAGGGAAGGAGGTGATGGTAGCTGGGCAAACCCTTCCCCCTCGCGAGGACGAGGTTCAAAGAGTCTCTAAACAGGCCAAAACAGGGTAGAGGGGCAATGAGAGGATGAGTGACCATCCGCCTGAGCCCGCAGCTTGGCTTCCGGCCCCCTTGCTGGATGATGCCTTCATCAGGGACTTTCAAGACGGAAAGGCCGGCTACGTGGCCAACGCAGTGAAGCAAGCTCTGCTACTCCCCGGAGGCATGGCCAAGCTGCTATCCATGAGGAGGCATAAGGTCTTCCTCAGTCTCAAAAGATATTTGGCTATGGTTTGATTTTACTTAACCATTTTCTCTTTTTTTTTTTTTTTTTTTTTTTTTTTTACACTTAGCTTACTATTTATATTATATACATATTATTTTTTAAAACCCCTCCCCTTTTTCTTTGGCAGGCTATTCAAGCCTCCTTTTGAGCGAAAGAGATGGCCAGTTCCTGTCACCGCCAGATGAAAGAGGAAGAGGGAAGGCGCAACGCTACCGTGGAGGCCTTTCAAGTGGTTGAGAAGAGCCTCTAGGATGTGAAGTTGAAGCTACAAGAAGAGGAGAAACAGAGAAAGTATGCGGCAACCGCACTTGAAAACATAGAGAAGCAGGCTGAAAGTCAGAGGCTGCAGCTGCGAAGTGTTGAAGACCAACTGGCTACCTCTAAGACTCAAATTGCCGTTGTAAGGTTGAATTTAATCAACCATTTTGTTGGCTTTATTCCGTACCAAATTTACTTGTATTTTAGCAATTAGTAACCCTGTATTTAGGTGGGATTCATGTAAGGGTAGTGTGTCAAAAGATGTGAAGAAAAGCTCAAGTTTGTGCAAAGATGCAGAGTCTCGCGGCTGACTTGCGATTAATTCGCGACTGGCAAGCCGCCAACTGCAGCACACGTGAGAAGCATTCGGGGAGGTGAAAGGTTACGCCAGCTGTTGCACTACAGGACAAAAGTCCCAGGCTGGCTAGGCCGTTAACTCGCGACTTGAACTCGAGACTCAAACCAGTCGCAAGGACAAGCTGCCAACCAGCCCTGTTTAGGAAAAACTGACTCTTCACATTCCAAACACACACCACTATATATAGACCCCTATACCCACCAAATGAAGAGAGCTTCCAGAGAGAATTTTGAGAGAAAAACCCTAGAGAAAAATAAGATTGATTCATCCACAATCTTCATCTAAGCGACTCATCAAATTCCTCTACTCTCACCCTCTCCATTGTTAAATCCTTGAAAGGTTATTTGCCAAATCTTTATCTCACCATACCCACATCCGAGAGAAGGTTTATTTGGTGCTTTAAGAAGCAGTTAGGAAGGAACCTATGGTTATTCGTTGATGTTATGGTTTATAGCGGAATCCGGTAAGCTAAAGAAGAAATAGGTTCGGCACAACCTCGTTAGAGCATGAAGCTTGGAGGGCTTAGGTACACTGGGTAGATTAGGCTTGGAGGGTCTTCTGCTGTTCATGTATCCCAACTTCATTCTTTAGTGGATTATTTACCACTTGGAGGGTGGCGGAGAGGTTTAACGCTGAGTGCTTCGGTTTCCTCTTCGATAACACATCGTCGTATTGTCTTTGTGTTTGCATCTCTCTTCCTTTATTTTTGCCTTTTTTTTTTTGTTGTGGATGTGATTATAATTGGCTTAGATTGTTTATCAATTCTGTGTTAAGCTTATGTTCATATTCTGCACATTAATTGTTTGACAATAAGCTTGAATTGATAATTTGTAAATTGGGGTCTAAAAGTTCAAGGGTGTTTCATACCCATATTGAACATTCAATTGGTATCAGAGCGAATACACTTGTTGTGGTTTAAATACCTAAGTGTGATCCTTGACCCCTTGTGTTTTTTTGCCATAGATTGTGCTTTTTATGGCTCTTTATATGATTTGGTTGATGATAAATGCAACATACCACGTGTTTGTGAAAATGCCTCTATGAGTGATAATCCTCATAATTGTGATGCTATGTTACATGAATCCTTAGATGTTGTTGATATTCCTAACATCAAACCATTGAATAAAATTGCTAAGAAGTTTCAAAATAGTTTGAACAAGTTATTTTGTGAAAATGATGATTTGATTGCTAAGCTCAATGAATCCAACAAATTGGTTGAAAAATATAAGAAACTTGCTGAAAATTCTCTTGAAAAACTGAAAGAGTTTGAATGTTTGAATATGGACTTGGATGCTTAACTTGTTTTATCTAACAAACTTATTGATGAGCTAAAATGCGAAAATGAATCTCCTAAGATGCATGTCAAGTGTTTGATTGCTGAACCTATTAATAAAAAGGATGAAAGTATTTTGCTGCAATCATGTTGTGGTACCCGATATTGTGCCTATTGTGTATTCTAACTTAAAGGACAAATCGGTGTACATTCCTCCACATAAAAGAAATCAAAAGGTGGAGAGAAAGGTTGTTAAGTCAAAGCCTTCGTTTAAGTCTCAACCTAAGACTTTGGATGGATCTAAGTTTGTTCCAACTTACCACCATTGTGGTGTGATTGGTCATATAAGACCTCAATGTTATAAGTTAAAGAAAGAACAAAACCATGTAGCTAGATCCCTTTCCAAAAAGCCCAGTGAACCTAAACACATTGTTTGTCACCATTGTGGTGCTTTTGGTCATCTAAGACTTCATTGCTCTAAATTTCATGTTCTTAAAAAAATCAAAAGAAAAGAGAAACTTGAGCTTCTTGAAAGTTATGCTAATAAGGGTAAACCGGTTTTGAGTGAAGATAGCATATTGTTAAAGAAAGTGTTTAATGCTCTTAACTCCTTGGCTATGTGCATCTCCGGTTTTCATTCTTCCAACCCTCGTCTCACTTCTCATGAGGCACTCATTCCAAACAATCATTCTGTTTGGATGAGGAAGGGTTCCTATGGTTGAGCTTTTGCTCTTTTGGTCCTTGATCTAATTCTTTCAATCTTTGTAGGACCCTTCATGCATTAAATGTGTCATTGTCATGCATTTGTGCATCTTGCATTTCTTTATTTGCATTGTTTTGGTTTTACTTTTGATCTTACTTTTATGTCTTTGTTTTGTGTGAGTAAATATCCAAAACCACAGAAAAAGTGAAAAATTCAAAAAGTTTAATCGTATATGTTTGAGCACATATCACATGTGAGTTTTGCCTTGTAATTTCATATAAATAGCTTTTTGCATTTACGAGCTTAGCTTGTTCTTTATGCACTTATATCTTTGTGGGAAAAATCTTGACATCTTTGTGTGATTGTTGTAAATTGATCTTCAAGCTTGTCATGAATGATTACTTAATAATTATGTTAGTTTTTATACATGCATAGACTTGTCTCTATATATCTTCCCACTCTTTTATTTTTTGCCTAAAGAGCTCAACTAATGTAAATCTCAAAATGAAAAGAGATAATGAGTTACAAAAGCCGTCGCATATACTAGTATTTAATTAAGAAAAAGGGAAAGCGACTTTTATGAAAATGTATAGTGCCCAAAAAGCCAAAGGCTTGTTAATCAAATTGAAATATAAAAATTTCAGACATCGATCTTAAAATGAGATGTAAAGACAAAAAATGATCAAATGTTATGAATTGTAAAGAAGCCAAATGAAAAGCTTCAAAGATATGTAATCATTTTCTTGTGAGAGGCCATATATGTTCATTTCTATAATTGAGATAGACCATTTGTCTTAGTACTAGCTATGAATGACTTGATTGAATTGATCATTGAAGCTTCACTTTAGACTAAGGACTATTCCACATTTGATACACACACACACAACACACATGCCTAATATTCAACGAATGTCTTATTCATTTGTTTGATTGTACTTGTTTAAATGTAATGTGTGTGTGCTCAACTATATATGGATTAATCCAAAAATATTTTTGATCATTTTATATGTTTTTGGAAGTGATTTTTGTCACTCTTTGTGTTCTTGTTTTGTGCTTACTTTGTTTTTCATTGTTTAAACAAGTTCTGTGTTGAAAAATTGGTATTAAAATTTTTCGCGACTCATCTCGCGACTCACCAGTCGCTAAACCCCAGTCATGAGTTTCATCCAAAAGCTTTGGTGACTCACTCGCGACTCACAAAAATTTTCGCGACTGAACTTCGCGACTCACCCAATCGCTAAACGCCCAAAAACAGCTTTTTAAAGGGTTTTTCATGGGAAACCTGTTTTAAACCTCTTCCATCCTCTCTTAAACACCTCTTTCACTATTTTTATATCAAAACCCAATCAATTTGAATGGTTTTTCATTCCATTAACATCTCTAAGGTAATTATATACTTTTTTCACTTATTTTGATTCTTAGATTATGTTTTGGAGAGCTTTGTGTTCTTGGTTGGGGTTTTAATCATAGGGGTTGGAAAAACTTAATTTTTGTCAAATTTTTGCATGGGATTGGTTTCTTTTGTCGATTTGCTTTGGATGTTAGCCCCTTGTGGCAAAAACAGCATGTATTAAGGGTAGATTTCATGATGTTCATGCATTGTTTCACATTGTTGTTCATAGTGTGCATGCTAGGTGTTTGATAAAATGTCTCTTAGGCATTTTCTCGCTTGTTTGGACTCCGATGAGTATCAAACTTTGGGGTTTTTCATGTTTTCTCATTAGGAACATGCTTAGTTCATTGGTTGTCTATTTAACACACCTTACCCCACATGTGCATTTTTCATGCATTGGTCATGCATTGCACTTTGCCACCTCTTGCACACACCTTGCTACCCTTGTCATGCATTGGTTCATACATTGTTTCTTCATCCTAGCATGTCATGTTTACTATGCTTTGTAGCATTTTGTTTCGTCTTAGGTTTGAGCTTTATTTTCTCATTCATATTGCATCCCTCATGCATCATTATCATTGTTCATACCTTCATCTCTTGCCCTTGTTTCTCCTTGACCCTTTGTCTATTCCTGACAAAAAAGGGGAGAGTATACTTTAGAGAGTATACCGAAGAGTTTTTGTCATTTCTATATGATCTTTGTGCACATTCTTAGGGGGAGAAATTCTATTTCTCGTGCACATTTGTAGGGGGAGAGATATTCCATAGGGGAGATGCATATACCAAGGGGGCGAAGACATTGAGTTAATAAGAAAACTTTGTTTTGGTAGTCATGTCTATATGACTGTTTTGGTGTATGATCAAGTTGTTCACATGTTTCTCATCATGTTTACTTGATCGCAATTTACTTGTTACACTATACTTGTCCTTTTATTACTTGCTTTACCTTGAGGGTCTAATGTGTTTTGTGCAAGTGTTTCAAGTTACAATTATATATGTTCCAAGAGCATCACAGCTTCTCATCATTTTGAAGGGGAGAAACTTTAAGCACTTTTAGTTTATATTGTACATTTTCTTTAGTACATCTTTTGTATGGTACATTTGTACCTATGTTGCTTTTGTAGGCTTTTATGGTTTGTACCATGCTTATGCAGCTTTTATGTTTTGTACCCTTGCTTTTTGGCTTAAGTACTTGATGTTAAATGTCATGCATTTTTCTTTAGTACTTCACTCTTGTGCCCTCGTAGGATTGTTCCTAGATGCATATATGTTTTGTGCATTAGTTGAGTGTTGGACATGCAAATGATACTTTGCATATAAGCTTGTCAGCTTGCATGTCTGGATGTTCATTCCTTGTGTGAATGAGCATAGTGGTCACTATTGTATGGTGATTGCATGTTTGGTCAAGCCATGGTCTATTGCTTTATTCCATTTTGCTTGATCGTTTTATTCTTGCTCCATATGCATTTCAAGTTTTCTGCATACAATGATATTGTTGTGTTGTTGTGTTTCAGGAGATACATGTTCTTATGGTTCAAAGAGCTTATCAGAATCTAGAGTTAGGTGTGAGTGAGTTTTGCTCAACTGTTCCCAACTCACGCGTTAAGTCTAGAGTCTGTTGTAGGGTTTTGTCACAGAATAGCCAAATGGGGAGATTGTAAGGTTGAATTTAATCAACCATCTTGTTGGCTTTATTCCGTGCCAAATTTGTTTGTATTTTAGCAATTAGTAACCCTGTATTTAGGTGGAATTCATGTAAGGGTAGTGTGTGAGAAGATGTGAAGAAAAGCCCAAGTTTGTACAAAGATGCAGATCTCGCGGCTAGCACTCGCAGCTGACTCGTGACTAGCAAGCCGCCAACTGCAGCACACGTGAGAAGCATGCGGGGAGGTGAAGGGTCACGCCAGCTGTCGCAATATAGGACAAAAGTCCCACGCTAACCATACCCCCAAAAAAGGACCCCAAGGACAAGACTAAAGTGTCCTCCACAGCAACAAGCACACAACTTTCAAAAGACCCCAAAGACAAGCTTGTAATAAAAATGAAGAAATAGGTCTCTCTTTTTTTTTTTTTCTTTTTTTCTTTTTTTACTTTCCAGTTTGTAATTAACTTATCTTTTTGTACTTGTTTGGCCTCATTTGGTGGCTTTTAGGTAATGAAAGTTATGGATGTTTCTTTTCTTTATGTGATTATTGTATTGAAATCAATATCATTTCCATTCTGGTTAAAACCTGATAAAAGTAATGATGAGGCAATTGTCCTACTTGAGTAGAGAGCGATTGTCCTGTTTCATATGACCAGCAGTAGAGATAGTTGAATTTTATTGAGTTACTTACCTCGGCACAGCATAAGCTTAACTTTATGAACATCCTCAATTGTGATGTGCATATAGGTTTAAGTGGTGCTCATGGGGGTTGAAAGTATGGTCAAGCATTACGTAAATACAAGTATGCCCGTAAATACTTTAAGTGATGCTCATGAGCATCTATTTGGGATTCTTGTTACAAGGAAGATCATCGCTATTTGGAGTAATAGTAGTGAGTATTTAAGTATATAACAAAGGATACTAGTTTATCTTGAACATGTATCTCATGAAGTTTGTGATAACCAAAGTTTTATCATGACATTTTGCAATCTGAGGGAAAGTGTTAGTTTGCGTTAAGTATGTAATCCGAGGATCCAAGCATGATCTGGGTTCTGTTTAACGTGTAGGTAATTGTAATACTGTGTTAATTTTCCCAAAGCAGATGTTCCGAGGAACCAGGCATAGCTAAAGTTCTGTTTAACGTGTAGGTACTTGTAATACTGTGTTAATTTTCCCAAAGCAGATGGTTTAAGGAACCAGGCATAGCTAAGGTTCTGTTTAACGTGTAAGTACTTGTAATACTGTGTTAATTTTTCCAAAGCAGATGGTCCGAGGAACCAGGCATAACTAAGGTTCTGTTCAACACTTAGAGAAATAATTGAGAGATATCAATTTTCCTAAGGTATGTGATCCGAGGAGCCAGGCATGACCTAGGTTCTGTTTGATACTCAAGTAAATGTCACCCTGTGTTAATTTTCCCAAAGCAGATGGTCCGAGGAACCAAGCATAACTAAGGTTCTGTTTAACACTTAGAGAAATGATTAAGAGATATCAATTTTCCCAAGGTATGTGGTCCGAGGAGCCAGGCATGACCCATGTTCTGTTTGATACTTAGGTAAATGTCACCCTGTATTATTTTTCCCAAAGCAGATGGTTCGACGAATCAGGCATAGTTAAGGTTCTGTTTAACACTTAGAAAAATAATTGAGAGATATCAATTTTTTCAAGGTATGTGGTCTGAGGAACCAGACATGACCCAAGTTCTGTTTGATACTCAGGTAAATGATGAAAAACGCATGACAAATAATATAACACACCCAAATTAGGTAAAAGAAACTTTTATTAATAACAGTACCTCTTAAGGTTATTTACATTCCAGGGGTGTGGTATAGTCATTTCCTCTAGATCTTCCAGATAGTATGCACCTATTCTGGCCACCAATGTGATATGGTACGGCCTTTCCCAGTTGGGACCTAACTTCCCCGATGCTGGGTTTTTGGCAGCTCTTAAAACTTTCCTTAAGACAAAGTCTCCAACTGTAAGTTGTCTTAATTTCACTTTGGTGTCATATCCTTACTTGAGCTTGTGCTGATAGTAGGCTAATTGGACCATGGCATTTTCCCTTTTCTCTTCAACTAGGTCTAAGCCCCTCCCCAATAGTTCATCGTTACTGCTAGGAGTGAAGGTGTCCTTAGTGTAGGGAATCCTGTCTCTAGAGGAATAACAGTCTCAGCCCCATAGGTCATAGAAAAAGGCGTTTCCCCTGTGGACCTACAAGGTGTAGTCCGATAAGAAGAGTATCGTAGTTTTATAGTAAAGTGATGAGAAGAGTATCGTCCTCAGAGATTGGTCACTTACTTTTGACAAATACCAAAATTATGCTAATCTCGATTTTATCTAGAGAAGTCACTAAAGTTTTTTTTTTTTTTTGTAATTGGAATTTAAAATAAAATCAAATTAAAGAAAATACGCAAAGGAAAAAAAATATGTTGTTCGAAGATCAAATTAATGGGAAGAAAACTTCTAGGAAATCGATTTCACCTAATTCCTCACTATGCTTTACTCATCTAGCTAATTTAATTTAATTCTCTCTGTTTGTTAGCAATCTCCAAAAAGCATCCAAAAGCCTCTTTCGATAGTCAATTAGAAACATTCTTGTTCATCAATTTACACAAGAGTATGCAATTTAATAAAGCAAGAAAGCATTAAGACCAATGATTTTAATACTACACAGGTTCATACAAGTCTTTCGATCTCTATATTTACCTATGCCGAAATATTCAAGATCTATCCTATAATTCCCTCTTTCGACGGCAAATCACAAGATCAAAATCATCTAATTAATGGCCGGTTAATTAGAAGCAGTAAGCTCAGAATAAATCAGACAAACATGAAGAGAATTAATTCAATTTAACATAGAAAAGCAAGCATAGTTCGGAATTAGATTACATCGTTTTCCTAGAATAAAGAAAATTTAGTTCATGCTAAAAATTAAATTCAACATAAACGAATTCACCATAATTTTTCTGAGAAGATATGAAAGGAAAATTAACGCTAAAAAATCTGCTTCAGCGTTCGCAGTTTCTTCTCCTCTCTTTCTATTTCAGCCTCTCTTCCAACGTCAGCCTCTGTTTTAGCATTTTTTCCTCTGTTTCAGCCCCTCTGTTTCAGCGTTTTTCTCTTGTTTTAGCCCTTCTGTTTCAGCCTTTTTCTCTGCTTCAGCTTTCAGCGTTTTTTCTCCCTTTTCTTCTTTCAGTTTCAGTGCTCTCTGTCTAGCAAAGAACGTATTTTTCCTCTGCTCAGTTCAGCGCCTCTTTTTTAGTTCTGCGCCTCCTTTATTTCTTCAGTTCAGCCCCCTTTTTTTTTTCAGACGTGTTGCCCTTTTTTCTGCTTTAGACGTGGTGCTTTTTTCAGCCCAAAAACGATTTTCTTTTCAGCCCAAAAACAGTTCCTCTTTTCAGCCCAATATTTTCTTTTATTTAGCCCAAAAACGTTGTTCCTTTCAGCCCAATATTTTCTCTAGCTGCTTCACATCTCTTTTATTTGATTAAATCTTTATTTCCTTCAAATCTGCAATAAAATTTAAATAACAATAATGAAGTCTAAAATCAACAAAAATAAATAAAATTAGACTAAAGTTTAAAGTTGAGAAGTGATAAATTATGCCAAATTATGCAAGTCATCACTGGGTTTTTGGCAGCTCTTAAAACTTTTCTTAAGACCAAGTCTCCAACTGCCAATGGTCTTAATTTTACGTTGGCGTCATATCCCTGCTTGAGCTTGTGCTGATAGTAGGCTAATTGGACCATGGCATTTTCTCTTCTCTCTTCAACTAGGTCTAAGCTCCTCCCCAATAGTTCATCGTTACTGCTAGGAGTGAAGGAACTTGTCCTCAGCGTAGGGAATCCCGTCTCCAGAGGAATAACAGCTTCGGCTCCATAGGTCATAGAAAAGGGCGTTTCTCCTGTGGACCTACGAGGTGTAGTCCGATACGTCCATAAGACATGTGACAGCTCTTCGACCCATTTCCCCTTTGCATCGTCTAGCCTCTTCTTAAGTCCGCTCACGATGACCTTGTTAATGGCTTCAGCTTGCCCATTCCCCTGTGGATAAGCCGGAGTGGAATACCTGTTCTTTATCCCTAGGTCGCTACAGTATCTCCTGAAGGCTTTACTGTCAAATTGGAGTTCGTTGTCCGAGATGAGGGTATTAGGAACTCCGAACCTAGTGACGATGTTTTTCCAAATGAACCGTTTGGCATCCACGTCTCTGATGTTTGCCAATGGTTCGGCTTCAACCCACTTGGTGAAGTAGTCTGTGCCGACCAATAAATACCTCTTGTTCCCTACTGCCTTAGGGAAAGGGCCAACAATATCCAAGCCCCACTGAGCAAAAGGCCATGGACTGGAGAGAGGATTAAGACTCCCCCAGGTTGGTGAATGTTTGGGGCAAACCTCTGACACTGGTCACATTTCTTTACATAGTCCTCTGCTCCTTTCTGCATCATCGGCCACCAGTAGCCTTGGGTAAGGGCCCTATATGATAATGACCTGCCCCCCGTATGACTTCCGCAAATTCCTTCATGCAATTCTTCCAGAATTAGCTCAACTTCTTCTGGGTGTACACACAGCAAATATGGGCCAAAAAAAGACCTCTTGTACAACTTCTAATTCTCGGACAGCCAGAACCGAAGAGCTTTTTTTCGCACTTTATCAGCCTCAAACTTATCCTCTAGTAAAAAATCTTCCTTGAGAAACAATACGATAGAGTCCATCCAGCTAGGACCAGCCCTTATTTGATGAACATGAGCTACAGTTCTTCTGGCCTCGGTAGGTCTACATAAGTCTTCTACGAGGATTACCCGAGGTAGACTTCATGACAAGGAGGTTGCCAATGTAGTGAGGGAGTCCACATATGTGTTTTTGCTTCTAGGGACTTGTGATAGATTGAAATATTCAAACTTAGACTGTAAATGTCTAACCTGGTTTAAGTACTCTTGCATTCTGGGATCTCTGGCTACTAACTCTTCTTGGTCTTGGCCAACGACTAATCTTGAATCAGAGAGTAACTCCATTGCCTTTCCACCCATTTTTTGTACCATGATCATCCCTTCTAGCAGGGCTTCATATTCAGCTTCATTGTTTGTAGCGGAGAAGCCCAATCTTAAAGATTTTTCAATCGTGATGATCTCAGGAGATATCAAGACTAGTCCCACACCAAATCCCCTATAGTTCACAGCACCATCAACATAAACTTTCCAAGATGCATGTTCTTGTATTGAGATCATTCCAACCAATTTTTCATCCATGTTTTGCTCTTCTATCTTTTCTTCTTCCGGGGATTTAGCAAACTCGGCAACCAGATCGGCATGAACCTGGCCCTTGATGAAGGTGTGTGGCATGTACTTAATGTCAAAAGCCCCTAAAATTGTGCCCCATTTTGCAACTCTCCCTGTGTAATCCGCACTCCATAGTAGAGATTTAAGTGGGACCTGGGTCAGGACAATAACTGTATGTGATTGAAAATAGTGGGGAAGCTTTTGTGTAGCATGCACCATTACCAAAATGGCCCTTTCTAGTGGTAAGTAACGAACCTCGGCCTCATGTAATGACTTGCTCACGTAGTAAACTGACCTTTGTACACCGTCATCAACACGTATTAACACCAAACTCACCGTGTGGGAGGCCACCGCGATATAGGCAAACAAAACCTCATCCACCTCAGGGCTGGACATGATGGGTGGCCGAGATAGATATTCTTTCAATTTTTGTAAGGCCAGGGCACACTTCTCGGTCCATTCAAACCTCTTCCACTTGTTTAATAACTGGAAGAAATGTCTACACCTGTCTGTCGATCGAGAGATGAATCAATTTAAAGCAGTAGTCATCCCCGCGAGCTTCTGGACCTCCTTAGGATTCCAGGGTGGCTACAGATTGTTAATTGCCCTAATCTAGTCAGGGTTGACTTCGATTCCACGGTGAGTAACCATGTAGCCTAAGTACTTCCATGATCCGACGTCGAATGAACACTTAGAAGCATTAAGTCGTAGCTTGTTCTTCCTTAAGATATCAAAAGTATTTCCAAGGTCATTAATGTGATCGGACTCTACTTTGCTTTTTACCACCATATTATCGATGTAGATTTCTATGTTTTTTCCTCACTGAAGCTCAAACATTCTGGTCATCATCCTTTAATAGACAGCCCCTGCATTTTTTAAACCGAAGGGTATCACCTTGTAATGATAATTTCCTATAAGAGTGACAAAAGTTGTCCTCTCTTGGTCGTCCACAGCCAAAGGTATTTGGTGGTACCCTTGAAAGGGGTCCCGAAAACTCATTCGAGGATGGCCTAGAGTCACGTCAACCAACTGGTCAATCCGAGGCATAGGGAAGGGGTCTTTTGGGCAAGCTTTATTCAAGTTCGTGAAATCTACACATACGCGCCATTCCCATTCTTCTTTTTTATCACTACTGTGTTAGCCAGCCATTCGGGATAAAAGACCTCTTTAATAGCCCCAGCCCATTTAAGTTTCATCACCTCGTCCTTGACAGCATCAGCATGTTCTCTGAACGAACGCCAAGGTGGTTGCTTCTTTGGGGTAACAGATGGATTGACGTTCAAATGGTGGCAGATGAAGTTTGGATCCACTCCTGGAGCTTCGTAGGCGTCCCAGGCGAACACATCAACATTCTTCTTAAGAAATTCCACCAACTCTTCTTTTTCCTGAGGGGGTAACTGAATTCCAACCTGAAAAAACCTCTCCGAATCATTGCTTATGATAAATTTTTCTAAATTTTCACTTTTGGCCTCCTCGGCTGACCCTTTATCAAGTAAGACTGTAGACTTTGATTGCTATAAACCTTCATTTACCGAGGTCGAAGACTCAACTATTGGCTGATGTGAGATTGCAGACACAAGGCACTACCTGGCCGTGGATTGGTCTCCTACCAATTCCTCAATCCGGCCTCTTGACGGATACTTCACCTTTTGGTGCAGAGTTAAGGAAATAGCCCCTAGGGCATGGAGCCAAGGCCTAGCCACAATGGCCGTGTAGGGGGAGTACGCATCCACCACTATGAAGTCCACTTCTACCACCTCTGAACCTGCCTGCACAGGTAACCTGATCTGGCCCTTTGGGACAACAACCTTCTTATCAAAACTCACCAGAAGGAAATCATAAGCGGTCAAATCTTTAGGTTTTAAGTGTAGTCCCTTGTATAAATCATGGTACATGATTTCTGCACAACTGCCCTAATCTACCATCACCCTTTTCACATCATACCCACCTATTCTAAGTGTTACCACTAAAGCGTCATCATGTGGCTGGATGGTTCCTATTTTGTCTTCATCCGAGAAACTCAACGCTGGTCTAATCTCTACTCTGGCCTTCTTCGGCCCAAAATTTGTAACCTCGGCTGGGAACTGAGCTATAGACATCACTTTAGAGGGCTGTGAACCAGTCCTCCCAAGTGCAGCAAAGATGACATTAATTGTGCCTATTGGGGGCCTTGAAGAAGCATTTCTCTGACTTCCAGACCTTGGCTGATCACCTTGCCCGTTGGGGTGGTACAAGAGATGCTATAATTTCCCCTCCTTGACCAATTGCTCCAGATGGCTCCACAATGTTCGGCAAATCTCAGTGGTATGTCTCCGCTCCTGGTGGTGCTGACAATGAAGACTCTGGTTACGTCTCAAGGGATCTCCACTCATCTTGTTCGGCCATTTGAAGTATGGTTCATTCTTGATCTTCTTTAAAACTTGATGTACTGGTTCTCGGAACACAGTATTTACCACCTGAGGGGTTGCAGACCTGGATTTTCCGGCAAACTCTCTCTGAGGTCTATTATTGTTGAAACGGTCTGACCTAAAATCCCTCCTCTCCTGAGGGATGACCTTACTCTTTCCTTTGTCCTGCTGTATGTCTTCCTCAACTCTTTTTATTTTGTCAATCCTCCTTCACGTGACAAATCGAGATCCAAATGCTTGAGTAAGCTCCTTGAAAGAGTCAATGGAACCTACCCTCAAGTTATTAAACCACCTCATCGCCACAGGCCCCAGACTGGATGGAAATAATTTGCACATCAAAGGCTCGTTCTTGGAATGTACAGCCATCCTTTTATTAAAGTGGCTAACATGCTCCATAGGGTCTGTTTTTCTGCTTTTACGCTCATAATGATAGTCTTCATCATACAATAAAGATTCGCTAGAGGGAGTCCTCGATCTATGCCTGTAGCTACCATCTTCTCCATCGTCGGAAAAGAGGTCAAGATGGGATGGAGATCACTTTCGACGTTCATGATGCAAGCTTCTTCTCAGGTGATCAATTTCTTTGTGCATGTTTCTGGTATTCTCTTCCTAAGAGATGTGGCTTTTGCCCCGGGCCTGGCTTTTGTTGGTATTGGTGGTGTGTACACTTCCTTCCCGGTCTCCTTGTCGTTCGGGATCGCGAGGGTGATCTTGACGCTTGGACCCCATAGACTCCGCTTGCTGTGGACCTGAACCTACCATGGTTGAAAGTTAGATTTACTAAAACACCAGTTTTTCCCACAGACAGCGCCAATTGTAAGGGGGCAGATTTGAGCTCAAACCCCAAAGCGTAGATGGACTTAAGTCCAAAAAGCCCAAAACAATAAATTTATAAAGAATGGATTGGAAAACTAGGCTTTCATAGATCATACAAACATTGGAATAGATTCTGATAATAGGAGAATGAAAAGAAATAAGGTTGTATTGAAGAAATATAGTCCTCGGCAGGGTCCGAGGTGCACTGTTCTAATATACTATTCTCAAATTAGGTTACAAGTTTGGTTCTTGAATGCAACAGTGTTTCTTCTTCAAGTTTTCCATCTCCCCTCTATGAAGGGTTTCGTTCCTTATATAGTCTCTCTTAAAGCGTCTTGATCCTACACTTGTTGATCACTTGAGTCACCACTTGAGTGCTTGTCCCATTAGACACCCTCTCTGGTCTGATACGCCTTGGGGCAGCCAATTTTGCACTGTTCAGCGGTCCTTTCCACATTAATGCAGCTAGGAAATCAGCTGAAAAATATTAAATATGGTGGTGGCAGCTTTTTTCTTAAGATATTTTAGGACTTTTTCCAGTCTAATATCTCTACAATGTCTATCCATACCGACGAAACTTCATGGGAGGTTCTCGTGCATTAGCAAGCCGTTTCTTCTGACCTCGGCTTTATTTGGCCGAGGAGACATTTGTCCTCGGCTAATCTTGTTGGAACTTTATGGTCAAAGATAACTCTTTTATTTGTGAGCACGATCTTTTCTAATGGAGATTCTTCCTTCTCGGACCACACCTTATCCTTGGCTTGGGCCATAGGCCCAATGTACCAATATAAAATGAATTTCTAGGCCCAAAATCCTTACTAGGCCCAATATCCCTACAATAGCCCCTTGTGATCATTCTTTCTGATTCTTAGAGTTGTTGTCTAAACTCCAAACTCAAAATTTTGAGTGAGAGTAACGGAAACTGAGTTCAGGGATATGAGGCTGTTTCCAATTTTTAAGATATGAGTTTAGGTGGTATGTTTGTAATTAGATGCAAGTATGTGGGGCCCAAGTTAGTGACTTGTCAAATCCAAGCTCAATTGCAAGCTTTTTCTTCTTTGGGTTTACCACCAACTTCACAAGTTCTCTTTGGTACAGACACCCATCTCCCTCTGATTTTTCTCTAGAGCCATTATAGCATTAGCATTGAGGAATGCTAATGCCAAATCTAAGGAAAATTTGGAATTTTAAGTCCCAAAATCATCTGCATTGGGGAATGCTAAACAGCAATATTGCAAATTTTTTTGCAATATTGCTACCGTGCAATTCTAAACATAGAATTGCACTGTAGTAAGTATTGTAAAAAAAAAAAAAAAATTTATTATGTAGAGAGAGGAGAGAGATGAGAGAGAAAATATATAATTTGCGATATATTATTTTATTATGCAGATATATTATTTTAATGAGTAAAAGAGGGAAGTAGAAGTTTGATATGTGAAAATATTATAAAATGGTATAGTACAATAATAAAGTGACTTTTTAGAATTGTAAAATAAAATAACATTGAAATTTTCTAATATTAACACTAGAGCATCCACACTAGATGTGGTAAATGTGCCAAATGTCAAATATTTGACACATTTGGCACACCAAACACCAAAAAACTCCATTTATCAGATGTTCCAAATCTTATAATTTTTGCCACATATGAACACATTTTGCAACGGTACGGATGAGAATGCTAAAAAAAAATTAGTTTTTTATTTGTTCTCTCTCATCCTTTTTGACTTTCTCCCTTCTCTCTCATCCTTTTTGAATGCTAATATATGATTTTAATATATAAAATTGAATGATAGAACATCTGATAAATGAAAAATTGTAAAATGATGTAGTAAAATAATAAAATAGGTTTTTAGTGTGTCAAAATGACATTTTTTTTACAACATCTACTACGGATGCTCTCCAGCCACCTCATTTACTCATCCCACCCACCTCTACTTTTGATTTTCTCTAGAGCCATTACAACTCCAATACCACCTACTTAACTCATCTCACCTACCTTCTCTGAACCTACAATAAATTTCCTCCAAGCCGAATGTGGAATATCACATTGATGAGAGAAACTCCTTAATTATTTTTTCGTACGGTGATTAATGGACTAAAATTTATTAGAGTAAAAATTGGATCAAATACGTGGAGGTGGTGTCAAATCAAAGATATTATTTATTATAACTTATAATTCACAAATAAGTGATCAAATCTTCAATTTACAATTTGCATGTTTTGCATTTTCGAATATGTGAATCTAAGCTTATTATCTCTATAAACATTACTAGAGGTGATGACTTTTTCAAATGAGGATCACTGATTTATTAGGGAAAGAAAAAGAGAAAATTTCCCATTAATGATGCAATAATATAATTGGAGGAAAATTTTAAAATCCCAACTGTGAGCAATAAAAAGATCTCCCAAGTTTTTCTTATCGACAAGAAATTAATGGTATTTCCATTACTGGGTTCTAAACTTGTAATGTCTTTTAGTTAGGGTCCCATGCATCATTGTAAGTGTTGAATTCATTTTACTTGTTGGTGGGTTGAAGAAAAGATCAGTGTGAGTGTGAGTTGTGGACTGATAATGCACCGCGTGGACTTCATTGACCAGAGTACGCCCTCAGGTTTTTGAGATAGTGAGTTCCACTTCCAAGGGGCAACTTCCTTCCTCCAAGAAACCCCCAAGAAACCTCTAAAAGGAAGATGAGACTTAATCGCTCTTGCTCTGTGTGAATTGTGTCCAGATACTTTTGGAACCTTCTAGGTACCATACTTTAGCTTTTTACATTGCAACAATATCATCGAAAAATAACTCTTTGAACTTTCTAAGAACCATACCGACGGTCATGCTTTGCAGTCAAGCTTTTCACGTTGCAAAATCTCAAAAGCTTTGCTAAAGCCATAAATGTCTTCGTCAAACTTTTAATATTTTAATTAGAAGTTGGCAAATTTATTGTAAAGATAATAAGTTAGCCAAATGTAGAATCTCACATTGATAAGAAGAGAGACTCCTTAATTATTTATAAGTATGGTGATTAATATGCTAAAATTTATTGGAATACAAATTGGGTTAGCTTTGTGGACTGGCAGGAATTTGTACCCGGGGGAGGTAATAAATAAGAGGATTACATTTTTTTTCTTAATATATATCCATACTATGAATAATTATCTAAAATATATAATAGTATCATAAACACAATTCAATATACAATATGTGTTTTTTTTTTGTGATACATATATATAATACAGTTAAGTGGATTAATTTATAACTCAATATATAGTTTTTAATTTGCCTTTTGACCTAGGTTTTCAATTTAAATTATAACACATTAATTATATATAATGATTAAGATAAAAGAATATTATTAATAGTTTAAAAGATGGATAAAATTAGACAACAATCATTGAAATGCATAAAAATAAATTGAATCAAAATATCTAGTAATATATTATCAATTAAAAAAAATAAAGAATAGATGAAGACAAGCCAGAATAGTTCTAGGACCATAATTATTTAACAACTTTTTGCCACAACTTTACCATATTTCTCCACCAATCACACTTGGCTACATCTTGTAACACCAAAGTTGTGAAATAAGCCGTGGTAATATTTTTTTTTCCCGTACCACACCCGGGAGTAAACTAAACTACCAAAGTGATAAATTAAGTTTGCTTTTGACGTGTATGTTTTTGAACCATGCATGTGGTCCTTTTTTAATAGCTTTTTTGTATTGGAATTAGAGAGAGTAGTGTAGAGGTCTTGGGTTGATTGGTAGAGTAGTTTGTGAAATGTTGTTTGTAATTTTTTGAAATATGTGTGAGTGAAAATGTGTGTAATATTATTTAAAATGTAAAAATGTTATTTTGAGATAGGGTGACAAACAGGCCCCAAGGAATCTGTAAATTGTATAGCACTAACCTAAGTATCAATTACTTGAAGTAAAGAAGAGAAGGAACAGGCAAATGGGACAGAGAGACAAAGGAGAAAACTGAGAGAACGTAAACAGCAAATCTACTGGCAGTGGCATCGACGGCATAATTTTTTGAAGATGAAGAAAAAAGAGTGTGTGACACACAGGCTCCTTCAACTGTCGATACCAAAGTAAGAGCATTCACATCAGTACGTTTATTTTACACATCCATTTTTACACTAAAAACCTACTTTTTTTATTTTACACATTCACTTTTACAAAACACCCACATCAGTTCATCTATTTTAACACCACTTTTATTTAAATAATCAGTTTTCTCAATTTTTTTTTTTAATTTTCTCAACTAACCCCTTATTATACACGTGCTCTCTCTCTCTCTCTCTCTCTCTAACCCATATCTGGTATTTTTGAATCAACTCTCCCTCTCGGTCTATATCGATCCACGGCTCCGATCCACAACTCCCACGAGCTTCGATCCACAGCTTTGAACCGCCGCTCCGATCAACAGCTTTGATCCACCGCTCCGATCCACAGCTCCGAACCACCGCTCAGATCCACAGCTCCCGTGAGCTCCGATCAGGCAAGACCCATACCCACGAGCTCCGATCAAGCGAGACCCACGAGCTAGTCAAGCACCGATCATTCCGATAAGCACCAATCTCTCTTTGTTGTTTGTCCGTTTGGGTTTGTTTGTGTGTGGGTGTGTTTGTGTATCTTTGTGTTTTTTTTTTTTTTTCTTTTGAGCAAGTGTATCTCTGTGTTGATTTGTCTGTGTGGATGTGTTTGGGTTAATTTTCAGTTGATTTTGGGTTAATTTTCAGTTGATTTTGGTTAATACTCTGTGCTAGATTGCGGTGTTTGGTGGTGGCGCTAGGTTTGGTGGTTGGGTAGTTAATCTGGTGCACTGGGTTGTTGTAATGTTTGGGGAAGAGAGGTAGTTTGAGAGAGGAGAGGGAAAATAAATTAAAAAAATTGTTTACACGCGAACAGTAACCGTGTATATATACACAGTTACTGTTTATTTGCACAGCCGGGTGTATATTTTGCACAATTTTACACCCACTGATGTGAGTGTTTTTTTGCTCAAAATGTGTAAAATTTGCACTGTAGATGTATTTTAAAAGATTTTAGATGATCTGATGTGAATGCTCTAAGCTAGAGAGATTTTTTTTTCAAAAAACGAGAAAGGGACATTTTTTTAAATTATGTTTCTTTCTTCACAAAATTGTTAAACCAAAGGAATTTCTCTGAAAAACAAAGGGAGGATGGGGGGCCAGAAGGGTACTTCTTTGAAAAATCTTTTAATATTTTAGGATATTTCATTTATGAGTGATTGAGGGCCCCTTTGGCAAGGGTGTTTAAAAACTAAAATTTGTTATTTAAAAATTTTTGTGAAAATATATGTAGATGAAAAAGTGTGTGAAAATGCATAAAATGTTATTTAAAAACTGAAAATTGTTGTTTGGGAACACTCACCAAACAACTCCTGAGTGTTTATATATATATATATATATATATAAGTTTTGTTTAGGGGGGGTACGTGGAAGCACTACAACAAAATGTATTTTCAATGACGAAAAAATTCGTCACTAAAAGTCCAGTTTTTCGTCACTAAGGACCTTTAGTGACAAAATTGGACTTTTAGTGACGAAACTCATTTCGTCACTGTAGCCCCGTCACTAAAAGTCCTAGTAACGAAAAATTTCGTCACTAAAAGTCCGATTTGATTTTAAAAAAGAACTTTTAGTGACGAAAACGTTTCATCACTAAATGTTTTCCTCACTAAAAACACTATTCAGTGACGAAAATATTTCGTCACTAAAAACACTTTAGTTTACTAAATCATATTTAGCGACAAATAATTTCATCACTAAAACTATGTTCGGGTACGTATAGTGACGAAAAAATTCGTCACTAAAACTATTTTTAAAAAAATTCAGGCACATATAGTGACGAAAATTTTTGTCACTAAAACCATTTCTTACAAAATTTTGCTATATTTAGTAACGAAATTTTGGTCACTAAAACAAATTTTTATTGCTATATTTATGATGAAAAAATTCGTCACTAAAACTTATTTTCTATTTTCATTTTTTTCATGGCTTTGATATTAACCTGTAACTTGTCATTACAATATTTAAACCTCACATTTGAATAACACATTTATTTCAACACATTTATAAAAAAAGATCCATACATTCCCCAAGTAAATAATAAAACAAGTATCCCACTCAAACTCATTCCATACAATAATTGTTTGCAATACATACAATAACTCTACCTAAACCCTATTTTAGAACTAACGGATGATGTCCTCATATGTCTTCAAGTAATGCCAAAAGAAAATCCCCTAAAAGCCACTAATAAGAAATCTGCACAAATATAAAAATAATATTTCATTAAAATCGTTAAGTAAAAACATTAACTATGTTATAAAAAACATTTCTAACAATGCATTGACCAATAAATTAAAATCACAACTCCTAATGTATAAGTTGTGGAAAGCAAATAAAGTACTAATATATGGATGGCTTAATCTGCCATCGGGTGTCTTACCTATTGTCATTCAACTTTTATCCATGTTTGACTACAATTACAAGATGAATGCTACTTTAGTAAAATAAGGACAACTCATGTATAATATATTTTAACATCTAAGTCTATAAGCTACTTAGATAAAGTTCTATCTCATACATAAATGCACAAGTCTATATTAATCCTTAAACCAATTTCCAACATCACATATATAAAGTTTTACAAGTATTGAAATGAAATAAAATATTATTCATCACATCTAATCAACAATACTCATTAACATTTGCAAGAAATGAAAAACACTTCTAATATTAGTTTAACCCACCTTATAATACCATGCAAACCACCCGCTTGCTTCAACACAACAATACCACAAAACCAATCACAAACATCACAAGTACAATGCTTATAAGTATTGAAATCAAATAAAGGAACACAATTGCTACTAATCAACAAGTTTCATTAATATTTTCAAGAAATGAAAAACACTCCCAATATGAATTTAACCCCAATAGAATAATCGATCCATATGAATTTAACCCCAATAAAACTCCCAATAGAGTTTTATAAGTATTTAAATCAAATAAAATACTATTTATCACATCTAATCAACAATATTCATTAACATTTGCAAGAAATGAAAAACATTTCCAATATGAATTTAACTCACCTTATAACATCATGCAAGCCACCCGCTTGCTCTAACACAACAACCCACCACAAAACCAATTTCTAACATCACAAGTATAGAGTTTTACAAGTATTTAAATCAAATAAAATATTATTCATCACATCTAATTAACAATACTCATTAACATTTGCAAGAAATGAAGACCACTCCTAATATTAGTTTAAACCACCTTATAACATTATGCAAGCCACCCACTTGCAACAGCACAACATACCACCACAAATTCAATTTCCAACATCACAAGTATACAGTTTTATAAGTTTTTAACTAGAATTTACTTACTTTGCTCAAGCTAAGTTTACAACTTTAAAAAAAAAATCCAAAATTACTGCAAACAATGTGTATTTAGCCTGCAAAAGAAAAAGTTAAATTCACAAGTACAAAAGTTAAATTCACAAGTACAAAAGTTAAAGAAAAGCTTGACATACCACCACAAAGTTAAAGAAAAGCTTGTACAAGGGGAGCTATATCATTAGGAGAAGGCATTATTATGTTTCTAGAGTTAAATTTACAGATACTTCAACTTTCATTGGAAAGCCGAACATATATATAAAAGCCAAAAAGTATGGATTGATACTGAACTAAACTCAATGCTTTTGAGTGAATAGACCATTGTCCAATTGGTCTAATTCAAAACTTACATCCATAACTTTGATGGTTCTCCTACACCACATTACCCATTGTCAGATTTGTCTTTATACTTCATTGCCCCTTTTGACATTCTGAAAAGAGTTCTAAAATAAATATAGATTCCTAAATAGTGAATACTAATCTATCACCCCATGTATTTAACAATTATCCTGAATTCCCATAAAAGTTTTCAATCCCTAAACTTTCTAAGATTGAGAACCCATCCAAGAAATTCATTCAATAGAAACCACCATTACCATCAAAACTAAGTTCAGAGACCCACAAAGCAATTTTTGCTTATTTAAGCACAAAACAGAAAGAAACATAGTATAGAAACTGACCTGAAAGCACCTTGGTATGTAGTCTGGATGTTGACCCAATTCCTGAAAGTACAAAATGTAGATTTTGGTATGGGTTATCACCTTTCACTCGTACCCAAACTAAACAAAAATGCATATACCCATTACTGTATCAAACAAAAAAATAACTAAAGGAACTAGAATCATTAAACAAAAAAAATTAACATCAAGCATTTAGAATCATTAAACAAAAATTAACAAAAAAATTAACTCAAAAGGAAAAAAAAAATACCGAAGGGTCGCGAGCTGAAGCGTTGCCGAAAGCGTCGCAAACTGCAGAAGGATGAAGCATCGCCGATCTGAAGCGTCGCCGGTGAAGCGTCGCCAACTGCAGAAGGATGAAGTGTTGCCGGCGAGCTGAAGCGTCGCGAACGACGATCTGAAGCATCGCTGTCTGGGCTTCTAAAGCGCTGCGAACAGCGAACTAAAGCGCCGCGACGGCGCGAGCTCAAGCGTCGCAACAGCGCGAGCTCAAGCGTCACGACGGCGAGAGCTCATGCGTCGCGACGGCGCAAGCTCAAGCGTCGCGACGGCACGAGCTCAACCGTCGCGATTGAGAGCTCAAGCGTCACGACGGCACGAGCTCAACCGTCGCGACGGCGCGAGATCAAGCGTCGCGACGGCGAGAGCTCAAGCGTCGCGACGGCGAGAGCTCAAGCGTCGCGACGGCGAGAGCTCAAGCGTCGCGACGGCGAGAGCTCAAGCGTCGCGACGGCGCGAGCTCAAGCGCCGCGACGGCGAGCTCAACCGTCGCGATCGCGAGCTCAACCGTCGCGACGGCGAGAGCTCAACCGTCGCGACGGCGAGAGCTCAACCGTCGCGACGGCTTGAGCTCAACCGTCGCGATCTGGGCTTTCTCCATTTCGAAATCCCAGATCGCTTTATCGGCGACGATAGGCTTTGTGGTGAGGTTCCTCTTTTTTTTTTTGTTTGGGTTTCTCTGTGTTTTTGACTGAAAATTTGAGTGGGTGAGTGTTTTTTGTTCTGCTGAGTGGGTGAGTGTTGTTTTTGGTTTGGACTATTTATAGTAGTATTTTGTCGCTAAAGACCACTTTTAGTGACGAAACTGAAATTCGTCACTAGAAGTGGGAAACAGCGACGAAATATCAGTTTCGTCACTAAAAGTGGCCTTTAGCAACGAAATTTTTTCGTCACTATTGCCCACTTTTAGTGACGAATTTTTGTTTCGTCACAAGAGGACCCTGAATTTGTTACACTTTTAGCGACGAATTTTATTTTCGTCACTAAAGAGACCATATTTTGTTCAGATTTTTAGCGACGAAATTCAACTTTCGTCGCTGTAGCATACTTTTAGTGACGAATTATGATTTCGTCACTAAAAACATTTAAATGCAAAACCATTATTATTTTTAGTGACGAATAGTTTTCGTCACTAATTCTTCCTTATAGCGACGAAATAATTTTCGTCACTAATACTATCACAACAATACTTACAGTGACGAAATATTTCGTCACTAAAAATTTCAACTTTTAGTGACGAAATTTTTCGTCACTATAGCTTAATTAAACTTGCGCCAAAATTTCCCTCCACTGGCGCCTATTTTTTAGATCACAATAGCGACGAAATTTATTTTTCGTCGCTAAATGTTATAATTTTTTTCACTATTAGTGACGAAATCCATATTTCGTCACTAAAGCTGTATTTTTAGCGACGAAAAATATTTCCTCACTAATTTTCGTCGCTAAAAATACATTTTGTTGTAGTGAAGTGGTGCAAAATAAAAATAAATAACCTAGCCGTTGGTGAGTTAATGGCTATCTATGCATTATGTCCAACATGAATATTAAAACTCCCACTAATTAGATTAACGGACATAATTAATTAGATTAATTTGAGTGATAAAATTTGTGCACCGAAAAAAAGTTTTGTCAAGTGCCAATTGAGAGCTTGAATCTTCTTAAAGATAGCAAGTAAAGATAGCAAGTGTCACACC
The DNA here is from genome assembly GCA_019022515.1 of Quercus aquifolioides. Taxonomy (NCBI): domain Eukaryota; kingdom Viridiplantae; phylum Streptophyta; class Magnoliopsida; order Fagales; family Fagaceae; genus Quercus; species Quercus aquifolioides. The sequence goes on along the minus strand of CM032330.1, from coordinate 10,044,110 downwards.
TAGGGATGGAGGGAGTCATGAACTCTCCCTTCCCAATTGTTTTATAAAAAATATATTACTATGTACATAGGTACTAATTTCAGCAATTTTATTTTATAAAAGTACACTTTGTCCCCTTTTAACAATATCATTACTTCTTTTGAGATAATATTATAACCACAAACTTTTTTAAAATATTTTTATAAATTGTTGAGATAACAAATTTTTATTGGTTTAGATCTGAACTTACGACTAATTACATCATTTTTTTACTTACCAATAACCATTTATCACATCAAAAAATTTATAACTCTAGCATTTTTCTCCTTTTAAAGGTCATAAAAAAATTTATAGATTAAAATTTAAATCAAAATACACAAGCTCAAAAAAATAGCTCAACAACAAAAATTACCAATAATAAAACTAAAAAACATTTAGTTCAATCAACATATTTTACCCAAAACAAACGACCGGCCCTTTAATAATTTTTAAACAAAATAATTTTATCCTTACCCATAAATAATACTAAAAAATACAATATGACTCATAAATAGTAAAACAAAGCAAAAAAAATAGAAGAAAATATTAAAGTGCTTATTAAGGTGAAAAAAATAAAAAAAAGTCAGAAAAAAGAAAACAAAAACACAAAACAATACTTATAAAACCGAAAAAATAAAATAAAGTTATAAAAAAGACAAAAAAAAAAATTATCAATAAAATTTATAAAAAAAAAAAAAAAAAAAAAAAGGTTGTGGTGCCCTAATCACAACCCAAAACTAAATAAGCCTTTGGATAGCTGCTGGTTGCGTGTTTGCGTATCATTTTTGTGGGTTCATCCGTAAATATGAAGGATTCATTTGGATACAACTGAAAATTGAAAATTAAAAACTAAAAGTATTATAATAAAATAATTTTTAAATATGTAAATAGTATCGTAGGATCCATTTTTAATAAAATAGTTATTGAAAAGTGAAATTTATAAGTTTCGTAAACAGTATACAAAACTCACTGATATGTTAAAAAATGTTAAAAAGTTAAATATTATGACTACTGTTACTCTTTTTTTACTATTTATATGCCTTGGTGTACTGTTCATGTCTCATAAACAGTGCACCAGGCGTTAGTCTTAAAAAAAAAAAAGCACAAACGTGAACACGTAAAATGTGAAAACACTGAATCTAAACCGCACCAAAATTTAATAAAATTAATTGTAAAATTAAATTTTATAATATTATTTATATATTTAAAAAGGGTTCGGGCACATATTAATCCTTCTATTTTTGGAAATTTTTTCTTGAAAATTGAAAAAATTATCAATACTTTTTCAATTTTCGATAAAATTTTTTTTAAAAATGAAAATTAATGTGTGCCCTGAAAGCACACTTTAGTAAAATCTATTTAAAAATTATTTATTATAATATTTTTAATTTTTAATTTTTAGTAATAAATATAATCTAAACTTACTTTAAATAAACTAACGTCAGACTCATCCGTCTTTCATAATAGCTGGCCCTGCTTTTTAGATTATAGGGTGGATTCCAGTTGAGCTGGCTCTGCTTTTTAGATTATAAAGTAGATTTCAGTGTGAACTGGTGATGTACAATGTGGACTTAGTCGCTGATTGACCAGAGCAGAGCTGGTCTAGCTTTTGAGATATCAGAACGTGGGCCCTCAACTTCATTATTGCATGTCCTTTGTACAGCTACACTATTTGTTATTTGGTTTCTCCTCAATAATCAACCATTACACCATCTACCTACGTACTTTTTCACAGACTCTTCTATTGTCTTGTGTTATCCGGCAAATTTCCATTTCCAAAGTATGGCTGCTGCTCTACTTTCTGCTATTGTGGAGCGGCTTGGTTCATTCATTTCTTCACAGTTCACGTTGTCTGTAACTATTAAGGAAGACCTAGTTTAAAATTTAAAATATTGTTGTGATCTTTTTTATTCCTAATTACTAGTAGAGTTCTTTTAGGGTATTATTTTGTATAATACAACGTTTACTAGGTGAAAATGGTCAAATACAATCATTTTTAGAAATTTGTAGTAAAAAAATACTGTTTCAAAAATTTTTAAAAATTTTCAGAAATGTAGAAATAAAATAATTTGTATTTTATTTATAAAAGATACTCGAGTATGATATACTCGAGTATTGTGTTGCATAGTACTCGAGTTTACCAAGCTCGAGTACTACATTATTCTTTTTAATCATCCAATTTCCAGCTCAACAATACCACGGTGGCAAAACTGATGAGGAATTCGAGTTTCATAAACTTGAATTCTAAAAATAATATTTTTTTTACTACAAATTTTTGAGAATTATGGTATTTGACCATTTTCACCCAGTTAGTGGGTACTCACAAAGAAAATATAGAAAAAAGCTTTGAATGTGGGACATTGGACATTTGAACTTGATGAAAAGTAAGACTTGGAACTTGGAAGTTACGACGTGTGTACAGAAAATTGATTCAATTTTAACTTTTATGTAAATTCCGGTTCACCTTGACTCTCTGCTCAAATTTGCATGCAAAATTAGTAGCTAATTTCCTCTCTGCAAAAACACGTGTTTCAAAAAACTTATATTTCAATTTTTGGGACAACTATCAATAAATAATCTAGAATAAAAAAAATCATAAGAATTTAATGAATCGTCCAAATATTACGTTGTTATTGGCATGCAAAAAAATTAGTCAGTGCTGGCCATATAATAACTAGTGAAAATTTTGCCAATTCAACTATTCCGAAAATTATAACTTCAAGGTACCAAACTCTTTTTATATATATATATATATATAGGAAATTTTCAAAATTTGGAAGGGCCCCACCAATGTATATGGCTCCACCTCTAGACTTTGGCTGTTCTCGCGTAGAAAAAAGAATTTTTTGAGGCCACAAACAATCATAGAACTTTTACTATAGTTCTCTTCCGTAACAGATGGATTGGTTGTCGATTGCTACGTGTTGGTGTCAGTTTCACGTATACCTACCATTTAGAAAATTTTGTGGAAAAGTTGAATATATTTTTTGTGGTTTCATATTCCAAGTCAAGAAAAAAAATAAAAAATAATAAAAAATAAAAATAAAAAGACCATGAACATAAATTCCAAAAGAAAAAAGGACCCGGGGAAGGAAATTAAGCACCTTTTGTTTTTTATTGTAAGTTGTAATTCTATCAACTTTTCCAACAATAAAAATCATATTAGGCAAAATAAATAACACCATGATATGATGATCTAGAAAAATCGATGAAATAAACTGTTTCAATGTAAAAACCTGAGGAGAATTTGACCTAACTATCCTTAAGGTAAAGTAAATCTACTATAACAGAATTGAAGTTTTTACAATCAGATTTAACCCTAAATTTATTACTACCTCATGTAACAACTTACTAACATCACCACATTCAAGCTCCAAATCCACAGACTCCTTCTCTTTTTGGATTTTCACCAACACAAGCACCCACGCTTGTTTCTTTGAAATCCCACTCAAAGGTTTAGCAAAACAAACTCTCCAGTTTGTGACTCTAAGACCACCCTTGAAGGTTTAGATCATTAGCAGTTGTTGATCTTGTTGTTGCAACTTCAAATCTACCGGATTTAATGATATAAGAATGATTTCCAATAGTAACTTCGAAAAAGGAAGGCACAATACTTTTTAGATCTCACAAGAGTACCTCCAAAGTCTCTCAAAAGCTCGAAAAATGTAGTTAGGGTTTTCCTTTATAAGCTAGAAGTGTTTCACTTGAAACCAAAAACGTTTAGGCAGAGTTTAGGTTGAAATAGAAATAGAAATTTCATGTTTGCGATTTTCGATCGGTCAAATCTAATTTTCGATCAGTTGGATTTCACAGAATTTGAATACTTCTTTTTGTAACTTGTATGTTCTTGTATTCTGACTTGTAACACCTTGAGCATTATCTAATAAATTCTATAGACTCTAAGATCTATACATAGACAAGTTTGTGTTCACAATTTGCCGATTGTTCTAAACTTTTAGAACCTGACATATCTCTTTATTGGATGCGAATTTTGAAAATCTAACCGTTAGATTGTATTGAATTTTCTTTATGCTCTTAACATGCATATATCAAATTTCGTTTAAATTGGATATTATTTACTATTTGATTAATAAATCCATTTTTTATGCATAATTTTATATCACAAAAATTTGAAATTAAAAGATTTGATTGATAATATAACTATTGATCTTTAATTTTTTTTTTAAAATTTCACAAGCATAAAAAATATAATAAAAACAAGAAACCTAATGTTAATTTTTTAAAATTCACATCTAATAAAAAGATATAGGAGGATTTTAAAGAGTGTATCTCTAAACTAGGTTGGAGAAAAACTTTTTCAGATTACTAATCAAATCACTTACTTTAAGATTGGATTTTTCTAACAATACGTACAAAAAATCAAGTCAAAATTAGAAGTTTTTCTTCCAAAAAAAAAAAAAAAGACTTTTATGTTTCCTCTTAGTGATCTTTTCTCCTAGACACAATAAAAATTAGAGAAAAACATTGAATGTAGAACATTTGGTAAGAGGTTGGCTGGAAAAATTGGTGCATTTGCAATTATTCCAAATGGCCCACAAATTACCCAGAGTGGGTACTCACAGAGAAAATATAGAAAAACACTTTGAATGTGGGACATTGGACATTTGAACATGATGAAAGGTAAGACTTAGAACTTGGAAGTTACGACGCGTGTACAGGAAATTGATTCAATTTTAATTTTTATGTAAATTCCGCTTCACCTTGATTCTCTGCTCAAATTCGCATAGAAAATTAGTAGCTAATTTCCTCTCTGCAAAAACACGTGTTTCAAAAGACTTATATTTCAGTTTTTGGGACAACTATCAATAAGTAATCTAAAATAATAATAAAAAATCATAAAAATTTAATGAATCATCCAAATATTACATTGTTATTAGCATGCAAAAAAATTAGTCAGTGTTGGCCATATAATAACTAGTGAAAATTTTGCCAATTCAATTATTCTGAAAATTATAACTTTAAGGTGCCAAACTCTTTATATATATATATATATATATATATATTAAGGGAATTTTCAAATTTTGGAAGGGCCCCACCAATGTATATAGCTCCACCTCTAGACTTTGGCTGTTCTCGCGTGAAAAAAAGAGTTTTTTCTAAGGCCACAAACAATCATAGAACTATTACTATAGCTCTCTATCGTAACAGATGGGTTGGTTGTCGATTGCTACGTGTTGGTTGTCAATTTCACGTATACCTACCATTTGGAAAATTTTGTGGAAAAGTTGTATATATTTTTTGTGGTTTCATATTCCAAGTCAAGGAAAAAAGAAAGACCACGAACATAAATTCCAAAAGAAAAAAGGACCCGGGGAAGGAAATTAAGCACCTTTTGTTTTTTATTGTAAGTTGTAATTCTATCAACTTTTCCAACAATAAAAATCATATTATGCAAAATAAATAACACCATGATATGATGACCTAGAAAAACCGATAAAATGAACTGTTTCAATGTAAAAACTTGAAGAGGATTTGACCTAGCTATCCTCAAGGTAAAGTAAATCCACTATAAAAGAATTGAAGTTTTTATAATCAGATTTAACCCTAAATCTATTGCTACCTCATGTAGTACCTTACTAACATCACCACGTTCAAGCTCCAAATCCACAAACTCCTTCTCTTCTTGGATTTTCACCAACACAAGCACCCACGCTTGTTTCTTTGAGATCCTACTCAAAGGTTTAACAACACAAACTCTCCAGTTTGTGACTCCAAGACCACCCTTGAAAGTTTAGATCATTAGCAGTTGTTGATCTTGATGTAGCAACTTCAAATCTACCGGATTTAATGATATAAGAATGATTTCCGATAGTGACTTTGAAAGAGAAAGGCACAATACTTTTTAGATCTCACAAGATTACCTCTAAAGTCTCTCAAAAGCTCGGGAAACATAGGTTTTCCTTTATAAACTAGAAGTGTTTCATTTGAAACCAAAAACATTTAAGCAAAGTTTGGGTTGAAATAGAAATCTGCAGAAATTTCATGTCTACGATTTTCGATCGGTCAAATCTAATTTTCGATCAGTTGGATTTCACAGAATTTGAATACTTATTTCTACAACTAGTATGTTCTTGTATTCTTACTTGTAACACCTTAAGCATTATCTAATAAACTCTATAGACTCTGAGATCTATACATAGACAAGTTTGTGCTTACGGTTTGCCAATTGTTTTAAACTTTAGAACCTGACATATCTCTTTATTGGATGCGAATTTTGAAAATCTAATCGATAGATTGTATTGCTTTTTTTTTTCTTTTTCTTTTTTTTATGTTCTTTAACATGAATATATCAAATTTCGTTTAAATTGAATATTATTTACTATTTGATTAATAAATCCATTTTTTATGCATAATTTTATATCACAAAAATTTGAAATTAAAAAATTTGATTGATAATATAGCTATTGATATTAATTTTTTTTTTTTAAATTTCACAAGCATAAAAGATATAATAAAAACATGAAACTTAATGTTAATTTTTTAAAATTCACTTCTAATGAAAAAGATATAGGAGGATTTTGAGGAGTATATCTCCAAACTAGTTTGGAGAAAAACTTTTCCAAATTACTAATCAAATCACTTACTTTAAGATTGGATTTTTCTAACTATGTGTACAAAAAATCAAGTCAAAATTGGAAGTTTTTCTTCCCAAAAAAAAAAGACTTTTATGTTTCCTCCTAGTGATCTTTTCTCCTAGACACAATAAAAATTAGAGAAAAGCATTGAATGTGGAACATTTGGTAAGTGGTTGGCTAGAAAAATTAGTGCATTTGCAATTATTCCAAATGGCCCACAAATTACCCAGACAGTTAGTGGGTACTCACAGAGAAAATATAGAAAAAAGCTTTGAATGTGGGACATTGGACATATGAACATGATGAAAAGTAAGACTTGGAACTTGGAAGTTACGACGCGTGTGCAGGAAATTGATTCAGTTTTAGGCTGTGTTTGTTTCGTGTAAAACATTCTCCGGAAAATACATATTTTCCGGAAATGCTATTTTTCGAAAAAGGAAAATATTTTTAAGTGTTTGGTTGAATTATGAAAATTGTTGTGGAAAATATTTTTATGTGTTTGGATGTATTCTAAAATGCTATTTTTCGAAAAAATTTTCACAAATTCCGGCAACAATTCAACAACAAAAAATTTTCGGCAGCAAATTCCGGCAAGAACAACACAACAACAACAACAACAATAATCAGTTCATCCAAAAAAAAAACAACAACAACAATCAAATTAAAAAAAAAAAAAAAAAAAAAAAAAAAAAAAAAACGGAGAGATCGAGGAAGAGAAAGTGTGGAGGCGACGGGGGCACCGTCGGCGACGAGGTCGAGGTTCGTGGGTTGCTCTGGGTTCGTTGGTTCGTGGGTTGCTCTGGGTCGAAGGCGATGGGTTGCGCTGGGTCGAAGGCGATGGGTTGCTCTGGCGGTTGCTCCGGGTCGTGCGATTGCTCCGGGCTTGCGATTGCTCTGGGTCGTGCGATTGCTCTGGGTTGCGCTGGGTCGAAGGTCGCCGGCGGTTGCTCGTGCGAAGGTCTGGTCTGGGTCGCTGGAGCGGATCGGAGCTTGGAGCGGAGGTCTAGACCGGATCGGAGTACTGCTGAGTGCGTGTGAGAGAGCTTTGTGTTGCTGTGTGAGAGAGAGTTGCTGCGTGAGAGAGCTTGGAGAGTTGAGAGAGTTTTTTCCGAAAATTGGTTTAAGGGAAAATAGAAGGTGAAAAGCATTTCCGCCTGGTTTGGGGTTATTTTCGGTCAAAGGGGAAATTATTTTCCGTTGACCCAATTTTTCTAAGCAGCCAAACACCCTTATTTTACGGAAATTGATTTCCAGAAGTAGTTTGAAGTTGAAACAAACGCAGCCTTAACTTTTATGTAAATTCCGCTTCACCTTGACTCTAATTCGCATGGAAAATTAGTAGCTAATTTCCTCTCTACAAAAACACGTGTTTCAAAAGACTTATTTTTCAATTTTTGGGACAACTATCAATAAGTAATCTAGAATTAAAAAAAAAATCATAAAAATTTAATGAATCGTCCAAATATTACATTGTTATTAGCATGCAAAAAAATTAGTCAGTGTTGGCCATATAATAACTGGTGAAAATTTTGCCAATTCAACTATTCTGAAAATTATACCTTCAAGGTGCCAAACTCTTTATATATATATATATATATATATATATATATATGGGATAATTATAGTAAACCCACTTGTGGTATGGCCTGTTTTCACTTTACCTACCCATGGTTTAAAACTTTACACTTTGCCCATTTGAACTTCAATCTGTTACTCATCTGTTACCCACCTCTGTTAAAATTATATTTCTCTCCTCCAAAAACAAAAAATAACATAAAAAATACAAACAAAGAAGATCAAAGTGGAGATTTTGCAGAGAAAAAAGTTGTGTCAAAACAATATCAGATTAAGAGGCCAACTCTCTTCATTTTTAAATCTCTCTCTCAAACTCTCATCGTCTCTCTCTCACTCACTCCATCGTCGCTCTCTCTCTAAAACTCAGATTTACCCCTTTGTTCCACTGCACCGAAAGTCAATTTGGTTCGTTCCAGAGCAAAACCGCAAATCGACCACTATCTTTGCTTCATGGGTTTTCTTTTTTTCTTTTCTTTTTTTGCTTTTGGGTTGTGGGTTTGATAATGATCTGATTATGGTGGGGTTATGGGTTGTGGCTTGTGGATTGTGGGCGAGGTGGTGGTGGTGCTAAGTTGTGGGTTCTGATAGTGGTGGTGGAAAAAAAATCTTCTATCATCTATGACAATTTCTTACCCAAGTTTGGCGTTTTCCAAAAGCAAATGACTTCTTGCGAAGTCATAGCAACAATGATTAGCAGCGGATTGTCTGGGTTTTTCTTTTTTGGGGGTTCATGCGATTGGCAAAGTGAACCCAAACACGCTAAATTATTTACGTAGAGAAGCAGATCCACGGGATTTCAAATGGTGTGGGTTGTAGACAAGAAAGCAAAACTCTGGGTGAGAATTCTCTCCACATCCTTTGTAGTTCTTGAGATGGAGAGTGGTTCTAGTCTAGATCTAGTCCAAATCTCTAGATTTTTCTAGATCTAAAGATTTGGAGTGGTTCCCTCTCTTGGAGTTCAATTTTCTGGGCGGCTGGAGGTTGATTTCTAGATCTTTAGATTTTTTGTTTTTTGTTTTTTTTTTTTTTTTAAATTGTATTAATACTATAAAGCAATAAAAAATAAAAAATAAAAAAACTCTTTTTTTTTTCTTCTCTCTCCCATGGCCTCCATAAAAATCCAGATCTCCAAAATCAAAACCAACAAGAAATACAATTTGAACCCAATGAAACTAGAACTGATTGACTCGTTTTCCATGCTTTGGTTTTTTATTTTATGGCTTTAGTAGTTTGTGGGGTTCCGGTCTTGGTCGCCGGAGCCTGGAGATGAGCTTGCACTAATGGCTTGGGATTTTGAGTTAAGCCGTCGTTTACAAATGTTGTGTTCTTGTGTTCGTGAGGAAAAGATTCAATGGTTGGTGTTTTTGATCCGTGTTATGTTCTGATTTTTAATAAAAGAGTGTTTTTCTAACGTCTGAGGGTGAGGTGGGTAACGGATGGGTAATGGATTGAAGTTCAGGTGGGCAAAGTGTAAAGTTTTAAACCATGGGTAAGCAAAGTGAAAACGGGTCATATCACAGATGGATTTACTGTAATTATCCCCATATATATATATATATATATATATATATATTAAGGAAATTTTCAAAATTTGAAGGGCCCCAGCAATGTATATAGCTCCACCTCTAGACTTTGGATGTTCTCGCATGGAAAAAAGTTTTTTTCTAGAGCCACAAACAATCATAGAACTATTACTATAGCTCTCTTCCGTAACAGATGGGTTGGTTGTCGATTGCTAAGTATTGGTTGTCAGTTTCACGTATACCTATCATTTGGAAAATTTTGTGGAAAAGTTGTATATATTTTTTGTGGTTTCATATTCCAAGTGAAAAAAAAAAAAAAAAAAAAAAAAAAAAAAAACAAAGACCATGAACATAAATTCCAAAAGAAAAAAGGACCCGGGGAAGGAAATTAAGCACCTTTTGTTTTTTATTGTAAGTTGCAATTCTATCAACTTTTCCAACCATAAAAATCATATTATGCAAAACAGCATAAAATAAATAACACCATGATATGATGAACTAGAAAAACCGATGAAACAAATTGTTTCAGTGTAAAAACTTTTGGAGGATTTGATATAACTATCCTCAATGTAAAGTAAATCCACTATAAGAGAATTGAAATATTTACAATCAGATTTAACCCTAAATCCACAAATTCAAAAAAAAAAAAAAAAAAAAAAATATATATATATATATATATATAGAAGACGACGACGATGTCAACTGCATGGGCTTGAGCTTGAGCTTGTATTTTGATAGCTCAAACAATTGGTTGCATTATTAGGAAGGAGAGTCCATGAAGGCAGGGGTGACTGTGTCTCATTTTGAAGACTAGCTTTCCAATTGTGTAGAGCATCTATCTCTGCCACTTCATTCACGAAAGAGAGGCAACATCGAATGAGGATGTAAGATGGCCAACGCGACCAGTGCAAGAGCGAAAACACTTTTTTCAAGTTAGTCAATGCTATGGCTCTTTGTTTTACAAGTTGCAAACTGGTTCAGAATTCTATTTAAAGTGTCTAAGCTCGGCGAAAATGGCCAAATACCACCATTTTTAGAAATTTGTGGGAAAAAAACACTGTTTCGGAACTATATAGGGAAATACCACTTTTTTTTGAAACTCGAGTTTATGAAACTCGAGTTCCTCATCAGTTTTGCCACCGTGGCACTGCTGAGCTGGAAACTAGGCGATTAAAAAAAATAAGCTTGCTAAACTCGAGTACCATGCAACACAATACTCGAGTATTCCAGCATCGAGTACCTTTTATAAATAAAATGCAGATTATTTTATTTCTACGGAACTCGAGTTTCCCAAGCTCAAGTACTGTGTAAATTTTTTTTTTTTTTGTTTTTTTTTTTGGAATAATCGACAAATAAACATAAACATAAAAATAAGTAACTTTTTTATGTTTTTATTTATTTAAATAGAAGCATTGTAAAATATAGAGATTTTAATTTCAAAATATGAATTTAATATCTACATTAATTAAAATTGTTCATTGTTTTCTGGATAAACTATTTCTATGATTTTGCATAAAATTATTTTCTGTTAAGCATTATTTAAAAAAATTTTCACTCTTTTCTGCATAAATTATTTTCTGTTCACTATTTAAAAAATTGTTCACTGTTTTCTCATAAAACACCTAGTGAAACCGTGTTTTCTAAATTTAAACGTCAAATCTAAATGCTTTTTTATGTTTGAATTTCACAATAATCAAATTTTTTTTCTGCATTGATAAAATCTGTTTCTACGTTAATAAAATTTGCTCTCTACACATCATGTTTACTGTATATTCAAAGCTACTTACTGCATTCATAAAATTTATTTTTTGCATTAAGTAAAACTATTCACTGTTTTCTAATAAAAGTTGTTCACTGTTTTCTGCATAAACTGTTTTTAGCATTGGCGCAGTTATTACACTTAAATGGTTTTTGTGTTTTTTTAAATATGTAACCATATGAATAATGGACAAACTTCATGAAAGAAAAATGAATGATTCGTATAAATCACCTAATGGTAAGTGCCTCGAAAAATTCAAATTTGTAAAAAAGTTTGAATTAGTTGAATGTAGAACTGTTCACTAAGTAAAACTATTTTCTGCATTAAGTAAAATTGTTCATTGTTTTCTCATGAAAATTGTTCACTATTTTCTGCGTTAACTATTTCTAGCATTCTACATAAAATTATTTTATGTTCAACATTATTTAAAAAATGGTTTACTCTCTTTTCTGTGTAAATTATTCTCTGTTCATTGTTTAAAAAATTGTTCACTATTTTGTCATAAAACACCTAGTGAAATCATGTTTTATAAATTTAAAAGCCAAATCTAGATACTTTTTCATGTTTAAATTTCACAATAATCAAATTTGTTTTTCTGCATTGATAAAATCTGTTTCTACGTTACTGTTCACTAGCATGTGTGAAAAAAGACCATATAGATTCCCAAATAGACTACTGCTCATCAACAATATTCTCCACATTGTTCTACAAGTTTCTGCTGACAGATTAATTTGGGTTAACTTTACCTACTCGGGTTACTATTGAAGACTTATCATGGTTTAGTTTGTCTTATCATGGTAGGCATATTCAAATTCATAATTATGTAGATTGTGTTTTAATATAAACTCAAATTCCTTTTTTTTTTTTTTTTTTAAACTAAGTACCAACCCAAACCAAAATTCAATTAAAGCTATAAAATCGAGGGAGAAGACTCTGTGATAGGAAATGAAAGAAACATAATACCAAAACACAATCTAAAAAATAATACTATATGGCATGACGAATGAGGTGGTGCAACAAAAGTATAGCAATATTAAATATTACCGTGATATATATATATATATATATAGAGAGAGAGAGAGAGAGAGAGAGAGAGAGAGAGAGAGAGAGAGAGAGATTTTGTTTTTCCATTTTTTTATTTGGTTATTTGTGAGTCTAATTTAAAAGTAATATTTTTTGCGATTAATTAATATGTGTAATTTTAAATTTAAAGAGAAACTTTTGAATAAAAATTACTGTGACTATTATGCTTCTACTATGCAATAACTATAAGTAAAAGTTAAGTTATGTAAATAAACTTTAATGGACATAACAAAGCTCTTGAACAAGTTTAATTTCAACTAAGAATTTTCTAAAAAAAATTCAAGTTTGAAAATAAAAATTGAGCTTTGTGTTAAGCTTGATTTTGATAACAATGTAAACAAACCAAATTTGAGTACTATAGTTATTACTTTTTATCACAATTGTCAGATCCCAACAAAATAAAGCATCCTCAAAAATAATTTTCACTACCATAAATTAATTTAAAACCTTTATAAAAAGTAATAATAAAATCCACAATTTCGATGAAAAGAAACTGCAACAGCCTTCTTCCAAGAAACCTCTTATTATTTGCAAGGAAGAGGAGACTTAAGCATAGTCTTGCTTTCTGTGTGAACTGTAACCAAGTACTTTTTGAACCTTCTAGGTACCAATTACACTCTTTACATTGCAACAATATCATGGAAATAAAACTTTCTAAGAACCATATCGACGGTCATTGCGGTTAAACTTTCACATTGCAAAATCTCAAAATTTTTGATGGAAATCAAAAATCTCTTCGTCAAACTTTTAATATTTTAATTAAAGTTAGCAAATTTATTGTAAAGATAACAAGAAAGTGTTTGGTTCGAGTTGTTTGGGTTATGCTTTCATAACTCCAAATTCAAAAAAAAAAAAAAAAAAAAAAAAAAAAAAAAAACCTCAAAATAATGATGAAATAATATAATTGGAGGGATAAAAATAATTAAGGGCCTATTTGGCAAGTTATAATACACATTTTCACATTTTAAATAACATTACACACATTTTCATACACTTTTTCACTTGCACGTATATTAAAAACATCAAAACAACATTATTCAAACTTTTTTACTAAACGAACCCTTATAGTTTTTTTCTTTTAAGGAAATGCTAACGAGTGCCCTTAGAGTACTGGTTAATAATTTATTTAAAGAAAATTTTTATAGAAAATAAAAAAAAAGTAATTAATATTTTAACATATTTTTTTATTTTTCATAAAAGTGACATTAAAACTTTCTTAAAATGAATTATTAAAGAGTGCCCTAAAGACACTCATTAGCATGACCCTTTCTTTTATTAAGGAAAGAAAAGAGAAAATTTCCCATTAATGATGGAACAATATAAATGGAGGAAAATTTTAAAATCTCAACTGTTAAAAATAAAAAGATCTCCCAAGTTTTTCTTACCGATAAGAAATTAATGGTATTTCCATTATTAGGTTGTAGACTTATGTCTTTTCGTTAGGGTCCCATGCATTAGGGTGAGTGTAAAAGTGTGGAAATTCATATTTACTTGTCGGTGGGTCGAAGAAGAGCTTGGAACAGTGTGAGTGTGATAATGCGGCCCGCGCGTGGACTTCATTGACCAGAGTAGGCCCTCAGCCCTCAGGCTTTTGAGATAGTGGGTTCCACTTCCAAGGGGCAATGGACACGGCTTTTGCTTTTTTCACTTATTGGTTATGTGGGGCATCAATTATTTTGTTGAAGGACTTATAAGTAATTAAAATAAAATAGTGAGGTTAGGTGGATTATAATTTCACCGAGTGTCACGTGATAAAATTAGTTAAAATAATATAATAATTTCTATAAATAATAGTAAAAAGTGTAATATAATTAATAAATAATAACGACTGAAGTATAAAATAAGATAACAAAAACCATTCACGCCAAATTTACAATCCGTTGATGACAGCTGGCTCTACTTTTGAGATTGTAGGGTGGATTACAGTGTGAACCGGTGATTGACCAGAGCAGAGCTGGTCTTCCTTTTGAGATATCAGAACGTGGGCCCTCAACTTCATTATTACATGTCCTTTGTACAGCTACATTATTTGCTATTTGGTTTCTCCTCGATAATCAACCATTTCACCGTCTACCTACGTACTCTTCTACAGACTCTTCGTTAAGGTGTGCAGAAAACCACTTAATCGTTAATGGCTTGTTTGGAAGTTTAGAGAGGGAGGAGAGTAGAGGGGAGTAGAGGAGAATGATTCACCTTCACCTTATTTGGATGTTTTTAAAATTAGTAAGGGGGAAGGGAGTAATTAACCCTTCCCCTTGTGTAATTTTGTTAATATAATAAGGGTAAATTAGATAATTTACTTGGTCAATAGTTTATGTACTCTACTCTCCCTCCAAATCTCTCCAATTTGGGGGAATTAAAATTGGGGGGCTAGAGGAAACCCCTCCAAACCCCTCCCCCTCATTCTTTAAAAAACTTCCAAACAAAGTAATTGCATTACTCTCCCTCCCTCTACTCTACTCCCCCTCCTTTTTTAAACATCCAAACATGCCATAAATTTAACTCGATTTAATCCGACCTGTTAGGTTGGGTCAGTTTTTAAGACTTGGTAAGTTGAGTTGAGTCACAAAATTTTTTTTATAGCAAGTCGGGTTAGGTGTGGGTCATAAAATTACAAACTTACCAAACCCGACCCAACCCACCCATATTTAAAATATATTATATATTTAATAATTTTTTTTAAATCAACTGTAAATTTAATATATACTGATAATAATATATTTAATATATACTAATAATAATATTATATACTATAAATGCTTATATATATATATATATATAATATATACTAATAATAATATATTTAATAAATTTAATAATAATAGTAATAAAAATTTGTCAAACTTATGGGTTCAACCCTACCCATGTGGATTGGGTTGAGTTGAACTTATATGATGGGTTGGGTTGGGTTGGGTTGAATTTTTTTTGACCCACCATAGTGGATTGGGTCAAAAAATCTCTTCAACCCGACCCATGCACACCCTTACTCTTCACCATCTATCCGGCAAATTTCCATTTCCAAAGTATGGCTGCTGCTCTACTTTCTGCTATTGTGGAGCGGCTTGGTTCATTCATTTCATCACAGTTCACGTTGATTGTAGTTGTTAAGGAAGACCTAATTTAAAATTTAAAATATTGTTGTGATCTTTTTTATTTCCTAATTACTAGTAGAGCTCTTCTAGGGTATTATTTTGTATAATACAACGTTTACTACAATTAGTTGAATATATAAATATATTATATAATATGGTATTGTAGGGTCTGCTTTTGTTGCCCCGAGCCCAAAGGATATGGGTCAAAGGCCCATCGAACCCAAAACAATGAATTTGTAGAGAGTGGATCGAAGGTCTAGGCGCTGGCCGGCGTTCACGAGGCGTGAACTCCATTCTCTTTTATTTAAAGAAACACTTAGAACAATTTACAACTGGGGGATGCTCCTCGGCCCATGGCTGAGGAGGCTTTTTCCTCCTTTTGTTCCTCTTTCCCCCCTTCCTTTGAAGGGATTCCTTTACATTATATACCCTTTACCCAACCAATCCTAGCCCTACACTTGTTGAGCGATCTGGACATTGCTCAGGTGCTTGTCCCATCAGCCGCCTTCTCAGTCTCTTTGGGAGTCGCGGCAACCAAGGCGACGCTGGTGAGGGGTCCTTTCCTCATTAATGCGGTCAGGGCGGTAGTCAGGTACATTTAATGCGGAGGTGACCGCTTGTCATGAGCTTGTCCCTCAAGTTCTCGGACATCCGATGATGGGGTCGTCCTCGGACTTAGGGTGCCTCCTTGGCCCGGGCCTTCGGCCCAGGAACGAAGTGGGCTGGGCCGTAGGATTCTTTGGCCCCACAATAGCCCCTCAAAATTTTGCTGTCCGCATCCTCGGGCGGAGAGGAGGATTTTGATGTCCTCGGGCTTGCGACGCGTCCCATCGAGTTTGGCCCTCTGTTAGTATTGGAGTCTTTTCAACTGCCCCAGACGTGTTAATGGCGCCTCGAAGCGCGCAATGCGCCCTTCATTAAATCAAGACGGCTTTGCGCTTCCCACGTTCAACGGGAGGATGATGATCCAACGGTGGGGATTCGCCTAACATTTATGGGCGGGAAAACCCACGCGGCTCCTTGATTTGGGGGCTAAATACCCATTCGACAGGTTGGTTCCTCTGTTTATTCGCACCCAAGAGTCTACATCTCCAACACAAAAAGCCTGTTCGAGGAGCTTCTACTCATTTCTGTAAGTCACTCTATCTCTCTTCGAACTTTCTCCTTCTCCATCTCTGCCTCTTTTTCATTTGCTCTCTCTTAGCTCGCTTAGGCATCACTTGGGATGGGTAGATTTAAGAAGTATGTCTTCACTGAGGAGGCGATGGAGAAATTCATCGCCGATTATAAGATACCGGCCAATGTGGGCTTGAGGTATTGTGCGGAGGGCGAGTAGCGCTTTCGGAGGCAGGAGGGTGAGGTGGTGATTCCCATCGTTGCCTTCGTTAAAGGTGGCATGAGGATACCCATGGGGCCGGTGATGAGGGACTACCTGACGCATTTCTGGCTAGCCCCCACCCAGTGTGCCATCAACATCTTTAGGATTCTGGGCTGTGTGGATGCCCTAAATGAGAAGATGGGACTGAGATTGACCCACCATGACGTCAACTGGTGTTATAACCTCCAGTGCCTGAAGGGCGAAACTTACTATCTGAAGACCAGGGATGACAGGGTCCGGCTCATTCAGTGCCTCCCTGAGTCCAGCAAAGGGCTGAACAAGGACTTCCTCATCGTGCCTGGAGGGTGGCATGATGGCCTTCACTGCCCAACGACGGAGGGGACCCCAGGTGGGCAGTGGGAAAATGAGGAGAGGGTTCTAGGACCCTAATCAGTTCCATCCTTTACTTTGTCCATTTCTTTTTGCACCGTCTGGTTTCTAATGTGAACGTGTTTCCTCTTGCAGATCCGCACGCCTTCACGCGCCACTTCAGCCTGATCAACCGGGAAGACTTGCAAAAGGCGCTGAGGGCAGAGGTTTTCGTGAACGAGGCCGACAATCAGGTTAGGGCCGCTCACCAGATCTTGAAATACAACCCGACTCACAAGTCATTTGCAGCGCCGAAGTACGTGATCAGAGCAAAGGATCCTCGGCTACGAAAAATAACCGTGACCGAGGACGGGTTTCGGTTCCCCGAGGTGCCCTCCACATCAGAAGGCGTAGTACCTGCGGGTCCCTCTTCCTCCCTTAGATCCTCGGAGGCTGCCGAAGAAGGCCTAGAGAGGGAAGTGGAAGTTGCTGACTTTGGCCCCGCCGAGGACGAATTTGACGTGTTTGAACAAGTCCTTCAGTCCGAGGACCCTCCGGGAGACTTGGGTGATCCTTGTCTGACAGAAGTAGATTTCCAAACGCCTAAGTCCCCTCCTCGGCGCGAGATGGGTTACAAGAAGAGGCCCCAACCTAGCCTGTCGGACCTGATTGAAGGCCGACCGGGGAAATCAAAGCCGGAGCTTCCTCTTCCTCCTCCCAAGACTCGCTCTGCACAGGGCAGGTCGGCCCCTACCCAGTCAAAGCTTCCTCCTTCTCCACTCAGGACGAGTCTGCCTTCTAGGCGCGTGCGTGGCCGACGCGCTGGAAAGGTGCCTGCTACTCCCAGCTGATATGGCAGAGCAGGGGACTATGAGGAGCAGGGAGGTCTTCCTCTGCCTCAAGCGGTATTTGGGAATGGTAGGTCCCTCAACACTTATGACTTTTCCAGCTTTAGTTTTCTCTTCTCCTTATCTGAGCTCGACTAACCGTGTACTCGTCTTGTTGGGCAGGCCATTCAGGCCACTTATAGGTTGGAGGACGTGGCCCATGACCAGGGGAAAGCCATGGACGTGGAGCGTAAGAAACGCCTAGAGGCCACACAGGTCCTTAAAAACTCTGAGGCTGATCTTGCCAAGGCCCGGGATGAGCTGAGTGCGATGACCAGTGCTCGGGATACCGCCCTGTCAGGCCTCGCCGGCTTCCAGAAGCAGGCCGAGGATTACTCAAAGCGCCTGGCTGAGGCAGAGGAGCAGCTGAAGACTGCAAAGGAGCTGCTTGCTGATATGCCAAAGAAGGTGGCTGCCGCCGAGGGGGACAAGAGGGCAGCTGAGTGGGCAAAGGACGAGGCCGTGAAGGCCAAGTTTGAGGCTGACCAGGGCAGGGAGGAAGCCCTGGCCACTAAGCAGGAAGCCGAGGAGGAGGCTTATGCTGCGGGAATGGCAGAGACAGAAGCAGCCTTTAAGGCTCAGGTCCCCGGGTTGTGCAGGCGCTACTCTGCTGAGGTTTGGAGGGAGGCTCTTAGACAGGCCGGGGTCGAGGCCTCGTCTAACTTGTGGAAGGAGGAAAGTGTGTACTACCCTCCTGCCATTCGCGAGGCAACTCCAGGTGGCGGTGAGGCCGGGGAGGTTACAGAGGAAGCCGGTGCCGCTGCGGGCGAGGACACCTCAATCGCTGAACCCACGGGCGAGCCTGCCCAAGGAAGTGACCCTCCCAAGGTAGCGGAGTCAAGTGGGGGCCCCGTTGAGGAGGCGCTCCAGGAGGTTGCGAAGTCCACCTCTGAAGTTGAAGTTCCTGCTGCTGAGGAGGCAGCCGTACCTGCCACACCTTTGCTGGCTGTCCCTTCTAGTCAAAGCTCAGAAGGCCCTGAAACTGCTATGGTCCAGCCCCCTGCGGAGGGAGGAAAATAAGTGGGAAAGGCAGGCCCCTCGACGCCATCGTCTCTCTCGTCTTTTGTGTCCTTCTTTTTCTTTTTCTTTTTTAGATTGTAATGTAGTGTTCATCATGTAATCTTTATGGATTTAATGAAATATGGGTTTTGTTTCTTTTCCTGTTTGTTGTGGTTGCTTGCTTGCTTGCACGTTATTCGTTCTTTCTTTACTTGCACGATTTTATCTTCAATTGCATCTCCGCCAATCGCGGCATCAATTACTGTAGCGAGGGCATGTATGCTTGGGTGGACCCATCGTTCCCTAAGGGCCAGGTAGAAAATTCTTTGGGTAGACACTTAGGATCCCCTTGAAGTAGTTGACTTCCCTGCAGGCTTGAGTTCGAGGACAATACAGTGCTTTTGGTTCTGTCCAACACTTAGAATCCTCTAAAGGAGTTAGTTTCCCCATAGGTCTGAGTCCTGGGACTATGCAGTGCTTTTGGTTCTGTCTAACACCTAGAATCCTCTGAAGGAGTTAGTTTCCCCATAGGCCTGAGTCCTGGGACCATGCAGTGCCTTGGTTCTGTCTAACACTTAGGATCATCTGAGGTGGTTAGTTTCCCCGTGAGCCTGAGTCCGAGGACCATGCAGAGCCTTGGTTCTGTCTAACACTTAGGATCATCTGAGGTGGTTAGTTTCCCCGTGAGCCTGAGTCCGAGGACCATGCAGAGCCTTGGTTCTGTCTAACACTTGGTCTTCTGAAGTAGTTAGTTTCCCCATAGGCCTGAGTCCGAGGACCATGCAGAGCCTTGGTTCTGTCTAACACTTGGTCTTCTGAAGTAGTTAGTTTCCCCATAGGCCTGAGTCCGAGGACCATGCAGAGCCTTGGTTCTGTCTAACACTTGGTCTTCGAAGTAGTTAGTTTCCCCATAGGCCTGAGTCCGAGGACCATGCAGAGCCTTGGTTTTGTCTAACACTTGGTCTTTGGAGTAGTTAGTTTCCCCATAGGCCTGAGTCCGAGGACCATGCAGAGTCTTGATTCTGTCTACCACTTGGTCTTCTGAAGTCGTTAGTTTCCCCATAGGCCTGAGTCCGAGGACCATGCAGAGCCTTGGTTCTGTCTAACACTTGGTCTTCTGAAGTAGTTAGTTTCCCCATAGGCCTGAGTCCGAGGACCATGCAGAGCCTTGGTTCTGTCTAACACTTGGTCTTCGAAGTAGTTAGTTTCCCCATAGGCCTGAGTCCGAGGACCATGCAGAGCCTTGGTTCTGTCTAACACTTGGTCTTTGAAGTAGTTAGTTTCCCCATAGGCCTGAGTCCGAGGACCATGCAGAGCCTTGGTTCTGTCTAACACTTGGGCTTCTGAAGTAGTTAGTTTCCCCATAGGCCTGAGTCCGAGGACCATGCAGTGCCTTGGTTCTGTCTAACACTTGGCCTTCTGAAGTGGTTAGTTTCCCCATAGGCCTGAGTCCGAGGACCATGCAGAGCCTTGGTTCTGTGTAACACTTGGGCTTCTGAAGTAGTTAGTTTCCCAGAGGCCTGAGTCCGAGGACCATGCAGTGCCTTGGTTCTGTCTAACACTCGGTCTTTTGAAGTAGTTAGTTTCCCCATAGGCCTGAGTCCGAGGACCATGCAGAGCCTTGGTTCTGTCTAACACTTGGGCTTCTGAAGTAGTTAGTTTCCCCATAGGCCTGAGTTCGAGGACCATGCAGTGCCTTGGTTCTGTCTAACACTTGGCCTTCTGAAGTCGTTAGTTTCACTATAGGCCTGAGTCCGAGGACCATGGAGAGCCTTGGTTCTGTCTTACACTTGGGCTTCTGAAGTAGTAAGTTTCCCCAAAGGCCTGAGTCCGAGGACCATGCAGAGCCTTGGTTCTGTTTAACACTTGGTCTTCTGAAGTAGTTAGTTTCCCCAAAGGCCTGAGTCCGAGGACCATGCAGAGCCTTGGTTCTGTCTAACACTTGGCCTTCGAAGTGGTTAGTTTCCCCATAGGCCTGAGTCCGAGGACCATGCAGTGCCTTGGTTCTGTCTAACACTTGGGCTTCTGAAGTAGTTAGTTTCCCCATAGGCCTGAGTCCGAGGACCATGCAGAGCCTTGGTTCTGTCTAACACTTGGTCTTCTGAAGTAGTTAGTTTCCCCAAAGGCCTGAGTCCGAGGACCATGCAGTGCCTTGGTTCTGTCTAACACTTGGGCTTCTGAAGTGGTTAGTTTCCCCATAGGCCTGAGTCCTAGGACCATGCAGAGTCTTGGTTCTATCTAACACTTGGTCTTCGAAGTGGTTAGTTTCCCCATAGGCCTGAGTCCGAGGACCATGCAGAGCCTTGGTTCTGTCTAACACTTGGTCTTCTGAAGTAGTTAGTTTCCCCATAGGCCTGAGTCCGAGGACCATGCAGAGCCTTGGTTTTGTCTAACACTTGGTCTTGAAGTAGTTAGTTTCCCCATAGGCCTGAGTCCGAGGACCATGCAGAGCCTTGGTTCTGTCTAACACTTAGTCTTTGAAGTAGTTAGTTTCCCCATAGGCCTGAGTCCGAGGACCATGCAGAGCCTTGGTTCTGTCTAACACTTGGCCTTCGAAGTGGTTAGTTTCCCCATAGGCCTGAGTCCGAGGACCATGCAGAGCCTTGGTTCTGTCTAACACTTGGTCTTCTGAAGTAGTTAGTTTCCCCATAGGCCTGAGTCCGAGGACCATGCAGAGCCTTGGTTTTGTCTAACACTTGGTCTTCTGAAGTAGTTAGTTTCCCCATAGGCCTGAGTCCGAGGACCATGCAGAGCCTTGGTTCTGTCTAACACTTGGTCTTCTGAAGTAGTTAGTTTCCCCATAGGCCTGAGTCCGAGGACCATGCAGAGCCTTGGTTCTGTCTAACACTTGGCCTTCGAAGTGATTAGTTTCCCCATAGGCCTGAGTCCGAGGACCATGCAGAGCCTTGGTTCTGTCTAACACTTGGTCTTCGAAGTGGTTAGTTTCCCCATAGGCCTGAGTCCGAGGACCATGCAGTGCCTTGGTTCTGTCTAACACTTGGTCTTCTGAAGTAGTTAGTTTCCCCATAGGCCTGAGTCCGAGGACCATGCAGAGCCTTGGTTCTGTCTAACACTTGGGCTTCTGAAGTAGTTAGTTTCCCCATAGGCCTGAGTCCGAGGACCATGCAGAGCCTTGGTTCTGTCTAACACTTGGTCTTCTGAAGTAGTTAGTTTCCCCATAGGCCTGAGTCCGAGGACCATGCAGAGCCTTGGTTCTGTCTAACACTTGGTCTTTGAAGTAGTTAGTTTCCCCATAGGCCTGAGTCCGAGGACCATGCAGAGCCTTGGTTTTGTCTAACACTTGGTCTTGAAATAGTTAGTTTCCCCATAGGCCTGAGTCCGAGGACCATGCAGAGCCTTGGTTCTGTCTAACACTTTGTCTTTGAAGTAGTTAGTTTCCCCATAGGCCTGAGTCCGAGGACCATGCAGTGCCTTGGTTCTGTTTAACACTTGGCCTTGCGAAGTGGTTAGTTTCCCTATAGGCCTGAGTCCGAGGACCATGCAGTGCCTTGGTTCTGTCTAACACTTGGGCTTCTGAAGTAGTTAGTTTCCCCATAGGCCTGAGTCCGAGGACCATGCAGAGCCTTGGTTCTGTCTAACACTTGGTCTTCTGAAGTAGTTAGTTTCCCCATAGGCCTGAGTCCGAGGACCATGCAGTGCCTTGGTTCTGTCTAACACTTGGGCTTCTGAAGTAGTTAGTTTCCCCATAGGCCTGAGTCCGAGGACCATGCAGTGCCTTGGTTCTGTCTAACACTTGGCCTTCTGAAGTGGTTAGTTTCCCCATAGGCCTGAGTCCGAGGACCATGCAGAGCCTTGGTTCTGTCTAACACTTGGGCTTCTGAAGTAGTTAGTTTCCCCATAGGCCTGAGTCCGAGGACCATGCAGTGCCTTGGTTCTGTCTAACACTTGGTCTTCTGAAGTAGTTAGTTTCCCCATAGGCCTGAGTCCGAGGACCATGCAGAGCCTTGGTTCTGTCTAACACTTAGTCTTTGAAGTAGTTAGTTTCCCCATAGGCCTGAGTCCGTGGACCATGCAGAGTCTTGGTTCTATCTAACACTTGGTCTTCGAAGTGGTTAGTTTCCCCATAGGCCTGAGTCCGAGGACCATGCAGAGCCTTGGTTCTGTCTAACACTTGGGCTTCTGAAGTAGTTAGTTTCCCCATAGGCCTGAGTCCGAGGACCATGCAGAGCCTTGGTTCTGTCTAACACTTGGTCTTCTGAAGTAGTTAGTTTCCCCATAGGCCTGAGTCCGAGGACCATGCAGAGCCTTGGTTCTGTCTAACACTTGGTCTTTTGAAGTAGTTAGTTTCCCCATAGGCCTGAGTCCGAGGACCATGCAGAGCCTTGGTTCTGTCTAACACTTGGTCTTCTGAAGTAGTTAGTTTCCCCATAGGCGTGAGTCCGAGGACCATGCAGAGCCTTGGTTCTGTCTAACACTTGGTCTTCGAAGTAGTTAGTTTCCCCATAGGCCTGAGTCCGAGGACCATGCAGAGCCTTGGTTCTGTCTAACACTTGGTCTTCGAAGTGGTTAGTTTCCCCATAGGCCTGAGTCCAAGGACCATGCAGTGCCTTGGTTCTGTCTAACACTTAACACTTGTCCTTCTGAAGTGGTTAGTTTCCCCATAGGCCTGAGTCCGAGGACCATGCAGAGCCTTGGTTCTGTCTAACACTTGGTCTTTGAAGTAGTTAGTTTCCCCATAGGCCTGAGTCCGAGGACCATGCAGAGCCTTGGTTCTGTCTAACACTTGGTCTTCTGAAGTCGTTAGTTTCCCCAGAGGCCTGAGTCCGAGGACCATGCAGAGCCTTGGTTCTGTCTAACACTTGGTCTTCTGAAGTCGTTAGTTTCCCCATAGGCCTGAGTCCGAGGACCATGCAGAGCCTTGGTTCTGTCTAACACTTTCATTTCTCTGTAAGTAGGGGTTTGTCCTCGGACTGCTTTACTGGAGACGATTCCTCCTTCGGACGGATTATGATCTTACACGTGGCGTTGATCTCGCCTCCAGCTCGAGCCCTCATCTTTCTTATTTGCGAAGCGTCCCTTGGCCGTTCGTATTCCGCGCTTGACGCTTCGGTGCGCGAGACGCGCCTTCATTAATGGCCTCGTGAATGAACATAAGTCCAACGGTCTACGGCCCCCCTTGGAATCTGGTAGCCTCATTATTATCCACTCTTTTCGAATTCTGCGTGGATTAATTCTCACCCACCCTCATCCTCTATATAAGGCTTTCCGGGGGGATGGTTTCTCCACACTCCATGATCCTCCCAACACAAACAGAAAGAAACACACCCCTTCAGCTCCCCATGCCCCTTTAATAACCCCGCCGGAATTGTGACCGGAGTTAGGAGATATGGGGCGGCTTTGGACGGGTGTGAGGACATCCGTGCCAAGAGCCGTTGTGGCCGCAGCCCCCACTGGGCTTCCGGTGCGGCAGAGTCTAGGCGTAACCCCGATGGCGCCATGCACGGTGGCCCGGAGGGATGTCGTTGAAGCACCTAACGTCTCTCCTCAGAGCGCACCCCCGACGGAGGAGACATGCGAACTCACATCATGGGCGGCGCTCGAGTGTTGCCGTCTCCAACGGCCGACGCTCGTGGGGGTTGGAGAAAATCAAGGGAACATCATGGGAGAGGGCGTCCCGGAGCCCCTGCGTCTGCTCCTCGCTTTGTTCAAGCTCCGCCGCTCCGAGAAAGGAGTTGTTGGTGGCCTTGAAACAAGCCAGCCCCAGCCCCCTTCCGTCCGCTTACTGTCAAGTTCTCCCATTCTCTTGATGCCAGTAAGGGTACGGGTTGACACTTCCCTCTAGCTAGTTTTAGGACGGGTCCGCCTGGACCTCTGATTGTAGGACTAGCTGGTAGGAACAGTTGTAAAACACGCCTGCCTGAGCCTCTGATTGTAATTTGTAATTTTTTCTTTTTATGAAATAATATCAAGTTTTTTTTTTGCTATTGAATCTTCTGTCTCGAGCTTTTGTCTTTCTGCAGTGTTTGTTTGGTAGTTTTTTTTTTTTTTTGCATCACCACCGGTCTTCCGTAGAATATCTATTTAGAACAGTCGCCTGTTGTGCCGGCCGGCGCACTAATCCTTCCCACAGACGGCGCCAATTGTAGGGTCTGCTTTTGTTGCCCCGAGCCCAAAGGATATGGGTCAAAGGCCCATCGAACCCAAAACAATGAATTTGTAGAGAGTGGATCGAAGGTCTAGGCGCTGGCCGGCGTTCACGAGGCGTGAACTCCATTCTCTTTTATTTAAAGAAACACTTAGAACAATTTACAACTGGGGGATGCTCCTCGGCCCATGGCCGAGGAGGCTTTTTCCTCCTTTTGTTCCTCTTTCTCCCCCCCCCCCCCTTTCTGGAGGGATTCCTTTACATTATATACCCTTTACCCAACCAATCCTAGCCCTACACTTGTTGAGCGATCTGGACATTCCTCAGGTGCTTGTCCCATCAGCCGCCTTCTCAGTCTCTTTGGGAGTCGCGGCAACCAAGGCGACGCTGGTGAGGGGTCCTTTCCCCATTAATGCGGTCAGGGCGGTAGTCAGGTACATTTAATGCGGAGGTGACCGCTTGTCATGAGCTTGTCCCTCAAGTTCTCGGACATCCGATGATGGGGTCGTCCTCGAACTTAGGGTGCCTCCTCAGCCCAGACCTTCGGCCCAGAAACGAAGTGGGCTGGGCCGTAAGATTCTTTGGCCCCACAGGTATAATATATAAAAAATAAAAATTACTTTAAATATTGTCTATTTTTTTATAAAAAAATTTCTGCTGGTGTTTTTTTTTTTTTTTTTTATCTTTTTATCTTTACAAATATATAATTCTATTATTTTTTATGTGTTTGATTAATTTCTTTTAAAGTGAATCATATTTTTCTAACTTCTATTATAGTGCCTTATATTTTTCTAATATATAACTAAACTTTATAAGTTTCAAATTTATTATTCAAGTTTATCATCTCTTAAAAAATAAAGAGATTACCATGAAAATCAAAACTCATCATAAAATTATAGTATTATCTTGACCAAAAATTAAAATGAAACTAAAAGAATAAAAGATAGACTTTATAATAATTTATTACTTTATAAGGAATTAAAATCTCTTCGTCAAACTTTTAATATTTTAATTAAAGAGAAATAATATGTCTATAATATTTTTACAACAAATTTTAAGTAGCAGGTTATTATTGGTTGTTATTGTTGGGACAAAAAAGTAATCTTAGCGTTAGTTTCAAATTTGAACTAATAACAACTAGCCGCATGTGATTTGTTGTAAAAATATTGTAAAATTGTTGTAGATGTAGTATCTCTCTTAATTAAAAGTTGGCAAATTTATTGTAAAAATAATGAGAGAGTGTTTGGAACCCATTGAATTTAGAGTTGTTTGGTCTAATTTTTGGGTTATGTTTTCATAACTCCAAACTCAAAATAATGATGGAATAATATAATTGGAGGAATAAAAATAATTTAGCGTTCTTTTCTTTTGTTAGGGAAAGAAAAGAGAAAATTTCCCATTAATGATGGAATAATATAGTTGGAGGAAAATTTTAAAATCTCAACGGTGAAAAATAAAAAGATCTCCCAAGTTTTTTTTTACCGACAGGCGACAAGAGATTAATGGTATTTTCATTATTGGGTTCTAAACTTATGTCTTTTCGTTAGGGTCCCATGTATTAGCGTGAGGGTAGAAGTGTGGAAATTCATTTTACTTGTCAGTGGGTTGTAAGTCAAGCGGTCTATACTGTTATTTGAAAGTGTTTTAAAATTGTGTAAGAGTTTTTTTTTTCTTTTAAGGAAACATAACGCATGCATTTTGATATTTTGCAATAACTTAATATAGTGAGACAAGTATAAAAATGCAACCCAATAAAAAAACTTAAGAATGTATAACTTTCATTAGAACATGCAATGAATCTTTGATTTCCATATGGAAGCCAACATTATTTTGAACTTTTAGAGAAATTAATGATCATTATATAAAAACCTTGCTTCCATTTTATCATGTAAGAACTATTACACAAAGATATAACTCTCAATTTTTTAAAACACACACACAAAAAACAGTAACAATTTATAGTTTGATAATCACTAAACTTATATACAAGAATCAATTATTAAATATTCTCCCTAAACAATACAATGGACATTTTTTTTCCTTTAACACAATTTAAACTATTTGAAAAACTGAGGAGCTAAATTTGTAGCAGATCATAGTCAATCAATAATATAGCATAAAAGGGAAATAAAATTATTAAAAAAAAAAAAAAAAAAAACAAAACAAATGTACTCACAATTGAATTGTTTATGAATATCCATGTTTGTTTTAACCTGGATTATAAAAATAAAGAGAAATAACAACATTACCTTCTGCTCAAAGCAACAACTAACAAATTCCCTAATGACACACATTAACTAGACCCTTCACATTGATATTAATTGATTTTAAGAGAGTAATAATTCTTCCAAATCAACTCTACTACTTTTGTTCTCTGAAGATTCGTGTAGTAGGTTCGGAGTCACCTTTTGTTTGATTTCTTTAGGGACTTCAGCTTTAGCCTAAAGTACAATATATAAACCAATGATCATGAAAAAAAAATAAAAAATAAAAATAGCAAGATGAAGCTAACACACAATTTAAAATTTTAAGAAATTAGCTAAGAAAACAGTGGGTAGACAAAAACTTGGGTTAGAATTTACCTTCCTCCTTCAAAATGGTTATAATGACTATAAGGGTTGAACATTATTAAGAAAAGTAAATCTCATTATGATGCACCAAGCCTGAACATAAAAGGTTAACTATAGATTCAATTCATGTTGTGGCGTCCAATATGATAACAGTTGTTAGAAAACGCCCATGTAAGAAGGAAAAGGGAAAGGACATAAAAAATTGAAGGGAAAGAGTGGCCATAAAAATTTGACTACTTTCTGCTTATAAAAAATATCAAAATTCAACAATTAAATGCAAATACATGCATCTAAGTAGATGAATGTATATATGGTCAAAAACACTTGCTAAAACTGTGGCCTCTATGAAATTAAATATAATTTTAGTGACCGAAAATTGAAATAATGTAAGAGAATTTAGTTAGTAATACCATCATAATCACCCAAAACGACCAAAAACAACTACTTTAGAAGAAAAATAGATAACTCGGCAATTGATCATCACCTATTGTCCTAAAGATGGATTTTTATGGTAGCAATTCCATGTTTAGCATGTTCGCCGTGTTGTCATCTTTGTTTTTGTTTTATACTCCTCCTAAGTCTTGATAGTATCATTGTTTTCCAATTAACGGTTACTAATTAATGTTTAATTTATTTTCTCTTTTTTTTTTTATTTTTTTATAGGGAAATGCTAACGGGCACTGGTTAATAATCCATTTAAAGAAAATTTTTATGGAAAATGAAAAAAAAGTAATTAATATTTTGACAGTTATTTTTCATTTCCCATAAAAATAGTATAAAAACTTTTCTAAAATAGATTATTAACAAGTGCCCTAAGGACACTCGTTAGCATGACCCTTTTTTATATTGTCTTTCCTTCCTATTTTTTTCCCCAATTTGATTATGATTAACTGACGTCTAACTTCCTATGGAATTTAAAAGAAGCATCTAATTTAATCCATTCCATGCTAATGCATTAAATATGCATTTTAACGTTTTTTTTTTTTTTCCAATTTTTCTGCCCATATTGCATTTTAATTCTTTTTTTTGTCTTAATTAATTGACCATTGTCTTTTAATGTTACATCCACAGTTATTAGTTTGTTTATGTTACGTTTGGTTTGATCTCCTAATTAATTATTTTTTTAATTAAATGTTTCTACATTAGCATGTGTTTTATATTCTATTTTTCTTTTGATGCATTGTATCATTTTCTTTATGAGGACACTTTATGAGTCCAATTGTTACATCAATATCTATTAGTTTGCTTATGTTACCTTTGGTTAGAAATACTGAATGATTGTATTATATTTCATAATGAAAGAATATACATAGGTGCCTTTATATAGGAGGCATATGTGTGCTATACAAGTAAATATGTGTGCTATACAAGTAACTTAACTGGGCCTAAAGCCCACAATATATTATACATGTTAACAGCCCCCCTCAAACTTAAGATGGATGTGAGACTAGTTTGAGGTTGTCAACCAAAGTACAAAGGCGTCCCTTAGGATGTGACTTGGTGAAGATATCTGCAAGTTGATCTTTAGAGGAGACTGAGATCAGCTTGAGAGCACCATGGACAAGATGAAAACGGATAAAATGACAATCGATCTCGATGTGTTTAGTCCGTTCATGGAAGACATCATTATGAACAATATGAATAGCACTCTGGTTGTCACAATAAAGAGGAGTAGCAGAGGATGTAGACATACCTAAGTCTTTGAGAAGCCATCGTAGCCAAAGGAGCTCAGATGTGGTATCAGCAAGGGCACGATATTCTGCTTCAGTATTGGAGTGGGCCACATGAGTTTGTTTCTTACTTCGCCAAGAAATCAAAGAAGAACCAAAAAGAAAGCAATAACCAGTGGTGGACCTGCGATCAGTGGGATCTCCTGCCCAATCAGCATCAGAAAATGCACGGAGAATAAGAAGAGACTAAGCAGAGTTGAAAAGACCATGGAAGAGAGTGCCCTTTAGGTATCGAAGAATGCGCAGAACAGCAGCATAATGAGTCGATCGTGGTGCAGACAGATACTGGCTCACCTGGTGAACAGCATAGGAAATGTCTGGACGAGTGACAGTGAGATAAACTAAGCTGCCAACCAAGCGTCTGTAAAGAGAAGGATTAGACAATGGTTTCCCCCCTGAGGGAGTCAGATGCGCATTAAGCTCAACTGGAGTGTCAACAGTCTTGCTATCAGTGAGTCCAGCTCGAGACAAGAGTTCTGAGGCATACTTGGCTTGAGTAATATAAAGTCCATCTGTAGAATGAGTGATTTCAAGACCCAAGAAATAGCTGAGATGTCCAAGATCTTTCATCTCAAACTGCTGACTGAGAAAAGCCTTGAGTTCTTGAATGCCACTGAGGTCATCACCAGTTATGATCATATCATCCACATATAGGAGAAGTAAAATAGTGCATTTGTCAGTGCGACGAAGAAATAAGGCAGAATCATAATGACTGGCCATGTAACCCAAGTGAGAGATGGTAGAGCTGAATTTGGCAAACCAAGCTCGTGGAGCTTGTTTAAGGCCATAAAGTGCATGTCGAAGGTGACAAACCTTGTTTGAGTCAACAGAGAGACCAGGAGGAGGTTGCATATACACTTCTTCACTTAAATCCCCATTAAGGAATGCATTTTTGACATCCATCTGAAAAATGTCCCATTTACTGGAAGCAACAACAGCTAAGAGGGCACGAACAGATGAGATACGAGCAATCAAAGCAAAGGTCTCTTCATAATCAATCCCATACTCTTGTGTAAAGCCTTTTACAACAAGACGAGCTTTGTAGCGCTTAATGGACCCATCAGAGCGAGTCTTAATCTTGTAGATCCACTTACAACCAACCACAGATTTCCCAAGAGGAAGTGTCACCAAATCCCAAGTATGGTTTTTAGATAATGCATCAAGTTCCTATTACCATGTTAGAAATACTGAATGATTGTATTGTATTTCATAATGAAAGAATATACATAGGTGCCTTTATATAGGAGGCATATGTGTGCTATACAAGTAAATATGTGTGCTATACAAGTAACCTAACTAGGCCTAAAGCCCACAATATATTATACATGTTAACACCTTTGATTTGATTTCCTAATTATTATTATTTTTTTGTATTTTATTTAGCATTTCTAAATTGGCATGTGTTTTGTATTCAATTTTCTTTTGAGGCATTGTCAGTTGTAAAGTTTCTTATATAACACTTTACGAGGGCAACTTCATTTATTTGAAATTAAGTGAAATATTATATGTTTAATTTTTTTAATTTAAAATAAAAAATGGAAAGAAAACATAAAAGGAAAAAATAAAATATGACATGGCGAATGAGGTAGTGCAATAAAAACATAACAATATTAAATGATATATATATATATATATAGATATATAAATAGATAGATAATGTTTGATTTTGTTTTTCCATTGTGTTAATTGATTATTTGTGAATATTATTTAAAAGTAATATTTTTTGCGATTAATTAATATGTGCAATTTTAAATTTAAAGAGAAAATTTTGAATAAAAATTATGGTGACTATTATGCTGCTGCTATGCAGTAACTATAAGTAGAAGTTATGTTAATAAACTTTAATGGACGTAACAAAGCTCTTGAATAAGTTTAATTTCAACTAAGAATTTTTTTTTTTTAAAAATCAAGTTTGAAAATAAAAATTGAGCTTTGTGTTAAGCTTGATTTAAGTAAACAAGCCAAATTTGAGTACTATAGTTATTACTTTTCATCACAACTCTTAGAGCTCTAATTCCAACAAAATAAAAACATTTTCAAAAATAATTTCACCGAAAAGTATCTATAAGGAAGATGAGACTTAAGTGCAGTCTTGTTCTTCGTGTGAACTGTGTCCAGATACTTTTTGAACCTTCTAGGTACCATACTTTAGTTTTTACATTGCAACAATATCATGGAAAAATAACTCTTTGAACTTTCTAAGAACCATACCGACGGTCATTGCTTTGCGGTCAAGCTTTTCACGTTGCGAAATCTCAAAAGCTTTGCTGAAACCAAAAATGTCTTTTTTTTTTTTTTTGAGGAAGAACGGAACTCATTCTATTTAAGAAAAACCGGCTATGTCAACCAATACAACTGGAAACAAAAGTGGTGGAACATCCTCCATCCACACTACAACATCTGAAACACAAATAGCATGATGAGCTAACTTATGAGCAACAATATTACCCTCTCTCTTTACATGAGAGTAGTGTAATTCATTAAAAAAATTAACATTATGTCTAATCTCATCCAACACTAAGCCCACGGCTGAAAGGAACTCCGTACCTTCCCGCAAAGCCTTCACCAACACAAGCGAGTCAGTCTCAAGGATGGCACTTTGAAGACCCAGGTCAGAAGCAAACTCCAAAGCAGTTGCGACAGCCATCGCCTCAATTTCCAGAGGGTTGTAAGCCTGGGGAACCAGCTTCGACAGTGAGCCTAAAACCAAGCCTTCGCTATTCCGAATGACCACCCCAATCCCAACTCTATTTTCCTTAGTGAACCTGGCCCCGTCACAGTTAACCTTCACCAAATCGTGCTCAGGTGGTGTCCATTTTTGCGCCGTGGGAGAGACAGTCCGATTTGAAAGAGGGTGCGCATTAACTGTATGGAATTCTTGCAAACGTTCCTTTGCGAGTTAGGTGATTAGATGCGGACTACAGCTGGGTTTATTAAGTCTGACCTGGTTCCGTTGAATCCAGATGGACCACACCGTGATTGAAAAGAGCTCCACGTGGTGCTGGTTTTTTATCAGCCATGGCAGCAGCTCTTTGAAGGTGAGGAAGGTGATTGAATTACGGCAACTCCATAAGGTTAAGTCCTCCCAAACTACATCCAGTTCACCACACGACCACAAGGCATGGAGGGCAGATTCATGAGCACAAGAACAACGATCACAGAGAGGATTTTCAATAACGGTTCGACACACCAAATTTTCCTTGGTGGGCAGAGAGTTTTGGCAAGCCCTCCAAATAAAATTTTTTACTTTGTTTGGTACCTGCAGTGACCAAATACCATGCCATAACTCCCTATCTTCCACTGACCAGGCTGCACTACGAGAATCTTCCTCCTCTGACTTCAAGAATCGGTAACCCGACTTACCGGTATATGTCCCTGTTTGAGTGAAGGGCTAAAAGAGTCTGTCCTCCACCCCTTGTTGTGGCAACGACATGGACTTGATCAGTTTAGCCTCTTTAGGAATGAATACGCCCTCAATGACTGAATGGTTCCAGCAATGTGTCGCTTCATCTATCAATATCTCCACCCTTGCATCTGCCATGGAATCAATGATGGGAGAAATTACCTTGGTTGGGTGTTTCCGTGGCAACCATATACTCTGCCAAATGTGCACAGACCTCCCATTTCCCACCCTCCACCTACAACCTCTAAGTAGCACATCTCTCCCATATAAAATACTCCTCCATGCGTAGGACCCAGTGGATGACTCCTTAGCGTCCATTATAGAGCAATTTGGGAAGAACCGGGCCTTGAAAAATTTATAGAAAAGCGAGTCTGAATTTTGCAAGAGCCTTCAAGCATGTTTTGCCAACAAGGAGTCATTGAACATTGCTAGGTCTCTAAAACCCATACCTCCCTCCATCTTTGATTTTGTCAAATCCTCCCATTTCAACCAATGAATGTTTCTTTTATCTCCTCTTTGACCCCACCAAAATTTTCTGACCATTGATTCAATTTCATGGCAAAGTCCCAACAGAATTTTAAAGCACCCCATAACATATGTTGGAATTGCCTGGATGACTGCTTTTATCAAGATCTCCCGCCACGCCTAAGATAAAAGCTTCCCTTCCCAACCTTGTAATTTTCTCCAAACTTTTTCCTTGATGAAGTTGAAGCTCTCCTTCTTTTTCCTTCCCACTAGAGATGGCAACCCAAGGTATTTGTCGTAATGTACAATCTCTTGTAAACCCAAAGCCTCCTTGATCTCAACCTTAGTGGCTTCTAGAGTGGATTGACTAAAGAAAATAGTAGTTTTGTTTTTGTTCACCTTTTGGCCTGACCCCTCCTCATAAATCTCCAAAATCTCCAAAATTTTTCTGCACTCCTCAATGGTTGCCCTGCAAAAAAGAAGACTATCGTCTGTAAACAATAAGTGTGTTAGGTGGGGGCCGTTCTGGCTAATGGATAGCCCTTTTAACTCCCCCCTTCTTACAGAATGTTGTATGAGTCCATGTAAGCCTTCCGTACACAACAAGAAGAGAAAGGGAGACAGTGGATCCCCTTGTCTAATCCCTCTGGTAGGTTGGATGAGGCCTTGTGGTTCACCATTGACAAGGATAGAATATGTTACCGTTTTTATGCACACCATAATCAAACCAATCCACCTCTCACTGAAACCCATTTTTCTCATGACATTCTCCAAGTACACCCACTCCACACGGTCATAGGCTTTGCTCATATCTAGCTTTACAGCCATGTAGCCTGTTTTCCCTATTCTCATATTATTAATATAGTGAAGTGACTCATAAGCAACAAGGATATTATCTGATATCAGCCTATTTTTCGTAAAGGCTGATTGATGTTCAAATATAATACTTGGTAAAATTTTCCTTAATCTATTGGCCAACACTTTAGAGAAAATTTTATACAAGACATTACATAAACTGATGGGGCAGTAATCACTCACACTAACAGGATTTTTAATTTTTGGGATAAGGTTGATAAAAGTATGGTTTAACGGATGTGGGATGGTACCTAAATTAAGCCAAGATAGAATTGAATTTGTGACATCGGCATCTACCAACCCCCAAAAATGCTGGAAGAACAAAGGTGGCATGCCATCAGGACCGGGGGCTTTGAGAGGTGCCATCTGTTTCAAAGCTTCTTTAACTTCCAAAGCTGTAAAGGTATCAGTTAGGGCTGAGTTCATTTCTTCAGTAATCATTAAAGGAATGTGCTCTAATTGGGGCCATTGGGGATTTAGCCTTGAGGTAGAGAAGAGCTCCCTGTAATAGTTTACCAACACCATATTTATCTCCTCTGATTCCACTCTCCATATGTTGTTCTCATCCATAATTCCCCGGATTTTATTTTTCCTATGTCTCTTAGTCGCCTAACAATGGAAGAACTTGGTATTGTTATCCCCATTTTTTAACCAAAGAGTACGTGATCTTTGGCTCCACATTCTCGCCTCTCTATCTAGCAGAATATTGATTTCCTCCTTTAATTCCCTAACCCGACCATTTTGCCCACTTACAATAGCTGCAGATTCGGCCTTCACCAAAAGAGCTTTTTTCTTCATTAATTCCTTCCTCACATTGCCAAAAATGTTGTGGTTCCACCATGCTAGGTCCCTACCACAAATCTCCACCCTTTTAAGAATATCACTATCACGAAGCCCCACTGAATAGGAAGACCAAGATGCTTCCACCAATTCTGCACAGTGTTCATCTGAGAGCCACATTTCCTCAAACTTGAAAATTCTTTTTTTGGGGGGAGGATCCAAACCCAACAGGTTGATCAAAAGTGGACAATGATCAGAGGAGGCACTTTAAAGGTGTTGAACAATCGGACCCAGGAATTTCAGAAACCAAGCGTCATTAGCCAAACCTCGGTCAAGTCGTTCCCAAATTGAATGTCCATCCTCAAAATGTTTACTCCATGTGAACCAGTTTCCCACAAAACCAAGATCTAAGAACCCACATTCATCAATAACATCTCTAAAGAGTTGCATCTGCCTATGTTGTTTGATAGCCCCGCCTAGTTTCTCCTCCTGCCGAGTGAGTTCATTGAAATCACCTGCACATAACCACAAGGTTTGTGGATGGTGGTTTAAAGTTCGAAAACTGTCCCAAGCTTCAATTCTTTTTTATGTATCTGGTTCCCCATAAAAACCAGTAAACCTCCACTCATGTTCAGAACCCTTATCAATCCAAGTGTCAATGTAGTATTGTGATGAATCAATCACCTCCAAGTTCATTGTTGATTTCCAAAACAGAACAAGACCACCTCTACGGCCTTCTTTTGGTACTACCCATTTGTGTTCATAGTCAATGCTTCGTTGAACTGTATCTAGCCTTGCTTCGTCTGCCAGTGTTTCGGCTAAAACACGACAAAGGGGTCTTTTGCCCGGATCATATCTCCAAGCTCCTTCCCTGTACGCAAGTTCCCAAGCCCACGACAGTTCCAAACTAGGCAATTCATTGTGATTGGCGGGGCTGAGCATCAGCCTCCACCAATATCATTTTTTTTTCTATTGCTCCCTTTGGAACCCGTTGACGTTTGTTTGGTAACGCAGGAGAGCTATTAGCTTGCATGGGTGTTCTTTTTCCTAGGGCCAGGGACGTATGGGTGGGGTTAGCTGGGGTTGGATGGTTTGGTCTCATAAGTCTGGTCCATTTCAGTTTAAGTGGCTGTGAAAAGGCACTAGGGTTTTCAGGTTTAGCACATGGTATTAAAGAGTCACGTGATGGGGATAAATTTGGGTTTGTGTCCGGATTGCAAGGTTGTGGGATATTTCCATTTTGGTTAAGGTTATTTGAATGAGGGGCACATGTTTGTTGGGTATCATTAAAAGGGTTGAGTAAAGGTTGTGGAATGTTTCCATTTGAAACCAAAAATGTCTTCATCAAACTTTTAATATTTTAATTAAAAGTTGGAAAATTTATTGTAAAGATAATAAGTTAGCCTAATGTAGAATCTCATATTGATAAGAAGAGAGACTCTTTAATTAGAGTTGGAGACCAGAGTTGCCGCATGCAGTTAGTAGCAGAGTTGCCCCTTAACTCTAAGTCCTAGCTTCATCCTTGGTTGCACCTCAGTCCAAATTTTTTTTTTCTATATTATACATCTCCAATTATTGTTTTGTTCTAATTTTTAATTTTGTGTGATTTTATTATATTTTAGAGTATTATCACTAGCAACAATTATAATTAAAATCCATTCAGCTTTATAATTGAAATCATGTTGTGAGATAGAGTGTGTATGGCAATATATAACGTAGCGTATTCAAAAATAATTAACGAATAGTTTTGAGAAAAATAAGTTGTAAATAATTAATTAAAAATCATACAAATTTTCACAATTAGTGAAAAATCCTTCAAACTTTCTTTATATCTTTTTATTATATGTGAATTTTAAAAATCTAATGTGGGGCTAGCTATGTAAGGAGGTATTGGTGAGTTTGAAGGAATTGGGCCTGCGGCCCAATGGCCCAGTCCGAAGATGGTAGCCTGTCCGAGGATGATTTAATCAGAACATGGTACAAATAATGTGAGAAGAAGAGGCGAGGATCACATATGGAAGTTCAAAGTGCGCCTGAGGATAAGTCTCACCTCGGAATTGCGGTCCGAGGTGGATACAACTACCTTGTTATCCCAGGTAGTCCACCAGGTTGTATTGTAATTGAGAAACCGATGTGGGATGGTGGAGGCAACAAATATCTTCTAACGCTGCTACCTCCACATTAAATGCTTCCCAGCTAACTCTCTGACCGCATTAATGTGGAAGTGATGCCTGAACAGTGATCAAGCAGCTTTATAGTTACTAGGTAGAGACCCTGAGGGTGGTTAGATGGGACATAAAGGAGTTCCCAGGATAGAATCTACACCTGTACGGTGAAAACAAGGGAAGGAACATGGTATATAACGGGAAAGGGGATGACATTAAAGAGGACTTTTGGAAGCTGCACGAAGGAGATAGTCTTTTATGTCTAATAGAACTAATTCTTTCTCCCACTCTCTAAAAATTTATTGTTTGGACTTATTGGATTATTTTCCTTCTCATTTTCGGGGGCCTTTCCAAATTGAGTCCTTACATCTAACAATTAGATTACATGTTCTTATTATATCTTCCTTACTTTCAAAATTTCAAGAAAATAAAAAAATCAATAACTATATTATCAATCAAATGTTTAAATTTTTGTAAATTAAAATTTTGTATAAAAAATAAGTTTATTGATTAAATAGTAAATAACATCTAATTTGAGAAAAATTTTATGTGTATTAAAAACATAGAAACCAAAAATGTACAATCCAAAAGTTAAAATTTTAAAATGTACATTAAATAGAAAGATATATAAGAGAATTTGAAGAGTTTGTCTTCATAAAAGAAACCTTTTCCTTTTTCTCTTCACCATGGTCGACACTCCACCAGTACTAGAACTTTAAAAAGTTCATTGCTTTGTAAATAAGCAGAGAAATTCTCCTTGTGCATTGTAAATAAGCAGAAAAATTCACTTTGAAAATAGATGAGTGTGAACTAATGACATATGGTTTAGATTTCTGAACAGCTTATTTAGTTGAAAATAAAATGTTTTTACTAAAAAAATATAAATAGTTAGCCGAATAATATAATAGGACTCATAAATAAAAAAAAAAAAAATATATGTCTCACAAATATTTAAAAAAAAACTAAAAAATAAAAGAAAATGTTAACCAACACTAGTCAGTGCTTATTAAGGTGTAAAAAAGTCAAAAAAAAGTATTAAAAAAAAACACCAAACAACACTTTAAAAAAAAAAAAAAAAAAGAGTTATTAACGGGCACCACAAGCACAACCCAAAACTAAATAAGCAAAAAAAAAAAGCTCACGTCAGACTCATTCTTCATTGATAACAGCTGGCCAAAAGTTACTTTTTAAAATACTACTGTTCACTAATATGCGTGAAAAGAGACCAGATAAATTCCCAAACAGACTACTACACATTGATAGTATTCTCCACATTGTTCTACAAGTTTTTGCCGACAGATTAACTTGGATTAACTTTACCTACTCGGGTTACTTTTGGAGACTTATCGTGGTTTAGTTTGTCTTTAAAAGACAGACTCCGAAGACAGAAGACAGGTTCAAACAGAGGTCCAAAGTTTCAGGTCCAAAAAAATTAGAGAATTAAGGTCCAAAATAGAGGTTCAAAGAAGACAGTTTTCCCCTCTCCCTAAGAAAGACTATTGTAATCCTTCAACTCTTGTAATCTTGTAACCTTTCCCTTACAGTCTTTATCTTGTAACCTTTCAGTTTCAAAGACAGATTTTACTTTGTAATCTTGTAACTCTTCAGACGGTGTTTATTTTCAAAGCTTGTATCAAAGGCAGAAGTTTTCAGTTTTAGTCAGAGACAGAAGTTTTATTCAAGTAAGGTTTTACTATTTTCTGTTTTCATTTTCCATATTCCGTTTTAACTTATTTTGAATATATTTATTTTGCTATTTTCTTCTTTATCATATATTTTATCATTATTTATGCTTCTATATTACTGTTGTGCTCTCTCCTGGGTAGATAATGGTATCAAAGCTGTGAATGGTAGATGTATGAGTTTTATTTCTTTGCAATTAAGAAGTTACAAGGAACTGAGATTCCTGAATAGCCACTAAGGTTTAAAATAAAACAAATTTCATAATTATTGAAAAACATTTCAAACTTTCTCTATATATTTTTATTATATATGAATTTTAAAATTTTAATTATTAGGTTGCATTGAACGTTATTATTATATCTTACATGCTTGTGAGATTTTAAGAAAATAAAAAAATAATAGCTATATTATCAATTAAATATTTAAAATTTAAATTTTTGTGGGTTAAAATTTTACATAAAAAATAAATTTATTGATTCAATGATAAATAACATTCAATTTAAATAAAATTTTATAGGTATTAAGAGTATAAACAACTACCGATAAATTTTTAAACTTTAATAAAAGTATAGAGAGTTAGAAGAGTCTGTGAAGAAACATTTTCCTTTTGCTTTTTCATCTTGGCGAACACTCCACTAGTACTGGAACTTTAAAAAGTTCGTTACTTTGTAAATAAGTGGACAAATTCACTTCACTCGAGGTTATGCTGGTGCCGTATAGTCGCACCATTTGTGGTACAACTCACTTGCGATGAGTTGTGATTAGCAAACCAACGATGATTGGTATAAAAAAGTAAAAAAAAAAAAAAAAAAAAATTAAATAGTATTTATAAAGTTAAAAAAATAAAATAAAAGTATAAAAAAGATAAAAATTAAAAATTAAAAAAGTTGTTAACAGTAAACACCATTTAAAATTATTTAAAATTCGTTTATTTAGTTAAAATTGAAAATTTTTTATAAAAAAAAAATGATTAAAATAATATAATAAAATTAATTAATAATATTAAAAAGTATAATAAAATTTAAAAATTATAACAAAAAAAATTAACAAAATTAATCAAGTACACTATAGACTATAGACTGAAATTATAGGGTGGATTCCAGGTAAGCTTGGCTCTGCTTTTTAGACTATA
Organism: Quercus aquifolioides; assembly: GCA_019022515.1. Classification (NCBI taxonomy): domain Eukaryota; kingdom Viridiplantae; phylum Streptophyta; class Magnoliopsida; order Fagales; family Fagaceae; genus Quercus; species Quercus aquifolioides. The sequence continues at coordinate 10,004,002 of CM032330.1, read as the reverse complement.
GACTGGAATCCAGTATTTTGGATCATAGGGTGAATTTCAGTTGAGCTGGCTCTGCTTTTTAGATTATAGAGTGAATTCCAGTGTGAACTGGTGAGGTACAATATGGACTTATTCGTTGATTGACTATAGCTGGCCTTCCTTCCGAGACTTCAGAACGTGGGCCCTCAACTTCATTATTGCATGCACTTTGTGCAGCTAGACTATTTGCTATTTGGGTTCTCCTTGTTCATTTCACCATCTTCCTACGTACTCTTTCACAATCACAGCACATTTCCATTTCCAAAGTATGGCTGCTGCTCTATTATCTGCTATCGTGGAGCGGCTTGGTTCATTCATTTCTTCACAGTTCACGTTGACTGTAACCGTTAGGGAAGACCTAATTTAAAATTTATAGTATTGTTGTAATCTTTTTTATTTCCTAATTACTAGTAAAGTTCTTCTAGGGTATTATTTTGTATAATACAACGTTTATTACAATTAGTTGAATATATACATATAGGAAAATGCTAATGAGTGCTCTTAGGGCACTGGTTAATAATCCATTTAAAGGAAGTTTTTATGGGAAATGGAAAAAAAGTAATTAATATTTTGATAGCTTTTTTCATTTCCCATAAAAGTGGTATTAAAAATTTCTTAAAATGAATTATTAATGAGTGCCCTAAGGGCACTCGTTAGCATGACCCATAAATATATTATGTAACGTGGTGTCATATATAAAAAATAACATTTACTTTAGGTATTATTTATTTTTTATAAAAAAAATTTACAAGTATTTTTTTTATCCTTTTATCTCTAAAAATATATAATTTCATTATTTTTTTGTGTGTTTGATTAATATTTTAAGGTAAATTATATTTTTCTAACTTTTATTGTAGTGCGTTATATTTTCTTAATATATAACTAAACTTTATAAGTTTTAAATTTATTATTCAAGTTTATCATCTATTAAAGAATAAGGAGATTATCATGGAAATCAAAACTCATTATAAAATTATAATGTTATCTTAACAAAAAATTAAAATGAAACTAAAAGAATAAAAGATAGACTTTATAATAATTTATTACTCAAACAACTGGTAGGTATATTCAAATTCATAATTATGTAGATTGTGTTTTAATATAAACTCAAATTCCTATTTTTTTTATAAAAAAAATTAAGTACTAACCCAAACCAAAATTCAATTAAAGCTATAAAATCGAGGGAGAAGACTCTGTGATGGGAAGTGAAAGAAATGTAATAACAAAACATAATCTAAAAAATAATATATGGCATGACGAATGAATTGGCGCAACAAAAGTATAGCAATATTAAATATTATTGTGATATATATATATATATATATATATATAGAGAGAGAGAGAGAGAGAGAGAGAGAGAGAGAGATTGATTTTGTTTTTCCATTTTTTTATTTGGTTATTTGTGAATCTAATTTAAAAGTAATATTTTCTATGATTAATAAATATATGTAATATTAAATTTAAAGAGAAAATTTTGAATAAAATTTTTGATAACTATTATGCTGCTCCTATGCAGTAACTATGAGTACAAGTTGTGTTATGTTAAAAAAACTTTAATGGACTTAACAAAGCTCTTGAACAAGTTTAATTTCAACTAAGAATTAAAAAAAAAAATACAAGTTTGAAAATAAAAATCGAGCTTTATGTTAAGCTTGATTTTGATAACAAAGTAAACGGACCAAATTTGAGTGCTATAGATATTACTTTTCATCGCAATTGTCGGATCCCAACAAAATAAAACATCCTCAAAAATAATTTTCACTACCATAAATTAATTTAAAACCTTTATAAAAAGTAATAATAAAATCTACAATTTCTATGAAAAGAAACTACAACAGCCTTCTTCCAAGAAACTTCTGATTATTTGCAAGGAAGAGGAGACTTAAGGATAGTCTTGCTTTCTGTGTGAACTGTAGCCAATTACTTTTTGAAACTTCTAGGTACCAGTTACACACTTTACATTGCAACAATAATATCATGGAAATAAAACTTTCTAAGAAGTATATAGCCGGTGATTGCGGTCAAACTTTCACAATGCAAAATCTCAAAAGCTTGGATGGAAACCAAAAATCTCTTCGTCAAACTTTTAATTTAAAGTTGGCAAAATTTATTGTAAAGATAACAAGAAAGTGTCTGATTTGAGTTGTTTTGAATGATGTAATTCAAAATTCATCGCTCAAAACTAAAAAAACGTAGAGCCCATTGAATTTAGAGTTGTTTGGTCTAATTTTTGGGTTATGTTTTCATAACTCTAAACTTAAAATAATGATGAAATAACATAATTGGAGGAATAAAAATAATTTATAGTTATTTTCTTTTATTAGGGAAAGAAAAGAGAAAATTTTCCATTAATGATGGAACAATATAAATGGATGGTTTCTCAAAAAAAAAATATAAATGGATGAAAATTTTAAAATCTCAACTGTGAAAAATAAAAAGATCTCCCAAGTTTTTCTTACCGACAAGAAATTAATGGTATTTCCATTATTAGGTTCTAAACTTATGTCTTTTCGTTAGGGTCCCATGCATTAGGGTGAGTGTAAAAGTGTGGAAATTCGTATTACTTGTCGGTGGGTCGAGGAAAAGCTTGGATCAGTGTGAGTGTGATAATGCGGCCCGCGCGTGGACTTCATTGACCAGAGTTGGCCCTCAGCCTCAGGCTTTTGAGATAGTGGGTTCCACTTCCAAGGGGCAATGGACACGGCTTTTGCTTTCTTTTTTTTTTCTTTTTTTTGAGGAGGGCTTTTGCTTTTTTCACTTATTGGTTAGATCATTGTTATTGATTCCGTTCCGTTCCGGCCGGAACGGCCGGAATTTTTCGTACCGGTATGCAAACCGGTACCGGAATACCCCACGTTCCACCTCGGGTCAAATTTCGGGCCGTTCCGGTCATTCCGGTCAATTCCGGCCAATTTCGGCCGAGATGCAAATTTCGGCCGGTACCGGATTTGGCCTATTATTAAAAAAAAAAAAAAAAAAGAGTAAAGGTCCAATGGGTGCTAGTAGTTCTTGGGAGTTCTTTTGATGATGAATTTGATCCTTCTCTTATGGATGATGATGAGGAGTAAATCTTATATTTTTTGATATTTAGTTATTGTCTTGTAAATCTTCTTATTGTGTGATGTTAAATTGATGTTATATTGATGTTTAAGACTTAAGAGTTAAGACTAAATGATTTGTATTATTTGATATTTAGTTATTTATTTATTAGAATTGACAATTTTATGTTCAACAAGAATATATATAAATTATTTTTTAAGAATCCCGAAACACCCTGAAACGGTACGCCGAAATCGGCCGGTACCGAAATATTCCATTCCACTGGACAAACCGAAACGGGGTCCAAAACGGTATTAATAACAATGGGTTAGATGGGGCTTCAATTATTTTGTTGAAAGGCTTATAAGTGAATAAAATAAAATGGTGAGTTTATTTGGATTATAATTTCACCGAGTGTCTTGTAATAAAATTGTAAAATTAAATGTGGTATGTTTTTTTGGAATTTATATATTTTATGAAATTAAAATTTTTTTATTAAAAATATTATAAATAAAAATAAAAATTAGTTAAAATAATATAATAAACTTATAAATAATACTAAAAAGTATAAAAATAGACTAAATTTTAAAGTAAGTTAATAAAAACAATTCACGCCAAGTTTACAATTCGTTGATGACAGCTGGCTCTACTTTTGAGATTATAGAGTGAATTACGGTGTGATATACAGTGTGGACTCATTCATTGATTGACTAGAGCTGGCCTTGCTTTTGAGATATCAAAACGTGAGCCCTCAACTTCATTATTGCATGCACTTTGAGCAGCTAGAGTATTTTCTATTTTGGTTTCACTTCAATAATCAACCGTTTCACCATCTACCTACGTACTCTTTCACAGACTCTTCTATTGTCTTGTGTTATCCAGCAAATTTCTATTTCCAAAGTATGGCTGCTGCTCTACTTTCTGCTATCGTGGAGCGGCTTGGTTCTTTCATTTCTTCAGAGTTCAAGTTGACTGTAACTGTTAAGGAAGAAGTCCAAAAGCTTGCAACCAAATTCCGTACCATTCGGGCAGTGCTCAATGATGCTAAGAAGAGGCAGCTGAAGGAGGAAGCTGTGAAGCTTTGGTTTGATAAGGTCGAAGACGTATCGGACGAGATCGACGACGTGTTGGATGAGTGGATCACTGTCAAGATCAAAGCAAAACTTGAGAAAGAAGCAGCAGCCAATGAAGAAGCTGAAACTAGTACTGCTAAGAAGAGGAAGGTATGGGCCGTATGGCCCCTCATCTCAGTTCCTAATCTTTTACAGCATCGTGATATTGCTCATAAGATAAAAGAAATTAACGAAAAATTAGAAGAGATTTACAAAGAGAGGGAGGTGTACGGGTTTGTGTACGGGTTTGAATTGACAAGGAGCATTGAAGAAGTTGAACGACCAGAATCTACTTCCTTTGTTGATGTGTCTGAAATTCCGTGTCGTGGTAAGGTTAAGGATGATCTAGTGAGCATCGTATTGGGCAGGGGTAGTGAAGAAGAAAGAAACCCCCACGTCATCTCTTTAGTGGGCCCGGGTGGTATTGGAAAAACGACTCTTGCCCAAGTAGCCTACAATGATCGCGATGTGCAAGCTCATTTTCAAATAAAAATATGGGTTTGTGTTTCTAATCGTTTTGATCAACGCAAGCTTGCCAAAGCAATCCTTGAATCTATTAATCGTCAAACACCTAACATGACTACATTGCAAGGTCTATTGAGTGAAATTTGTGACAAAGTTAAGGAAAAAAAGTTTTTTCTTGTCTTAGATGATGTGTACACGGAAGAGTTTACAATGTGGGAGCCATTCAGAATTACACTCAAAAATGGTCTGCAAGGCAGTAGAATTCTAGTCACCACACGCAAAGTTAAAGTTGCAGAGATGATGAGAAGTGCACGCATGATTGATTTGGGTGTATTGCCTGATGATCAAGTTGAAGAACCTTCACATGAGTCTTGAAATACATTGCTAGGGAAGCTTGGAAAATGTATACGGGGCTGAGACTGCGCAACTCAAGAAGAAATGAACAAAAATGTCACTGAGGAAACTCTTAGGGGGTGTCTGGTAAATCAGTTTTACTAATGTTAATTGGGTGTTTTTGATATACGCATGGGTGAAAAAATGTGTGTCGAGTAGACCAAACGGGCTTTTATTGTTAAGTAAGAAAAATGGTTTTGTATCAAGATGCATTCCTATTGAATAATAAAGATACAATTATGCCTTAATTTGTTTAAAGTATACCTTTATATTTGTGGAGAAAAGAAAATGAGGATGAGTAGGCATTTTGAATGGTACGATGGTGCTGAGATTATTAGATTATTCAAGTCTCATAGGGGTGTTTGGTAGAGAAGTTTGAGTGTTTTTTATATACGTTTGGGTGAAAAAATGTATGAAAATGTGTGTAAGTGTGTTTAAAATACTCAAAAGGTTGCTTAAAATGCTTTACCAAACGGCCCTTAAATTTGTAAAACAATGAAGTTTTTGTTCCTAAGAATGGTTCCTGGTAGAGATGAAAGACTTTGACTACAAATAGACGATAAACAATTACGTCTCTTCCCACACATGTATAAGACATTAGAAATGATGGACAATGTTTGAAACATTGACAATAATTACCCATCTTGTATTTGGGACTAGTGATTAAGATCTGGGAAGTAAATGTTGTGTTAAAATAACGACCAAGGGCAAGAGTGAATTTTTATTTTTATAAAAAAACTACTTTTTTTATTGGCTATAGATGTTAAAAAGTTCTAATCTAATTTATTTTTATGTTAGTACATTTATCTTGTAATGTTGGGGAGGTTGAGTTATTTAAAAAATTCTTGATGAGATTTATAGCACTAATGAATGGGGTGTCAAAATTAGAGGAGCACCCTTTACGAATTTCATCTATAAGTGTGGAAGTGGGCTTACTTTCTATGGAAGTGAGGTGATTTTCTAAATAACCATCTCACCCCTAGTATTTGTCAATAAAAACAAACCCCAAGTGCTTATAGAAAATGTTGGTGCCGCAAAACTAGGTAAAAGGTCATGCACTGCACATCTATTAGGGTAAATAAAGGGAAACTTTAAAGCTGTGCTATATAGCGTCAAACCTCTATGCATGCACATGTAAAAATGATTGAAAATGACATTTATGAGATGTAAGAGTTATATGGTGTAAATTTTTAGGTGATAGTCCCCATTAAGCCGCTATGATGTTGGGTAAGAGTGACCTTGTTTAGGTTTTTTATGTCATCTCGCAGCTTTTCACACACTTTACATATATTCTTTGCTACAATTGGTACATTGTCATGCATCAAACCTGAATAAGATCCAGAGAGCATGAGATATCTATTTGTTCAACCTGTGCTAGGATTTTTCTATAACCTTGATAAAATTGTTTTAACTCAAAAATAATAACCTGCTCATTTTGAGACAATCCATAACGAAATTAAACAAAATGCAACCATTTATAAAGAAAATGCAACATAATCTTTATAAATGGTTGAGAGTACTTATTCTAAATTTGCTTTTAGATATTATATAGATTATCTACTTTTAAAGAAGCAATGTATTTGATACGACTTTTGAGATTCAATTGTTTGATAGTGTCCAAATAACAGATTCAATAATTTGAAAGTGTCCAAATCAAACTCTTTTTTTTTTTTTTTTGATAAGTAATGGAAGATATATATTAAAGAAGAAAGCAGCCCCGTACATAGGAAATGTACTAAACAGGCAAAAACATCAGGAAACCAAATTACAATGATCAATCAAAACAGGAAGAGAAAAACAAGAAAAAAATGGTATAGCTAAACACCATTCGAGAAGAGTAAAAAAGAAAAAAGACTTAAACTCAAGAATGGACCGTTCGTGACCCTCAAAGCTTCTGGCATTCCGTTCCCGCCAGATACACCACATCAAACAGTGCGGCACCATCCTCCAAATAACTAAATTACGATGACGCCTGAAATTACAAGACCAACAATCCAACAAATCCACAACCCTTTGAGGCATCACCCAACAAATACCAAACAAGCAAAAGACCATACTCCACATCTCATAGGCCAAGGGACAATGAAGGAGGAGATGATCAACAGATTCTCCAGACCTTTTGCACATAAAACACCACTCAAGGACAACAAAATGCCTCTTCCGAAGGTTATCTATAGTTAGAATCTTGCCTAAGGCCGCAGTCCAAGAGAAAAAAGCTACCCTGGGGGGGACCTTTGATTGCCACAGCAATTTCCACGGGAAGGGAGTGGCGGTAGAGGGGGATAGAGAGTGATAATACTTGCTCACCACGAAACCCCTATTGTTGGCCGGCTTCCAACAAAGCTTGTCAGTACCAACACCTCGCACCCTAGTGGAGTAAATCATAGCCATACACGAATCCAAAGATTGTGACTCTTGATCATTCACTAGGCGGCGAAACTGAAGGTCCCAAAAAATTCTCCCATTAGCAAAACACATAACCTCAGAGACAGAAGCATCCCTTGTCCTATTGATATTATATAAATCTGGAAACGCCTCCTTAAGAGGACGATCCCTACACCACACATCATCCCAAAACTTCACACGAGAACCATCACCCACATCATACCGAAGGAACTTAGAAAAATTCAGCCAACCTCTTCTGATGGACTTCCACAAACAAACACCATATGCTCCAGGCACGGATTTTGTACACCAACCACCCCACTCATTCCCATACTTCGCCTCAATGACCCTTCTCCAAAGGGCATCATTCTCCACACCATAAAGCCACAACCATTTGGCTAAAAGGGCAGAGTTAAACCTTCTCAAGCACCGAATGCCAAGCCCTCCAATCTTTACTGGCCTACATACCTTCGACCAACTTACTAAGTGAAGTTTACGTTCGTCACCTATACCTTTCCAAAGAAAGTCTCTTTGCAAATCCTCCATCCGCTTGGCCACCTTAGCAGGAATAGGGAAAAGGGAAAGAAAATAAGTAGGCAGGCTAGAGAGAGTACTCTTAATGAGGGTGACCTTGCCCCCCTTAGATAAATACAATCTCTTCCAACCAGCTAGCCTTCTCACCATTTTCTCCAAAATAGGATTCCAAATCGTCTTATCTTTAAAGGAGGCACCCAACGGAAGACCAAGATATTTCAGCGGAAGAGTAGACACTCTACAGCCCAAAATCTCCACTAGCTCAAGCATATTAGGCACATCCCCAACTGGAACCAATTCAGACTTATCTAAATTAATTTTTAGTCCTGACACCTCCTCAAATCTAGAAAGAATCCCACGCAGAACTGTTATATGATCACTGTCAGCATCACAAAAAACAAGAGTATCATCTGCAAACAACAAATGGGACACCGTCACCAAGGAACCAGAAGCCCTCCCCACCGAGAAGCCCGAAAACTGACCTGTTACAATAGCTGCGTCCAACATACGGCTCAAAGCCTCCATGACAATATCAAAAAGAAAAGGGGATAACGGGTCACCTTGCCTCAGTCCTCTAGAACTCCCAAAAAAGTCAGAAGGACAACCATTGATCAAAATGGAGAACTTAACAGTAGATATACAACACCTGATCCATCTTCTCCACTTATCGGAAAAGCCACATTGCTGTAACAAAAACAGGAGAAACTCCCAATTCACATGGTCATAGGCTTTCTCAATGTCTAGTTTGCACAACACCCCCGGAACCCCTGTCTTCAGTCTACTGTCTAAACACTCAGAAGCAATCAAGACAGAATCTAAAATCTGACGACCTTTCAAAAAGGCATTCTGAGATAATACTGTGAACCACCCTTCGCATTCGATTGGCTAACACCTTAGCAATAATCTTATACAACCCTCCCACCAAACTAATAGGCCGAAGGTCTTTGATATCCACAACATCATTTTTCTTAGGAATGAGAGCAAGGAAAGTAGCATTGAGACTCTTTTCAAAAACCGCATGAGCATGAAAATTATGAAACACCTTCATAATATCAGTTTTCAGCAAGCTCCAACAAGATTGAAAGAAAGCCATTGAAAAACCATCCGGACCTGGCGCTTTATCACCATTGAAATCCTGAACCACTCTAAAAACTTCATCCTCCTCAAAAGTTCTGTCCAGCCAATTGGCATCTTCCTCAGATATGCTAGAAAAAACAACCTCATCCAAAAGAGGTCTATGTACCTCATCCTCCGAGTATAACTGTCTATAAAAATGAGAGATGCACCGCTCTATGATCCCTTGATCCGTGGATAACTCTCCATCCACCATAAGCCTATCGATGGTATTGCTTCTTCTATGAGAATTCGCAATACGGTGAAAGAATTTTGTGTTCCTATCTCCCTCTTTAAGGAAAAGAGCCCTAGACTTCTGCCTCCAGCAGATTTCTTCCAACAAGGTTGTTTTTTCTAATTCTCCCCGAATCCGATCCTTTTCCACACTCTCCTCCACTGATAGAACACGATCTTCCTCAATAACTTCCAACACATTGAGATCCTTCCACAGATTCTGCACCCTGAGACCTATATTACCAAACTCCTCCACATTCCATCTTTTCAAATCCAATTTCAACATCTTCAGTTTGTTAGCCAAAATAAAACTAGGAGAACCTTGGACACGATAGGAATCCCACCAAGAACACACCCTTTCCAAAAAACCCTCATCCTTGAGCCACATGTTCTCAAACCTAAAAGGTTTCTTACCTCCAAGCAGATTCCCACCCTCCAGTAGAATAGGAAAATGATCAGAAAGCAGTCTAGAAAGACGACGCTGACAAATAGAAGGAAATTTCTCCTCCCAGTCCGCTGACAGAAGGAATCTGTCCAATCTAGAACTTGAAACCACCTCTCTAGTGTTAGACCAAGTGAAGTTCCCCCTAACCAGAGGCAGATCAATAAGGTTAAGCTCAGAAATAAAAGCAGAAAACCTATGCATAGCTGAAGAAAAATTTGCGGAACCAGATCGTTCAGAGGGGAACCGCACCACATTAAAATCACCTCCCACACACCAAGGCACTTCCCACCAACTACAAACACCAGATAACTCCTCCCATAATAGACATCTGTCACTATCACAATTGGGCCCATAGACACCAGAGAAAGCCCAAACAAACTGATCCACCACATTTTTGAATTTACAAGAGACTGAGAAACGACCCACTGCTTCCTCCACCTTTTCCACCGCCCTATTGTCCCACATCAATAACACCCCACCTGAAGCACCCACAGAACCTAAATAGAGCCAATCCACATGTTGACCTCCCCATAAACTGCAAATGACACCCCTGTTAATTAACTCCAACTTAGTTTCTTGTAGACAAACAATATCAGCTTTCCACTTACGGATCAAATTACTAACCCGAAGCCGCTTCTCCTGCTCATTCAACCCTCTCACATTCCAAGAAACAATCCTTAAATTCATTGATGCACTACAACAGCCCGATCCCTAACTGCACTCCTGCTCCTATCTGTCTCATTATCCTCATCCCAAGAACTCAATAAATTCTTTAATTCACGATGCCCTTTATGCCCAGCCTTAACCAACTTCCTTTGAGAGGCTACATCATCGAAGACTTGAGGAACTCAAACACAAGATGAAAACTAGAAAGTGTAAACAAACTTTGAATGAACTAAGTCTTTGTTTTTGTTATGGTATTAGGTGATAAATGGGACTCACATGTGTTTTGAGAGAAAATTCTTGTGAAACAGTCTCATAAGATACTTTTCCAAAATATAGAGCACTAATGCACACACCCTAAATCAACACATATTCAATAGTCAATACATGAAAATGAAATCTTGAGAACCTGCAATAAATTGATTTGTACTTTGAATCCAATATGTCACTATAGAAGTTGAGTTGCTTCCCAAGCTTCTGAATCTGAGAGCATATCCTTTTAGATTATGAAACTGATATTAGTTTGTGTGTGTCCATTCCCACCAAGGTTTTTGGGTTGCTCCCTATCTCAAGCGAGATTCCACTTGTTTGACTTGTATCACCCTCCGGCTGCTACTAGGAGGAACTAGTAAACCATATTGGACTGTAATATTGGCAAATAATATACTATTGTTTCCAAGTGAGTTAGGATTGTCATGAAAAATGAGGAAGAAATGTCACAACAAGAATATATCTTATCATAAAATACTAAAACCTCAAAATTTATTTCTCATATACACGAATGTAGAAACGTGAGAAGAGTATTAGAAAAATTTATGGTTTAAATCAAAATAAGAGAAAATTTATGTAACTTATGCCAACAAGCTTTTTCATTAATCACCAACTAAGGAAGAAAATCATTCAAGGCGAAAGCGTCAAGGGCTGTTATATATGCGTGGTCAATAATGTCATCAAATATTGAAGATGCATGCATTAGAGGAATAATAATACCAACACCTCTTATTTTCAACTCTTCTTATGGTTGTGGAAATTATGATAGTACCATTGTGACCATTGTGATCATTATGAGCAACACTCTAGAAATTATTAGTTTTGAATCCAAATTTTTCGTTAATGGCCTCAACAATTAAAACGTAAAACAAAAAATCCCTCAAGTCTTTAGCATATCAATGGCACATACTTATATATACTGCATTATATCTTTTTTTTGGTAAAAAGGAAATTCATTAAACAAACTCAAAAAGCCTCAGAAGAGGTTACAAACCGGTCATACAACATGCCCATGGCATCTAATCTAATAAGCAAATCCACCTCTGAAGGAGGGTGGATAAAAACAGTAAAAACTTGGTCCAACAAAGCACCTCGCCTAGCTAAGTTGTCCGCACACTTATTAGCTTCTCTGAAGCAATGCAACAGTCTAACATTCGGAATCTTCTTCAGCCCCTCTTTGCAATCAGCCACAAGCGCATCAAGGCTGTTCAGATTGTTGGACTCTTTCCTCACTAAGTCAATTACCACCTGGGCATCCAACTCTATCTCCACAGCTGGAAGCTTGAGCGCAATGCAAAGACGGATACCATCCCGTAAAGCCCAAAGTTCCGCAGCCACACTAGTTGTGATACCAATGGCTCGGGCATACCCTTTCACCCACTCACCTTTCTCATTACGGATAAGCCCTCCACCGCCAGCCAAACCTGGATTTCCCCTTGCTGAACCATCAGAATTTAACTTAAACCAATTATTCGGAGGAATCAGCCATCTCACCTGGATTTTGTTTCTAATTGTGGTTTGCTTCCCATTACTAACCAAATAGGCTACCTTTGCTGCTCTAGCCAAAGTTTCATCCAAAAGGCATCTTTGCAGCCCTGTATTTCCAAAAACAATTTTATTTCGTTGAAGCCAAAGGATCCATACAGCCATAGCAAAAATTGTACCCCACTCAATCTCAGAGATAGCGCTAATCTGAGAGCTTCTACAGTTGATTTTCAGCCACTCAACAAGAGGCATTCCATAAAAGATATTCGGAGAAAAAGGAGGCAGCAAAGAATTCCAAAAACATTTGGCTTTGGGGCAATCTCTTAAGGCATGAATAATAGTTTCTGGTTCAGTGTTACAAACAGGGCAATCCGGAGGAATTCCCAACCCCCTCTCATTAAGAATTGTTTTCACAGCAATGCTATGATGGCAACATTGCCAGAGGAAAAGTTTGACTTTTGGAAGGGCTAAGATTTTCCACACCCAGGCACCTGAGGCATAATTACTACTCCAAACCTCCTCCTTATTAATTACCAACTGATATGCTCCTTTCAGCTTGAACTCACCATTGGAAGAATAGTGCCAGGTAAGTCTATCCTCTTCTTGGCAAGAGAAAGAGAGGGGGGTTGCCTTCATCTCCAAAAGAATGGCAGCCGGGAAAGAGAAGGATATGTGCTCCAAATTCCAGCCAACATACCCAACAACATCCTTAAGCTTTAAGTTCTCCTCATCCTTATTTAGAGGGCCCAAGATAAGGCCTCGGAGAGTACCTTTGTCCATCCATTTGTCGAACCAAAAGGACAAGCTACTATCCCTTCCAGGAACCCATTTAGAGCCTTTGTTGAAAGTCTCCTTTCCTTTCTTAAGCGCTGTCCAGTTTGAGGAACACGAGGAAGGTCTAGCTTGGGTTCTAAAAACTCGTCTCTGCTTGTGATATTTCTTGGAGAGGACTCTGACCCAAAGGGATGATTTTTCAGCATTAAACCTCCAGTTTAGCTTAGCTAAAAGGGCCGTGTTTTTCGGCTTTGCTGCTTGAATTCCGAGACCCCCTTCTTCCTTAGACTTTGCAATCTTCTCCCAACTAATAAGGTGGAGCTTTCTCTTATTATCCGAAGAACCCCATAAGAAGTTACGGCTAAGCCTGTCAATTCCTTGGAGAACTTTGGATAGGAGAGCCACACATTGCATAAAGTAGTTAGGAATTGTCGACGTCACCGATTGAGTTAGGACAACTCTGCCAGCAAGAGATAAAAGATTTGCTTTCCAGCCAGCCAACTTGCTCTTAATACGATCCAAAATATGCCCAAAATCCTGAGGAATGCCCGAATGCTTTATGGGAAAGCCCAAGTATTTTCCCAGAGTAGGAGTGGAGCGGAAACCCAGGATCTCACACAACTCAGATCTCTTATCAGGATCAACATTCGGAGAAAAATAGACCCGGGATTTTTCATAACTGATTTTCTGACCCGATAGCTCACAAAAGGAGTCAAGCACCTCCCTAATAGCCATGCAATTCTTCCTATCAGCTTTGGCAAAAAGCATGAGATCATCCGCAAAGAAGACATGCGAGAAATCCGGACCACCCTGGGAAGTTTTGACAGTATTCCAGAGCTTAGCTCTGCATTTCTCCTCTATAAGGGCCCCAAGGACTTCCATGCATAAGATAAAGAGATACAGGGATAGGGGGTCTCCTTGTCGGATTCCTCGAGAAGGGTAGAAAGGCTCTAAAGCTCCCCCATTAACAAGGATAGAAATAGATGACGAAGACACGCAGCTCATAATCAAGGAAATAAGGCGGCTTGGGAATTTATAGAGGTGCAGAGTGTCCCTAATGAAACTCCACTCCAACTGGTCATAAGCTTTCTCTAAATCCAGCTTTATTGCCATTACACCACCTCGACCTTTTTTCCTTTCCATGGAGTGAATCAACTCTTGGACTAAAATCGCATTATCCACTCCTTGCCTCCCTGGAAAAAAGCCGACTGAAGAGGAGATATTAAATCTGGCAGCAAGGGTCTGATCCGAGCCACAATGATCTTGGTCACCACCTTGTAAATGGTGTTACAAAGACTAATGGGACGATAGTTATTCAAGGTCTCCGGGTTCTTGTTTTTAGGGATAAGAGTGATGAGGGTCTTGTTAAGGTATTCAGGAACAGCCCTTGTCATGAAGATGAGCTTGATTTCTTTTTTAACCGATTCTCCAACTAGAAGCCAAAATCGCTGAAAGAAACCTGCGTGGAGACCATCCGGGCCAGGCGCTTTAAAAGGTTTGAGCGCCCACAAACTGGCTTTAATTTCAGCATCTGTAACCGGTCTGTCGATATTTGTGATATCTACCTCTTTAATACAGGTGTGCTAGCAGGGGGGTTGCCATTCCGCCAAAGAAGAAATAGTAAGACCAGAAGTGAAGAGGTCAGAAAAGCCTTTACGAATGAATTCTGAGATTTCTCTATCCCCATTAATCTAGTTTCCCATCCTGTCTTTCAAACACACAATGCAATTTCTTCTCCTACGAACCAGAGCTGCAGTATGATAAAAAGAGGTATTTCTGTCCCCCTCCACAAGCCAGAGGATCCTGGATTTCATCGCCCAAAATTCTTCTTCAAGCTTGGCAACCTCCGCAAATTCACTTCTTAACATCTTCTCTAAGTTGATAAGATGAGTACTCGGACTAGCTGCCAAACTCTCTTGGATGCCCTTTAGCCTAGCAAGCACTCTATTCTTTCTCTGAAACAGATTTCCAAAATGGGATCTATTCCAAATCCTAGCCTTCTCAGAAAAAGACTCAACTGCCAGTTGCAGGGTTGGAGGGCTACTCCAAGCATCGCGGACAACGCCCGGGAAAGAAGGGTGAGAGAGCCACATGGGTTGAAATCTAAAAGGCCTAGAGGCATGGTTGTCTTGGGGCCTATTAAACAGCAGCTTAATTGGGCAGTGGTCAGAATGGGTTTTCTCTAAATGAAGAACAACCGCTTCAGGGTGAAGGTTATTCCAAACAGGATTAACAAAGACTCTGTCTATTCGTTCTTGGATGAAATGAGCCAATGGTCTGTGATTAGACCAGGTGAAACGAGGCCCCGCAAAACCCATATCAATCATATTGCACACATTCAAACAATCCTGGAATCGGAGCGCTCTGCTAATACTGACAGCATTTCCTCCAAATTTGTCTCCACTCATTAGAACCTCGTTGAAGTCACCTGCAATAACCCAAGGCAGGGAATGGAGGCCAGCCACATTTTCTAAATTCTCCCAAAACAGTCTTCGCTCAGCCAATCTAGGGCTGGCGTAAATGGCAGAGAGAAGCCAGGGAGTATTTGCTGTAGATGAGACCAGTGCGTGAATCTCTTGCTCAGTAGACGACAACTCGGACAATTCCACTTGGTCAGAATCCCAGAGAAGCCACAATCCGCCAGATCGCCCAAAAGAATTAGCTATAATTGCTCCATCTAGAGGAAGTCTGTCTATAATGTTTTGAGCTTTTATACCACATAGTTTAGTTTCACTAATGATCATAATAGCAGGACAATGTCTACGAATCATATCACTAACATTATTAGAGAAATTGGGTTTGTTAGCACCCCTACAATTCCAAATAAGCATATTCATAATTAATCTAAATAAAGAACAGAATGAAAAATTATAGGGGCTGATTAGACACATCACCTCCTTTGTCCACCTGCATATCTCTATCTGACTGGGTTAAATCAACCCCCTGGTGTTTGGAAGAATTCCCAGGATCCACAGCCTCACACATATCGGAAAGCAAAACCTCACCATCTCTAACTGTATTCTTAGAGCGAATCTTGGGATCAATTCGCTTCAAATTTGCTTTAGAAATATTTCGGATCACACTATCCAAAGATGAGTGTTGATTGGAGTCCTCCTCATGCTTGTTTGTTGAAATTTCCACGAGTGGTGGTCTGTCCTCCTCCTGAGCCGTGGCATCCATGTGATTGATGTCATCAGTCTTAAAGTCATGCCCAGAGTCCACAACCATACCCACTTCTTCCAACGCTGCCCCCTTCTCTAAATTGACACTCGATTGATGAGGAATGGGATTGAGACAGGCACCTCCAAGCTCAGCCGAACCTCCAGCTTTGAATTCTTTCATCTCCACACTCGCTCCGTTGAAACTGAAACTACCCCGATCAATCTTCAGTTTCGTGATCTCCGATTCCATATTTTTGATGATCTTCCACTCCGGCGAGTTTTCCTTTCTAGTCACGCTTTTCCCCGTTTGAACCATACCCTTTTTTCCTTTGGGCATATACCTCGCTTTCAACTCCTTAGGGAAAATGTGCGAAGACTTTCTAGTCACGCGTCCCATTATATCATCATATTGATTTTAAAAAATAAATCAGACAGCATAAAGAGAACTTGGCCCCCAATCCCCCACCAAACAAGGCCATAATTGAGCTTAATATATACTCAGTACTTGGACAAGGCTTTGCTTGTGCTGATTTGCCCTCCCAATGAGGAATTTTCCAATGCCATGCTTGCTTGAATAAATTTACCATTTTTGGGATATAAATGTTTGCTGGAATAAATTGAACCAAGCATGTAGCGAGTCAACAGATCAATATTAAATGTTTGCTGGAATGTGAATACAATCAGCCATCATAGTGAATGGTACGCAGAAACCAGAGCTTGATCATGAATTATAGAATCACCTATGCAAAATCTTAAATCTTCATTTAGAAGTTGGTCCATATGCATTGTCTTTTCTCTTGTTTTTTCATTTATATTTTTATTATATTTTCTTGGTTATACATCACATAAAAAGTCTTGGTGTGCAAAACTAGTGGGCAGGCAAACATGTAGAAAGATTATCTAAGAAGTGGGCAGAACATTTCCTTCTTCAATTATATATAATGAAGAATATTTAACAAGTAGAAAGATCTCAATTGCGCAATAACTCTTGCATTTCTTACAGAAACCTCAATTTTCTTCCTTGTTCTATGTCTGCTACAATTCTTCCTCTATCTTCATCTAATACACTAGACACTCTTAGAGGCACATCTCTATCAGTTGAGAAACCGACAAATTGGTTTCAGCAAATGGTGAATTCTCTGCCAGGGTTTCCCTCTTGGAGATAATGCCTTTTGCTTTTCCATATAGTTAAACAAGTCCTCAACTCCCACTGTTGTTTGGATGGCAAACCAAGATGAACCTGTTGATGAAAGAGGCTCAGTGCATTCTATTTTGAGGTGCTTCCTTGCCTAACAATTTTCCACAGTATAGACAACTCTTCTCCAATAGGCTTTAGACTGCATAAGTTTTACAAATGAGGTCATTGATTTAGGATGAAGGGGAGAAAACAGAAAACATAGTTATGAGTAAAGCCCGAGAAATGAAAAGTTTCAACTACAGGTTTATTATTGCTGATCAAATGGAATTTTTTTACTTTTGAAAACAAAACGATTTTATCTATGGACAATAATAGCCAAACTTCTCTTCTATTGCCCTTTTCTAGAAAAGAACAATTATACTTGCAATGATTAAGCTTTTCTAACCTCCATCCATCCCAACATCAATCCGATGTTTGATTCCCCACCCATGAATTCTAGGCTTCTAGCAATTTCTCGATAAAGTGTACAACATATTGAAAATTTTAGAAAGTTCTTTTGTATGCTGGATATAAGACCATTATTTCAATGAAACATTTTATGTAAGATAATTATTTATATGAACATTATGTAAAAGCAGGCTTGGACTAGACCTCTAATCCCCAGTAAGTTGCTATTCGTTCACTATGAATTTAAACTCACATAAACACAGCAGAATGAAATTGAGCAATATTTATAGTAATGACACAAAATTCATAATGATAATTACATAATTATATTGTTCTACTTCTCAAAAAATATAAAAAGGCTAACAGAAAAGCACATTATGAGAAAAATAAGGCTTAATAGGTGCCTATTGAGATGAGATATGCAGTACCAGTCTACCAGAACCCAGAGTTTATTTGGTTCATGTACTTGGAAAATAAGTTGCTGACTGTGCAGGAAGGCAAAAGGCACGAACTCAGGAAATAGTATAGGCATTTGAACTGCAAAAGAAAGACAAGATAACTAAACAACAAAGGTCTTTAACTCTTTATGCACATAGTCACCATCAATTTTGATGTTTTGAAACAATAGCAAGCAATTTAAATTTTGATTTTTAGACTTCTTTGCAAATACCAAAAGTTCTCCATCTCAAAAAAAAAAAAAAAAAAAAAATCAAATGTTGGTTGTTGAATGAAATTTATTTTTCATCACAACGGTGTGAAAAAAAATCATTTCACGGTCAAAAACACCCAAAAGAAAAAAGAAAAAAAAAAGAAGTCATTTCACGGTCAATGATAAAAGTATATATATTTTTTGACTTCAATTCTCCTACCAAGAACATTGATGCTACAACTGCTTGGAAATTTTAATATAATAGAGGTCATGTTAGTAGACAAACCTTCCTGATGATGGGCAGAAAACAGAGGACATAAAGGCTAAAAAGGACGAAATTGGAGGTCGATCTTTCAAATCATCATCACTATAAAACCCATCGCTATAGTGGACAACACCATTCTCCATGATTGTAAGTTCTATCATGAGTCGTTTTACTATGTTAATTACCCTTGTCTATGATTTGAACCATAGTATCATACCAACAGATTAATGCAGCAAAAGAAAGACAAAAGAAACCAAAAAATTGCATGTCAAATAAAGAATCTAATACAGAATCAGATCAATATTTGAAGTACTCTGAGAACATTTGGTCACTGTGCATATTAGTGCGTAAAGTGAGAATACTTACTTCCTAGGCAGTTCAGAATCCTTGCTTGCATCTCCAATTGCTCGCTGAACTTTATTTTTCTGTCCTCAAAGCTCCCACGTATAGTGTGGATTGATTCCTATGGCTGGGATAAATGTAAGGCCCAGAGGCCTAACCTAGGAATGTCAAGTCTAAGCATTAAACTAGGGATGAGGATCATGAGCCATACACAAGCAATCCAAAGAGTAGTTAGCAATGCTTTCTCTTTCTTTTTTCATTTATATAAATTTTTGGGTGACTAGTTGTACAGACTATTTCCAACAGCAGAATGTCAATTCCTGGACTTCACTACTATGCATTAGATGTTGAAAACCCACTTACAAACATTAGAATCAACAAAAAGCGACAACTTATTCAACTCCTATGCAAGATGAGGAGCATAAAAATAACCTAAAAAGTATAATTCCAGTTCCTACAACAAAACAGAGCTATCAAAGACTTTATGCAAAGGAGAAGCACCAAAAAGTATGGATTTGAAAATCAAACAAACAAAAAATATATATCATCTACCATATTAGGGTTTTCTCTCTAAGATAGATCTTGTGTCTGTCCAATACTCAAAATAAAAATCACAAGCATATCTTGATTTTAGTTCCAAAGGGATTGTGACAGTTACTTAATCCAACAAATGAAGCCAAAGTATTTGTAACATCTGCATATCTACTGGTGGTCGCTTCTCATACTTTGCACTCTCCCATGCCCATGAAACATTTAAGCCTCTGACAAAAGCAAAAAGCACGAAATATTTTAAATTAGGAACTTGATAGATAGCAAGTACATAACCCTATAACATCAAGACTAGATGATTAACTAGTATAGATTTGAGCTATGAGGGCACCCCGCTTTCTTCTTTAAAAAACATTATTACCAATTGAATGAAAAAAGGTTTCAAGAACTAAATGATAAATGGAAGACTGAGTAGAGTTATTAAAAAATTAAAGAGTTTGCTTTTCATATGTCACCATTTAAGATGGACTGCTAAAGAAATCCAGATTACAGGCTAAGCTTGTTTGCAGCATCTTTGAATTGATAACAGGGATTTTTTTTTTTTTTATAAGCATTGGGGTTTTGGTACTTAAAGCCTTTCCCATTTCTCTTTCTCTATCTATGAATTATCTGTTTCACTAACTACCTACCAATCTTTTGAGTTTGCATAATGTTTACAATGAATGAGGCCAAATGAGAACAAAACATTTTGCATGATGTTCTGAATGAATAAGACCAAAACATTACCGCAACCTTAAGGGTTGGAAATACAATTAATGGACAATGGATTAAAAAGCAAATGCAATAGCATCAAAAGAAGAACATAAAGTTACCTACATGTGAATTAGAATTGAACAGCCCAAAGAAAACAATTGTAATGGGCAACTGCTGATGGGAAAAAACAAGAGAGGCATTTCTCAGTTCATCCACTCCACTCCTGGTGGTAACATTCCATTCTCCTGCACACTCTACCCATCTTTGTACTAGATCTTCTAAATCTGTAACACTAAGCCAAGAAAATTAGCACACTAGATTTCATACCCTAAAAAATAATGGTAGAAATTACGTAAGTTGAAAATTGGTCAATTAGCTAGCTCACCTTTCATTAGCCACCATATAATATGGATTACTCAAGATATGGCCATGATACACTTCTTGATGCTGAATGAACTGATAAAGGAGTATCTTCTGCAGCGCTTTCTAAAATATGCATCCATAAGTGACACCTCTGTTCATCATAAAATGTACTTCCCCAAATCTGAAGTTTGGTTGAAATAAGGGCAAAAGAGAATTAAATATTAAGCATGAGGTTTTTATAGATGGAGAAAATTATAAGTAGAAACAGAAACACGATTAAGCAGAAATATTGAGATATGCCTTATAGTAGAAGAGTACATAATCCAAGGTATATTTTGTCTCCTCTTCTTGCCTATATCCTTGATGGTCACCTTGTGTACTTCACAAACTTCCATGTAACGAAACATTTCAAACTCTAAAACAAGAAATAAGTACACAATATTACGTTTTAAATAGATAACTAGCAAGTACCTAACCCTATAACTTTAAAACTTGATGACTACCAAAAACTTTTTTAAGCTATTAATGCCCCTCTCTTTCTTCATTATAGTAGTGTTACTCATAGAATTATTATACCCAATGCACAAGACTCAAGCTTTTGCCCCAACCACACATGGTTTGGGTGGAGGGCACTTACCATTGCACCATGGTTTTGACTTCTAGTATTACTTATAGAGTGCAGAAATAATAATTTGGGTAAGTTCCACAAACATAAGGTTTGGCCTAATACCAATCAAGTCCAAAGGATTTAAAAACTGACCACTTTAGTCCTTAAACTCAATCGGCCTGTAACGTTGTTACCTATTTTTAATTCTATTCCAAAACTCTCTTCTTTCTCTCATCTGCCTCCTTCAATCTCTTTCCTCTTTTTCTCTGATGCTCAGAGCTTTCCCAGTAAACAAACAAGAAGAAGAAGAAATTGTAGAACACGTTCCCAATAAACAAAGAAGAAAAAAAAAAGCTTGAATGGAACCAACAATCAAAACAAATTTTCATTTAATGAGAATAAAACACAACAAATCAATTCATTTGAATATTTAAACCCAAATCAAAGAACCTGCAATCAAGAACCATACCAAAAATCAACCTCAACTCAAAATCAAAAACCAATCTCAGCTTCAAATCCAAAACCAAACCCAACAAATCAAAACCCCCCAAAAAAATCTTCTCAAATTCACAAAAATGTCAAAACCCCAGCACAAAATCAAAATTCAATCTCAGCTTCAAATCCAAAACCAAACCCAACAAATGAAAACCCCAAAAAAAAAAAATCTTCTCAAATTCACAAAAATGTCAAACCCCAGCACAAGCAACTAACTCCATTACCAAAACTCTGGCTCTCTATGAAAAATCTCCATCGCATCTCTATGTTGTAAACAGGTTGAATCAGTGAGTGACCCATCGTGTGAAGGTCACCTTGGGAGCTTCCCACTCCTTTGATTCACGATCTCATCCACTTGCATGCAATTGCAACTCTAGCCTCTGCTTTCAGTGACTGACCCGTCGAGTGTGAAGGTTGGAAATATCTAGATCACGACTTGGTCGAGACCGTGGCGGCGCGTGCGGTCTGTGACTGAATGAATCAACATGGGAAATTGTAGAGGCGACAGCCACACGCCTCCGCCGATCCAAACCAAAAAACCCACAAAATATTCAAACTAAAACCCACAAAATTATAAAGCCAATCCACAAAAAAGAGGAGAGAGACTGAAGGAGACAGATGAGAGAAACTAATAGATATGGATATAACAATTGGACTCATAAAGTGTCCTGATAAAGGAAATGCTACAATCCATCAAAAGAAAAATAGAATATGAAATACATGCTAATGTAGAAACATTTAATTAAAAAAATAATTAATTAGGAGATCAAACCAAACGTAACATAAAAAAACTAATAATTGTGGATGTAACATTAAAAGACAATGGTCAATTAATTAAGACAAAAAAATTAAAATGCAACATGGGCAGAAAAAATTGGAAAAAAAAAAAACGTTAAAATGCATTAGAGAGGAATGGATTAAATTTGATGCCTCTTTTAAATTCCCTAGGAAGTTAAACGTCAATTAATCATAATCAAATAGGGGAAAACAATAGGAAGGAAAGAAAATATAAAAAAAAAAAGAAAAAAAAGAGAGAAAAGAAATCAAACATCAATTAGTAACCGTTAATTGGAAAACAACGTGACTGTTAGGATGACAACACGACGAACATGCTAAACATGGAATTGCTACCATAACAATCCACCTTTAGAACAATAGGTGATGATCAATTGCCGAGTTATCTATTTTTCTTCTAAAGTAGTTGTTTTTTGTTGTTTTGGGTGATTATGCTGGTATTACTAACTAAATTGTCTTACATCATTTCATTTTTTGGTCACTAAAATTATATTTAATTTCATACAGGTCACAATTTTAGCAAGTGTTTTTGAACGTATATACATTCTTTTTTTTTTCGGTAAAACGTACGTATATACATTCATCTACTTAGATGCATGTATTTGCATTTAATTGTTGAATTTTCATATTTTTTTATACGTAGTAGGTAGTCAAAGTTTTATGACCTCTCTTTCCCTTCAATCTTATATGTTCTTTCTCTTTTCCTTCTTACATGGGCGTTTTCTAACAACTATTATTATATTGTCCACAACAACATGAATTGGATCTATAGTTAACCTTTTATGCTCAGGCTTGGTGCATCATAAAGAAATTTGCTGTTCTTAGTAATGTTCAACCCTCATAGTCATTATAACCATTTTGAGGAGGAGGGTAAATTCTAACCCAAGTTTTTGTCTACCCACTATTTTCTTAGCTAATTTCATAAAATTTAAAATTGTTTGTTAGCTCCATCTTGCTAGGGTTTTTATTATTATTATTATTTATTTTATTATGATCATTGGTTTATATATTGTACTTTAGGCTAAAGCTGAAGTCCTTGAAGAAATCAAACAAGAGGTGACTCCAAACCGGATTTTATTAAAAAATAACCAAATCTTTCAAACAATATCATTAGTTAGGCAAGGTTTGAAACATATTTTGTTTCTAACAATTCGAGCGTCTGAGACTCGATTTTGCCCTGCGAAAATTCACTTGGAACTCGAGTGTTTGAAACTCGAGTTTGAAACTCGAGTTTCAGACACTCGAGTTTGAAACTCGAGTTTCAGACACTCGAGTTCCAAGTGAATTTTCGCAGGGCAAAATCGAGTCTCAGACGCTCGAATTGTTAGAAACAAAATATGTTTCAAACCTTGCCTAACTAATGATATTGTTTGGGTTTTATAGTTATTTTATAAAAAAATCCCTCCAAACCTACTACACGAATTTTCAGAGAACAAAAGTAGTAGAGTTGATTTGGAAGAATTATTACCCTCTTAAAATCAATTAATATCAATGTGATTAAGCTAAGGGTCTAGTTAACGAGTGTCATTAGGGAATTTGTTTGTTGTTGCTTTGAGCAGAAGGTAATGCTGTTATTTCTCTTTATTTTTATAATCCAGGTTAAAATAAACATGTATATGCATAAACAATTCAATCATAAATACATTTGCTTTCCACCCCCCCCCCCCCCCCCCCCCCCTTCTTTTAATGCTATATTATTGATTGGCTATGATCTACTACAAATTTAGCTCCTTAGTTTTTCAAATAGTTTAAATTGTGTTAAAGGGAAAAAAAATGTTCATTGTTTTGTTTAGGGCGAATATTTAATAATTGATTCTTGTATATAAGTTTTGTGATTATCAAACTATAAATTGTTACTGCTTTTTGTTTGTGTATTTTAAAAGTTTGAGAGTTATATCTTTGTATATAATAGTTCTTACGTGATAAAATGGAAGCAAGGTTTTTATATGATGATCATTAATTTCTCTAAAAGTTCAAAATAATGTTGGCTTTCATATGAAAATCAAAGATTCATTGCATGTTCTAATGAAAATTATACATTCTTAAGTTTTTTATTGGGTTGCATTTTTATACTTGTCTCACTATATTAAGTTATTGCAAAATATCAAAATGCATGCATTATTTTTTCTTGCCTTAAAAAAAAAAATAAAATTAAAAGAAAAAAAAAAATCTCTTACATGAATTTAAAACACTTTCAAATAACAAGTATAGACCACTTAACTTACAAACTATATATTATTATACTATATTAATTATACATTGTTGGAAAATAATTATATTATTTTAAGATAGATTTGGGACTAATACTTATAAGTTTAATATACCATTTTCTTTTCCTTTGGGACTAATCTATATATATATATATATATATATATATATAAGCTGCAGCGTAGAGAGAGTACCCACAATCTCTCTCTCTCTCTCTCTCTCTCTCTCTCTCTCTCTCTCTCTCTCTCTCTCTCTCTCTCTACTTTCTTTTGGTGGATTTTTGTTCTTTCTTCTAACTCTAATTTAGGTCGATTTTTTTTTTTTAAATGTTTTGGTATTATGCTTTTTTTTTTCTTTTTTCTTTTTTTTTTTTTCATTTCCCGTCACAAAGTCTTCTCCCTCCATTTTATAGCTTTAGTTGAATTTTAGTTTAGGTTAACACTTAGTGTTTTTTTTTTTTTTTATAAGAATTAGGATTTTGAGTTTATATCAAAACACAATCTACATGGTTATGAATATGAATAGGCCTACCAATTGTTTGAGTAATAAATTATTATAAAGTCAATCTTTTATTCATTTATTTTATTTTAATTTCAGTGAAGATAACATCATAATTTTGTAATGAGTTTTGATTATCATGATAATTTCTTTATTTTTAACAAGATGAGAAATGTGAATAATAAATTTGAAATTTATAAAGTTTAGTTGTATATTAGAAAAATATAACACATTACAACTAAAGTTAGAAGAATGTAGCTCACCTTAAAAAAGTATTAGTTAAACACATAAAAAATAATAGAATTATATATTAGAAAAGATAAATGTAGGGTCGGCTTTTGTAGCCCTAGCCCAAAGGATATGGATCAAAGGCCCAACGAACCCAGAACAATGAATTTGTAGAGAGTGGATCGAAGGTTTAGGCGCTGGCCGGCGTTCACGAAGCATGAACTCCTTTCTCTTTTATTGAAAAAAATACTTAGAACAGTTTACAACTGGGGGATGCTCATCGGCCCACGGCCGAGGAGACTTTTCTCCCGCTCCACCCCCCAAAAAAGACCTCCTTTACATTTTGCTCACATTTCTTATATATGCCCATCTTCTTCCTCCTGTTGATCATCTATTGGCCTTCCTCCTGACGGCCTATCCCATCAAAGGTCATATCCGTGCTCAAGTGGTTCACCCTGATCGATGTCGCCCTGGCAAGGGGTTACATCCCCATTAATGCGGCCAGAGGGGTTAGGTGAACGTATTCAATGCCGAGGTGACGGTTCGCCCGGAGCTTGCCCTTCTCCGTACCGAGGTCTCGAACGACCGAGGATAGGGTCATCCTCGGACTCATCGTGCGTCCTCGGCGTCGGCCGTTTGGGCCTGGGTTGAAGTGGGCCTCGTCTAATCGATTTTCTGACCCCACAATAGCCCCTCAAAATCTTGCTGCACACATCCTCGGGCGGGGAGTAGGATTTTGACACCCTCGGCCTTATCCCCCCCCTCTCCCGTCAGTGTTGGGGTCCATTCATCTGCCCAAGGCATGTCGCTGACGTTTCGGAGCACGTAACGTGCCCATCATTAAATTCAGGCGGCTCTGTGCTCCCCACGTCTAGTGAGGCGTTATCCATCCAACGGTGGGGGTTCGTCTCGCATTTATGGGCGGGAAAACCCGCATGGTTCCTCGATTCGAGGTATAAATACCCGTACGAACCGCTTCTTCCTGTTCCTCATTTATAATCAAGAATTCTCGTGCGCCCCTCCTGAGTTCAGCCACACTCTCACTAGCACCTCCAGCACAAAAAGCCTGTCCGAGGAGCTCCTCCTCTTTCCAGTAAGTCGCTCTATCTCTCTCCGAGCTCTCTCTCTCTACCCTTTCTTCTACTTCGCCTGTTCTTTCTTAGTTCTCTTAGGTGTCAACCGGGATGGGTAAGTTTAAGAAAAACGTCGATACTGAGGAGGCGATGGAGAAATTCATCACCGACTACCGAATTCCCGGCAATGTTGGTCTGAGATATTGTGAGGACGGGGATTGGCGCATACACAGACAGGAGGGCGAGGTGGTAATTCCCATTGTCGCCTTCCTTGAAGGGGGGATGACGATCCCCATGGGGCCGGTGATGAGGGATTACCTTACGCACTTCCGGTTAGCCCCCACCCAGTGTGGGATAAACGTCTTTAGGATTCTGGGCTGTGTGGACGCCCTGAACGAGAAGATGGGGCTGAGGTTGACCCACCACGATGTGAACTGGTGTTACAACCTTCAGCTTCTTAAGGGTAAGTCGTATTACCTGAAGACGAGAGACGATAGGGTGCGGCTCATTCAGTGCCTCCCCGAGTCCAGCAAGGGGTTCAACGAGGATTTCCTCATCGTGTCAGGGGAGTGGCATGATGGCCTTCACTGCCCAATAACAGAGGGAATACCAGGTGGGGCAGTAGGAGACAGATAGGGTTTCAAGTTCTCGTCTTTTTTTTTTTTTTCCTTTCCTTTTTACTAACGCGGTGGTGCTTTCTATTTGCAGACCCGCACGCTTTTGAGCGTCACTTCCATCTGGTCAACCGGGAAGATTTGCAGAAGGCGCTGAGGGCGCCAGTGTATATAAACAAGGACGACAATCAGGTTAGGGCCGCCCACATAATTTTGGGTTATAAACCTACCCAGAAATCGTTCCCGGTTCCGAAGCAGGTCATCCTCGCCGGCGATCCTCGGCTTCAGAGGATTACCGTGACCGAGGACGGATTTTCGTTCCCCGAGGAGCCCTCCGACCAGGAAGCTGTCACAATACTCCTCTTCCCACCCGTTCGTTGAGGCAGCCGAGGAAGCTCCAGCGGGGGAAGGGGACGCGTTTGACGTTTTCGCCCAGCCTGATCAGTCCGAGGACCCTCCCGGAGACTTGGGTGATCCCAATCTGACCGAAGCAGACCTCCTTGCTTCAGAAGCCACTCCTCGGCCGTCAATGGGTTACAAGAGGAAGCCCACCACCAACTTGCTGGACCTGATTGAGGGCCAGCCGGGGGAGTCCCAACAGAAAACTCCTATTCCTCCTCCGAAGGCTAAGTCGACTTCCACTCGGCAGAAGCTCCCTCCTTCTCCTTCTCAGATGCGCTCGCCCTCTAGGACCGTGCCTGCTGGCCTTAAGAAGAAGAAGGATAAGGGTAAAAGGATCGTGGAGGATAGGACGGTGTCCTCACAGGAGGAGGACACTACTCTGCGGCCGTCCAAGCAGCTTAAAATAGGCGACCAGAGCCAGGAGAGGCAGGTCGTCGACACCACCTCTTCCGAGGTCCATTCCTGGCTCCCAGCCCCGATGCTCCGTGGGGAGCCCTTGAGGGATAACGCCTCCCTCAGGGATTTCAACGAGGGCGAAAGGACGCGCGTGGCAGACGCACTGGAGAGGAGCCTTCTGCTCCCGGCGGACATGGCTGAGCTTAACTCTTTGACGAGCGAGCAGGTCTTCCTCAGCCTTAAGCGATATGTGGGGATGGTAAGGGCTACAACCTCAACTCTTCTCCCACTCTTTTCCTCTTATTGGGCTCATAGCACACTGGTTATTCTAGCAGGCTGTCCAAGCTATCTTTAGGTTAGAGGGGGCGGCAAATGACCAGAAGGAGGACCTCAAACGGGAGCGTGCTTGGCGCTACCAGGCCACCACGACCCTGAAGAATTCTGAGGCTGACCTCGCCAAGGCCCGAGAGGCTTTGACGGCGGTGACCAGGGAGCGGGACAATGCTCTGTCCGGTCTTGAGGGTGCCCAGACTCAGGCCAATGAGCAGACGAGGCGCCTGGGCCAGGCAGAGGAGCAATTGCGGATCGCGAGGGATCTAATCGCTGATCTGCAGGCTAAGGCGGCAAAGGCCGAGGAGTCCCAAAGGGGGGCCGAATGGGCCAGAGACCAGGCTATGCGGGCTAAGGACGAGGTTGACCACGGCAGGGAGTTGGCCGAGCGTGCCAAGGAGGAGGCTGAGTCCGCAACCTATGCTGATGGGATGGCTTCGGTAGAGGCCGCCTACAAGGCTCAAGTCCCGGGGGTGTGTAGGCGATATTGTTCCCAGGTCTGGGCTGAGGCCCTCAAACAAGCTGGGGTGGAGGCCGCGTCCTACCTATGGAAGGCAGAGAACGTGTATTACCCCCCCACTATCCGCGAGGCCGTCCCTGAGGACCCTACGGTTGGGGAAATTGTTGAAGAGGTGGGGGCTGCTGAACTGGAGGAGCATTCGAGCGAGGAGGTGCCCCAAGAGGTAATGGAGGTCCCTTCCGATGATCCAACCCCCACCACCGAGGAAGCAGCTGTTCTCGCCGTACCCTTGCAGGCCGTCCCCTCAGGCCCGGGCTCAGAGGGGTCAGGGATTGCCCCTATCCAGCCTGAGCAAAAGGAGTAGACTCCCCGGCGTCCCGGCTCGTCCTATTTTCACGCCGTTTCATTTTATTTTGTTGTGCTTCTCCTCCAGGTACTGTGGCTCTTGCCATGCAATTTTTACGGACTCGTTGTTGTAATGCGAATTTAATTTCCCTTTATTTCAATTGCTTATTTGTGCACACGCTGCCTGCTTTTTCCTTTTTTCCTTTGATCTGCACGATTTTAGCTTGAATTGTATGTCGGCCAATTGCGACAGTAATGATGAGAAGGAGAGAGAACGTATGCATGGGCAGCCCTCTTGCGTCTCAAGGGCTAGGTAGGGCTTGATCCTTTCCTAACTTGGGATATTTTGTAGTTAAGTCTCCCTGTAGGCCTGAGTCCGAGGACCACGCGATGCCCCTGTTTGTTCGGCACCCTGGTCTAATTTGAGCGGTTAGTTTCCCCATAGGCCTGAGTCCGAGGACCACGCAGTGCCTTGGTTCTGTCTAACGCTTTCATTTCTCTGTAAGTATCTAGTTTCCCCACAGGTTTGAGTCCGAGGACCATGCAATACCTTGGTTCTATCTAGTACCCAGGTATAGAAGAGCGAGTAATTTCCCCATAGGCCTGAGTCCGAGGACCATGCAGTGCCTTGGTTCTGTCTAAAGCTTTCGTTTCTCTGTAAGTATCTAGTTTCCCCATAGGTTTGAGTCCGAAGACCATGCAATACCTTGGTTCTGTCTAGTACCCAGGTATAGAGGAACGAGTAGTTTTCCCATAGGCTTGAGTCCGAGGACCATGCAATGCCTTGGTTTCGTCTAACGTTTTCATTTCTCTGTAAGTATCTAGTTTCCCCATAGGTTTGAGTCCGAGGACTATGCAATACCTTGGTTCTGTCTAGTACCCAGGTATAGAGGAGCGAGTAGTTTCCCCACAGGCCTGAGTCCGAGGACCATGCAGTGCCTTGGTTCTGTCTAACGCTTTCATTTCTCTGTAAGTATCTAGTTTCCCCATAGGTTTGAGTCGGAAGACCATGCAATACCTTGGTTCTGTCTAGTACCCAGGTATAGAGGAGCGAGTAGTTTCCCCACAGGCCTGAGTCCGAGGACCATGCAGTGCCTTGGTTCTGTCTAACGCTTTCATTTCTCTGTAAGTATCTAGTTTCCTCATAGGTTTGAGTCCGAAGACCATGCAATACCTTGGTTCTGTCTAGTACCCAGGTGTAGAGGAGCGAGTAGTTTCCCTATAGGCCTGAGTCCGAGGACCATGCAGTGCCTTGGTTCTGTCTAACGCTTCATTTCTCTGTAAGTACCTAGTTTCCCCATAGGTTTGAGTCCGAAGACCATGCAATACCTTGGTTCTGTCTAGTACCCAGGTATAGAGGAGCGAGTAGTTTCCCCATAGGCCTAAGTCCGAGGACCATGCAGTGCCTTGGTTCTGTCTAACGCTTTCATTTCTCTGTAAGTATCTAGTTTCCCCATAGGTTTGAGTCCGAAGACCATGCAATACCTTGGTTCTGTCTAGTACCCAGGTGTAGAGGAGCGAGTAGTTTCCCCATAGGCCTGAGTCCGAGGACCATGCAGTGCCTTGGTTCTGTCTAACGCTTTCATTTTTCTGCAAGTAGGGGTTTGTCCTCGGACCGCTTTACTGGAGACGATTCCTCCTTCGGTCGGATTAGGATCTTACACGTGGCGTTGATCTCGCCTCCAGCTCGAGCCCCCATCTTTTTTATTTACGAAGCGTCCCTTGGCCGTTCGTGTTTTGCGCTTGATGTTTCGGTGCGCGAGACGCGCCTTCATTAATGTCCTCGTGAATTAGCACAAATCCAACGGTCTACGGTCCCCTTGGAATTTAGTGGCCTCATTATTAGCACTGCTGGTAACTCTCTTTTCGAATTCTGTGTGGATTAATTCTCACCAACCTTCATCCTCTATATAAGACTTTCCGGGGGGATGGTTTCTCCATACTCCATGAACTTCCCAACACAAACAGAAACACGCCTTTTCAGCTCCCCAAGCCCCTTTAATAACCCCGCCAGAATTGTGACCGGAGTTGGCAGATATGGGGCGGCTTTGGGCGGGTGTGAAGACATCTGTGCCAAGAGCCGTTGTAACCGCAGCCCTCACTGGGTTTCCGGCGCGGCAGAGTCTAGGCGTAACACTGACAGTGCCGTGCACGGTGGCCAGGAGGGATGTCGCTGAAGTACCTAATGTCTTTCTCTGGAGCGCACCTCCGACGGAGGAGACGCGCGAACTCATGTCATGGCTGGTGCCCGAGTGTTGCCGTCTCCAACGGCCAGCGCTCGTGAGGATTGGAGAGAATCAAGGGAACATCACGGGGGAGGGCGTCCCGGTGCCCCTGCATCTGCTCCTCGCTTTGTTCAAGCTCCGCCGCACTGAGAAAGGAGTTGTTGGTGGCCTTGAAGCAAGCCGACCTTCTTCCCTTCTTCTATTGTCAAGCTCTCCCATTCTCTTGATGCCAATAAAAGCACGGGTTGACACTTCCCTCTAGCTAGTTTTAGGACGGGTCCACCTAGGCCTCTGTTTGTAGGATTAGCTTGTAGGAGTAGTTTTGAAACACGCCTGCCTGAGCCTCTGTTTGTAATCTGTAACTTTGCTTTTTATGAAATAATATCAAGCTTTCTTTCTTTTCTGTTGAATCGTCCGTCTCGAACTTTTATCTTTCTGCAGTGTTTTTTTTTTTTTTTTTTGCATCACCACCAATCTTCCGTAGAATGATTACTTAGAACCGTCGCCTGTTGCGCCGGCCAGTGCGCTAATCCTTCCCACAGACGGCGCCAATTGTAGGGTCGGTTTTTGTAGCCCTAGCCCAAAGGATATGGATCAAAGGCCCAACGAACCCAGAACAATGAATTTGTAGAGAGTGGATCGAAAGTTTAGGCGCTGGCCGGTGTTCACGAAGCATGAACTCCTTTATCTTTTATTGAAAAAATACTTAGAACAGTTTACAACTGGGGGATGCTCATTGGCCCATGGCCGAGGAGACTTTTCTCCCGCTCCACCCCCCAAAAAAGACCTCCTTTACATTTTGCTCACATTTCTTATATATGCCCATCTTCTTCCTCCTGTTGATCATCTTTTGGCCTTCCTCCTGACGGCCTATCCCATCAAAGGTCATATCCGTGCTCAAGTGGTTCACCCTGATCGATGTCGCCCTGGCAAGGGGTTACATCCCCATTAATGCGGCCAGAGGGGTTAGGTGAACGTATTCAATGCCGAGGTGACGGTTCGCCCAGAGCTTGCCCTTCTCCGTACCGAGGTCTCGGACGACCGAGGATAGGGTCATCCTCAGACCCATCGTGCGTCCTCGGCGTGGGCCATTTGGGCCTGGGTTGAAGTGGGCCTCGGCTAATCGATTTTCTGGCCCCACAATAAAAATATCAAAAAAAATACTTTGTAGAATTTTTTTTTTTAATAAAAAAAATAGACAATACTTAAAAATAAAAGTTGTATTACATATTTATATATTCAACAAAATAATGTTGGGTCCCAAATAATATTATCAACAATATTAGCAATCCAAAATAGCAATCACACACAAGAACACAAATATTTATGTGGAAAACCCTTTCTCTTGAAGGGAAAAAACCACGGGATCAACTCTGAATAATTTCACCATTATCAAATCAATTACAATAATTCTTGTGTATGTCTCACGGCTAAAGAAAAATCTCTTTTATTTTTTCTTTGCTCTCTCACACACACTAATTATATCTTTCAAAGGCAGCAACACATTGCTCTCTTTTCCTTGGCTATCTTCTCGAAGGCGGCAACCCTTTGCTCTCCCCTCCTCAGCTATCTTCTCGAAGGCAGCAATACCTTGCACTCTCCTTCCTCTTGCATTCCTCCTAAGCGAAAATCCCTTTTCTCTCTCTTGGTTTCATGCTCTATTTTCCCTCTCCCCATAGGGAGGACCCTTGGGCCAAAGCCAAAGCCAAAGCCATCAAATTCTTTGTAGCATTGTCTATTTATAAGACTCTTTTGCTATTCCCTCTTGGACTAGGAATACATTACCTCTTTAACAAGGAATAGACTTCCTTCCACACCAAGGAATAGTCTTTCCTTCTATAACAAGGAAACCCAAATTAATTTTTCCTTCTTCAACTAGGAAACCTAATTGACTTTCCAAGTCACATTTGGAATTTGAGGCAATTTCCCAACAATCTCCACCTTGACTCAAATTCCATCAATTGTCCTCAACTATCTTCTTTCCTCTTGGGATAACTCCTACCTTAATCAATTAGTCATCTTTTCCTCTTGGAATAGCTCCACCTTAATCAAAGCAATCCTTTCTCTTCCATCTTAATTCACACAAAGAGTCATCCACTTAGGGCTGTAAACGAGCCAAACTTTGTCGAGTAGTGTATGTTTAAGCTTGACTCGTCAATAAAAATCAAATGCTCAAGCTTGGCTTGAGCTGGAGGCAAGCCTAAAACAATGTTTGAACTTGAGCTTGTGAGAATGCCAAAAAGCTTGAGCTTAGCTTGGCTTGGCTTGATTAATTAGTCAAGCCAAGCTCGAGCTTAATATCAAGTTCAAACTCGAGCTCAAGTCAAGCTTTTTAGCTTGGGAGATCCAAAAAAATTGCATCATCAAATGCTTATATCACTAAAAGTCAAGTAAACAAAAATAATAATAATAATAATAATAATAATAATAATATACTCATTTTATCATGCTTCTAACACTCATGATTAGAAATTGTTTAAATTACAACATTACATAATTAAATCCATCCATTCACCATTCATTGTCTATAACTTGAGTAATTGTTCAAAATACAATTTTCACATCCACATTTGTCATCCGTGCAACTATAATCTTCACAAATCTAAATAAATTAAAATTCCAAAACATATATGAATATGCAAGCTATAAATTAACATTCCAAAACATATGTGCAATGTCATAATAATGAGTTTATTTAGTAAACATATATCAAGCTATAAACGAGCCTAAACTCAGCATGTTTTGTATTGAGCCCTATTGTTCACGAACATTTTTTTTTTTTGCTTGAGCTCGGCTTGTTTATCAAACAAGTCTAAAACTAAGGCTCAAGTTTGGCTTATTTATAAACAAACGAACATGAACGAGCTTTTTATTGAGCCGAGATTGAGTTGTTCATGAATGGCTTGATTCATTTACAGCCCTACATCCACTAAATCAACCAAGTTCTAATAACACTGTTGGTCTTTTCTTTCACAATATTTTGTGCAACTAATCTTGACAGAGTTAATCGAATAACTCCCAATACTTGTCTATTAAAAAGGTTCCAATCTTCATCCTTTATAGTTTCAGGTTTCGTCCCCAGAAGAGGCACATCCAATTTCTTCCCATATAGATAATTTTCAATCTACATCTTCCAATACTCGAAGTCTGTTCCATCAAACTTCTCAATTTTTGAAGCCTTGTCTTCTTCTCTGGCCATCGCTTCCACTCTAACCTTAGCTCTGATACCACTTGTTGAGTCCTAAATAATATCATCACAAATATTAGCAATCTAAAATAGCAATCATACCAAGAACACAAATATTTACGTGGAAAACCCTTTCTCTTGAAGGGAAAAAACTACGGGACAAACTCCGAATAATTTTACTATTATTAAATCAATTACAATAATTCTTGTGTATATCTCATGGCTAAAGAAAAATATCTCTTATTTTTTCTTTACTCTCTCACACACACTAATTATCTCTTTCAAAGGTAGCAACACTTTGCTCTTTCCTTATCGGCTATTTTCTCGAAAGCGGCAACCCTTTGCACTCCCTTCCTTGGCTATCTTCTTGAAGGCAGCAATACCTTGCACTCTCCTTCCTCTTGTGTTCCTCCCAAGCAAAAATTCATTTTCTCTCTCTTGGTTTCACGCTTTATTTTCTCTCTCTCCATAAGGAGGACCCTTGGGCCAAAGCCAAAGCCAAAGCCATCAAATTCTTTGTAGCATTGTTTATTTATAAGACTCTTTTGCTATTACTTATTGGACTAGGAATACATTACCTCTTTAACAAGAAGTCTATTCCCTCTTGGACTAGGAATATATTACTTTTTTAACAAGGAATAGACTTCATTTCACACCAAGAAATAGTTATTCTTTCTATAACATTACTTTTGGACTAGGAATAGTCCTTCTTGGACTAAGAATACATTACCTCTTTAACAAAGAGTCTATTCCCTCTTGGACTAGGAATACATTACTTTTTTAACCAGGAATAGACTTCATTTCACACTAAGAAATAGTCATTCTTTCTATAACAAGGAAAATCAAATTAATTTTTTCTTCTTTAACTAGAAAACCTAATTGACTTTCCAAGTCACATTTGAAATTTGAGGCAATTTTCCAATGAATAATACCCTAGAAGAACTCTACTAGGAATTAGGAAGTAAAAAATTATCACAGCAATTTTTTAAATTTTGTTGTTGTTGTCCGTGGGTTAATGAGAAGGTTTTTTTTTTTTTTTTTTTTTTTTTTTTTGAGAAAATGAAAAAGAAGTCATCAGAGTGTGAACAGATCATGAACCGCGTGGACTTCATTGACCATATGAGCAGCTTCTATTTGGTTTATCCTTTCATCAACCCTTTTACTCTTTCATCAGTCTCTTGTTTTATCCATTAAACTTCAATTTCCAATTCGTCTCCAAAAAAAAAGAAAAAAAAATCAATTTCCAATTATGGATTGGGCGGATTGGGTTCAACAAGTTTCAGAAATTAAGACAAAGCTTTTTTCAATGATTACTTCAGAGTTCAAGTTGATTGCAAATGTTAAGGAAGAGGTCCCAAAGCTTGAAAGCAAATTCCATATCATCCAGGCAGTGCTCAACGATGCAGAGAAAAGGCGAGTGAAGGAGGAAGCTGTGAAGCTTTGGTTAGATAAGCTCAAAGACGTATCCAACCAGATGAAGATTGTGTTTGATAAGTGGAACACGGCCACCAAGATCGTAGAAGATAATGAGAAAAAAGATGAGGAAGAAGAAGCTGCAACTGGTACTGCTAAGAGGAGGAAGGTATGGCCTCTCTTCAACTTTGATTTTTCAGTTACTAGTCTTCTTCAGCATCGTGATATTGCTCATAAGATAGAAGAACTGAACGAAAAATTAGATGAGATTAACAAAGAGAGGGAGATGTACGGGTTTGAATTGACAAGGAGCATTAAAGAAGTTGAACGACCAAAGACTACTTCCTTTGTTGATGTTTCTGAAATTCAAAGTCGTGATAAGGCTAAGGATGATCTAGTGAGCATCCTATTGGGCAGGTGTAGTGAAGAAGAGGGAAACCCCTACATGATCTCTTTAGTGGCCCGGGTGGTATTGGAAAAACGGCTCTTGCCCAAGTAGCCTACAATGATCGCGAGGTGCAGGCTCATTTTCAAATAAAAATATGGGTTTGTGTTTCTGATCCTTTTGATCAATGCAAGCTTGCCAAAGCAATCCTTGAATCTATTGATAGTCAAACACCTAACATGACTACATTGCAAGGTCTATTGGATGGAATTTGTGACAAAATTAAGGAAAAAATGTTTTTTCTTGTCTTAGATGATGTGTGGACGGAAGACTTCACAATATGGGAGCCGTTTAGAATTACACTCAAATATGGTGTGCAAGGCAATAGAATTCTGATCACCACACGCAAAGTTAAAGTTGTAGAGATGATGAGAAGTGCACCCACGATTGATTTGGGCGTTTTGCCTGATGATCAAGTTGAAGCAACTTCACATGAGTCTTGAAATACATTGCTAGGGAAGCTTGGTAAATAAATATGGGGCTGAGATTGCACAACTCAGAACAAAAATGTCACTAAAGACGCTCTTATTGTTGAGTGAGAAAAATGGTTTTGTATCAAAATGGTTTTGTATCAAGATGCATTCCTATTGAATAATAAAGATACAATTATGCCTTAATTTGTTTAAAGTATGCATTTATATTTGTGGAGAGAAGAAAATGAGGATGAGTAGGCATTCTGAATGGTACGATGGTGCCGAGATTATTAGATTATTCAAGTCCCTTAAATTTGTAAAACAATGATGTTTTAGTTCCTAAGAATGGTTCCTAGTAGAGATGGAAGACTTTTGACTACAAATAGACGATAATACAATTACATCTCTTGCCACATATATATAAGACATGAGAAATGATGGACAATGTTTGAAAGACTGACAATAATTACCCATCTTGTATTTGGGACCAGTGAATAAAATTTGGGAAATAAATGTTGTGTTAAAATAACGAACAAGGGCAAGAGTGAATTTCTATTTTTTCAAAAAAAAAAAAAAAACTATTTTTTTTATTGGCTATAGATGTTACAAGTTCTAATCTAATTTATTTTTAGACGTGTTCATATGATGGTAGTGCATTTATCTTGTAATGTTGGGGAGGTTGAGTTATTTAAAAATTCTTGATAAGATTTAACGCACAAATGAATGGGGTGTAAAAATTAGAGGAGCACCCTTGACAAATTTCATCTATATAAATGTGGAAGTGGCGTCACTTTCTACGGAGTGAGGTGGTTTTCTAAATAACCATCTCACCACTAGTGTTTGTCAATAAAAACAAACTCTAAGTGCTTATAGAAAATGTTGGTGCCGCAAAACTATGCACATATATTAGGGTAAATAAAAGGAAAATTTAAAGTTGTGCTCTATTCTTAAAACGTATAACCTCTGAGCATGCACATGTAAAAATGATTGAAAATGACATTTAGAAGATGTAGGAGTTATACTATATAAATTTTTAGGTGATGGTCCCCATTAAGCCATTATGATGTTGGGTAAGAGTGACCATGTTTAGATTTTCTATGTCATCACACTTTACATATATTCTTTGATACAATTAGTACATTGTCATGCACCAAACCTGAATAATGTCCACAGAGCATGAGATATCTATTTGTTCAACCTGTGCAAGGATTTTTCTACAACCTTGATAAAATTGTTAACTCAAAAATAATAACCTGCTCATTTTGAAATATTACCACTGCCTTCCTCGAAGAAACCTCCAAGAAACATCTAAGTATCTGTAAGGAAGATGAGACTTAAGCGCAGTCTTGCTCTCTGTATGAACTGTGTCCAGATACTTTTTGAAACTTCTAGGTACCATACTTTAGTTTTTACATTGCAACAATATCATGGAAAAATAACTCTTTGAACTTTCTAAGAACCATACCGACGGTCATTGCTTTGCGGTCAAGCTTTTCACATTGCGAAATCTCAAAAGCTTTGTTGAAACCAAAAATGTCTTCATCAAACTTTTAATATTTTAATTAAAAGTTGGAAAATTTATTGTAAAAATAATAAGTTAGCCTAACGTAGAATCTCATATTGATAAGGAGAGAGACTCTTTACTTAGAGTTGGAGACCGGAGCTACAGCATGTAGTTAGTAGCAGAGTTGCCCCTGAACTCTAAGTCTTGGCTTCAACCTTGGTTGCATCTCAGTCCAAAAAAAAAATTTGTAATTTTTTTTTTATATATTATACATCTCCAATTATTATTTTGCTCTAATTTTTAATTTTGTGTGATTTTATTATATTTTAGTGTATTATCACTAGCAACAACTATAATTAAAATCCATTCAGCTTTATAATTGAAATCATGTTGTGAGATGGAGTGTGTATGGCAATATATAACGCAGCGTATACAAAAATAATTAACGTATAATTTTGAGTAAAATAAGTTGTAAATAATTAATGAGAAATGTTAACGAGTGCCGTTAGGGTATTGGTTAAGAATCCATTTTAAGAAAATTTTGATATCACTTTTATAGGAAATGAAAAAAAACTGTCAAAACATTAATTGCTTTTTTTTTTTTCTTTTCTCATAAAAACTTTCTTTAATTAGATTGTTAACCAATGCCCTACGGCACTCATTAACATGACTCATAATTAATTTAAAATCATACAAATTTTCACAATTAGTGAAAAATCCTTCAAACTTTCTTTATATCTTTTTATTATTATATGTGAATTTTGAAAATCTAATAATTGGATTACATGTTCTTATTATATCTTCCTTACTTGCAAAATTTCAAGAAAATAAAAAATCAATAACTATATCATCAGTCAAATGTTTAAATTTTTATAAATTAAAATTCTGTATAAAAAATAAGTTTATTGATTAAATGATAAATAACATCTAATTTGAGAAAAATTTTATGTGTATTAAAAACATTAAAAAAAAAAATGTACAATCCAAAAGTTAAAATTTTAAAATTTACATTAAATAGAAAGATATATAGAGAATTAGAAAAGTTTGTCTTCAGAAAAGAAACCTTTTTCATTTTTCTCTTCACCATGGTCTACACTCCACTAGTACTAGAACTTTAAAAAGTTCATTGCTTTGTAAATAAGCAGAGAAATTCACTTTGAAAATAGATGAGTGTGAACTAATGACTTATATATGGTTTAGACTTCTAAACAGCTTATTTAGTTGAATCTGAAAATTTTTTACTAAAAAAAAATAAAAGTTAGTTGAATAGTATAATAAGACCCATAAATAATATCAAAAAAATACAATATGTCTCACAGATATTAAAAAAAAAACTAAAAAAATAAAAGAAAATGTTAACCTGGCCGGTGCTTATTAAGGTGTAAAAAAGACCAAAAAAAAGAGTCAGAAAATGTATTTTTTAAAGAAAAAACACCAAACAGCACTTATAAAGTTAAAAAAATAAAATAAAACTATAAAAAGACACCAAAAAAAAAAAGTTATTAACGGGCACCACAAGCACAGCCCAAAACTAAATAAGCAAAATAATAATAATAATAAGCTCACGTCAGACTCATCCAACAGCTGGCCAAAAGTTACTTTTTAAAAGACTACTGTTTACTAGTATGCGTAAAAAGAGACGAGATAGTAGCTGTGGGGCCTGTTATTTAAAAAGATATAGGAATCCTCAGAAATGGGCTCAGAGCCCAACAGCCCAATCCGAGGACGCTTAGTTATCCGAGGATAATGTAAAAAAAATTATTATTATTACTAAAAGGATAATATAGGAGAAAGGGGTGGATATTGTCTGGGGTTTATTCAATTGATCAATACTCAGGGACGACATATCTGCACGAATCAGGGATGGTTTGGAAATTTGGCTAACTGGTGATCATGGACGACTCCTCTGGATGAACCATAGATAATAATTTTTGCTATCCCATCAGTTGCCCCCTTGTCCAGGGTGTCGTCCAAGGATATTGTGGGGATTTAATCCACGCCTTTTTGTAGCCACTTGTCATGATTTAGTTCGTAGACCTGTTGCGTCGATTACATTTTCCCAGGTGACTGCCACGTGTCATTTTCTAAATGGCTGGCGTCGCTTCGTTGACCCTTTTCTAGGCCCTATAAATAGGTACTTTCTCTTTCTTGCCCTTCACCATTCTCATAATCTCCCTTCTGCCATCTCGTCCAAGAGTCTCGTCTAGCTCCTCATCCTAGTTTTCAGGTATTTCTTCTTTCCTTCTTAGGTTTTCGTCTTAATCTTTATTTCAGTAATGTCTTCATCTAGTAGTATGGAGAGAGAAATAGACGAGTACCAGGACGTTTCTTCTGGTAGTTATGAGAGTGGTGAGGGGAGCACGAGCCATAGTAGTAGTTCCACGGACGAGCAATACTCGTCCGGGGTTCCTAGCATTCCTTTTGAGGAATTTCAGGAAATGCAACGTAGGACGGCATCCGGGGCTGGGGCTAGCTCGTCCCGAGAGCCATCCTGCGTTTCTCAAGACGAGGATGAGGAAGAGAATGTCATCTACAGTTGTGCCCCCGAGGTAGCGTCCACCCTAGACGCCCCTAAGTTGAAAACATTAGTAGATAGATACCAAATCCCTAAGGAGTTTGAACCTCGTCTACCCAAGGAAGGAGAGTGGTGTTGTTCTCCTTCTTCTGGTTTGGGAGTATACTCGTCTTATCTTTTAGCTGGTCTTAGGTTTCCCCTAAATTCTTTTTGTAGAGGTCTTCTTCATAGGTTGGGCATTGGTCCTAACCAGCTCAACCCCAATGGATGGAGGACGGTAGTTGCCATGCAAGTGTTATGGCGTGAGGCGTTGGAAGGGAACTGTCCTATCACAGTGGACGAGTTCCTTTATTGTTACAAGCCCTTAGAAATAAAGAAGTCTGCTGGTTTTTACCAGTTCTTGTCCAGAGGCTCCTATTATAGTTTAATTAAGGGTCGTAGCTCGTTTGACCGGCTCTGGAAAAAAGAGTTTTTTATTATTTCTGGAAATTGGGCTGGGGACCCAGCTAATTTGGGTAAGGCCCCTTTTCCACATTTTACTGGCCCTCTAGGTCGTCTTCGTCCTGAGGGTATGTCTTCTTCTATTTTATTTTATTTTTCTAAACATATTTTCTTCCAACTTTCAGTCGTCTAACCTTCTATTTTTTTTTATTAACGCAGCTGTTGCTCGTCCACGCCTAGACAAATTTCACTTGGATCGTATTAACCAAGTGCGCGCCTTCCCTGGGAGAACCTTCCACGATCTCGTCAATCTCAGTCGTCTAGCTACGTGGGGGCTTGGCCCAGAACCTACTGCTGAGAATCTAGGACATGAAGAAACCACTCGTCGAAGTAAGTATCGTCCATCCTTTCTTCTTTTCCTTTTTTTTTTTAACTGATTTCCCTCGTCTTAGGAATAATTACAATGAGGGAGAATAAGGAAAAGACAGTAACTAGTGGGGACGAAGATGTAACTGCTCCACCTGTCGTCCAGAAAACTTCCGTCCAGACAGGGAAGAGAAAATCTAAATCAATATCTGGTCCTGTGGATCTGGACGATCTTCCCAGTCGTCGAGGTTCTAAGAAACAAAAGCCTGGCAAAACTTCTCTCCCCAAGGTTCCCAAATTCACAGCTCCGACGGTTAATATGGACGACCCTCAGGTGGATGTGGAACCTGTCCAGATAGTTCATCCCGTCCAAACTGACCCTACTCCCCCTCCAGCCAAAACTTCTCGCAAGCCACATCTGTCTGAGCCATCTGATCGTCCTTCGAACCTGGTGCTGGACGAGGGTTACGCATGGAGGACGTTCAAAGGAATCGTCACTGACAATGAAATTAACGAATGTTATAAGATGTCAATGAAGGAATTTGAACGTTCCGGTATCCATGACCTCTTTAAGGTATGAGTTTCATTCGTCTTTGTGTATTTTCAATAAGTTTTTCAAAGATGAAATGTCTAACTTTCCTTCGTCCAAACATAGGCTATGTCAAAGTTTTACATAGCGACGTGCCAGGCCAAGGAACTAGCTGAGGAGGTAAAGACGGCTAAAGAGAAGGCTAAGGAGCTAAATAATGAAATTCTGTTAAAGAAGGGGGAGGTGATTAGGCTGACTGATGACTTCAATCGTCTGCTAGCAAGTGAGACGAAGCTAAAGAACGAGGTGGAGGAACTCAAGGCAGATGCCATCGAGAAAGATACTCGCATTACTCATCTGGAGTCACAAGTCTCAGGGTTTGCTTCGTCCTTGGAGAAAGCACGCGAAGAAGCAATATCAGCATTCAAGAAGTCTGACGAGTACAAGAATCGTCTAGACAGTCACTATGCTGCTGGGTATGAGGACTTCCGCACTGATGCCAGGGAAGCTTTTCCTGACTTAAACTTTGATTCCTTCAAGCTTCCCCTTGCTACAGAGAGTTCCATGCTGACGACGAGTTTTGAGGACGTCAATGTGGTGGACGACGCTAATAGCGAGGTGACACAAGACGATCCAAAGAATGCTGTCAGTGGTCAACCCAAGTGATTTCATCTTCCCTTTAGAAAGTTTTTATACTTTAATTTTATTTGAAGGTGCCCAGTGTTTTGGGCTTTTGCTTATTTCTAGAATTCATTCAAGTACAATTTCCTCGTCCAAGTTTATGGACGAGTTTTATGAACAAGCACTCATTACTTTTTAAGGGTTTTTGGACGGTGGTCGTCTACCCTTTGAATTTTATGAATGTATGCTTTTCCTTTTCATTGTTCATTGTGTTTGAATATGCTTTAAGCTTTGTGAACAAGTTTCATTTATATCGTCCATACCATTTCTGTGGTTGTGGGATTTTCCCACTTATGGAGATTTTATCTCGTCTTGAACATATGGACGAACTCCTTCCTGCATCGTTAGAATAACATTAGATGTTCATTTTCAAGCAAAGTTCGTCCATGAATGGTCTTTGCCAGATTTATTCGTTCAAATTTAGGACAATTATTTACTCGTCCTTAATGAAATTTTCCCAACAAATACTCGTCCATGGGCTGGATTGTTAAGTTGGTTAGATTCGTCTATGGGCTTGTGGTGTTAAGTTGGTTAGATTCGTCTATGGGCCTATGGTGTTTTTACACGTACGTTGTTCGTCCATGTTTTAGACGATCGTACTTTAGGTTTGTCTCGCCTTGAGCTTAGACAGACATACCTTAGTTTATTTTTCTTGCTTTATCCTTATCTAAAGGAAAGCTTCTAGACGATTCTTCCTTGCGTCCAAAGATTTTATTCGTCTTTGGCTTTTCGCCTTCCGTGGATCATCTTGAATCATAAAAAATGGAGGATTCCCATACAATAATACAAATACTTAAAACACATCATATACATTTGGAAATCCATACTATGTAATCATTCGTCCACAATCATGGCACATGCTTGAGAGCTTGTGCTTTTAGGGAATTAAAAATACATAATATAACATAACTTCGTCCATGAGCAGCATAAAATACTTATACACTTAAAACAAAATAGTAATAAGCAAATACTGGAAAATAATATTAAGCATTACTTCAATCGTCCAAGGGATTCGTCCATGTCAGGGCTCGTCCATGATCACCCTTCATTGATAGTATCTCTTTAGGTGTTCAACATTCCACGGGTGCTCTAAATTTCGTCCATCCAGGGCTTCCAAATAGTAGGATCCTTGTCTCTTGGAGTTGATAACTCTGTAAGGTCCTTCCCAGTTTGGTCCCAGCTTCCCATGGGTCGGGTTTTTGGTGGCCAAAGAAACCCTTTTAAGGACGAGATCCCCAATGCTGAAGCACCTAGGTTTCACCATGGCATCATACTGCTTTGCCATGAGATTTTTGTACCTTGCTATTCTTTGCTCCACGTCCATTCTTACCTCGTCTATGAGATCGAGGTTAAGATGAAGGTGTTCGTTGTTTTCCTCATCTTGATACTTCATCACCCTATGGCTGGCCATATGCACTTCTGCAGGTATGACTACTTCGCTCCCATAAGCCAGTTTGAAAGAAGTCTCTCCTGTGGGAGTCCTCACTGTTGTTCTGTAAGCCCACAAAACACCTGGTAACTCATCCGGCCATATTCCCTTTACCCCTTCAAGCCGAGTCTTGATGATTTTCAACAAGGATTGGTTTGCTACTTCTGCTTGTCCATTAGCCTGTA
Source organism: Quercus aquifolioides (assembly GCA_019022515.1). NCBI lineage: Eukaryota > Viridiplantae > Streptophyta > Magnoliopsida > Fagales > Fagaceae > Quercus > Quercus aquifolioides. The sequence continues at coordinate 9,959,681 of CM032330.1, read as the reverse complement.
GGTGGGAGGGTGAGGAATAATGATTCTTGATTCTAAGTTGTTCACAGAATTCACTGAAGGGTGTGTTATCAAACTGTCGTCCATTATCAGATACTAGTACTCTTGGTACTCCAAATCTGCATACAATGCTTTTCCAGACGAAGTTTTTGACATTTTGTTGTGTAATTTTCACCAAGAGTTTAGCTTCCACCCACTTAGTGAAATAATCTATCCCCACCACCAAAAACTTCATCTGTCTAGTTCCAGTTGGAAATGGGCCTAAAATATCCAAACCCCATTATGCAAAAGGCCAAGGGGTCATCATTGGGGTAAGATATTCTGACGGCTGTCTATGTATATTACTGAAACGTTGACATTGATCACATACCTTAACATATGCCTTAGCATCAGCTTGGATGTTTGGCTAATAGTACCCTGCACGGATGACCTTGTGGACGAGTGATCTGGCTCATGAGTGATTACCACATGCTCCTTCATGAACTTCCCTCAATACGTAATTCGCTTCGTCTGGAGCTAAGCACCTCAGGTATGGTTGTGAAAAATAGGGGTGTGTCGGTTCAGTTTCGGTCGGTTTTTATAGGTATGGCCAACTGAAACCGAATATTTCGGTTTGTGAAATTCTCAACCGAAACCGACCGAAATGGCTGAAAAACCATCGGTTTCGGTGTATTTCAGTTTTAGTCGGTTTTGGTCGGTTTTTGGTTTTCCAAAGAGAGGGTTATTGAGATTTTCAAAACCCTAATTTTAATAAAGCAACAGAGAGAGAGAGCTGTTGTACAAATCAAAACGACAGAGAAAGAAAAACTTCCAAGAATATTTGTTCAACAATTTACACATAGATTCCAACAAAAAATTGAAAATATTTTGAATTAGCAAAAGGGTCCAAACAGAATTTTACCGTTGCTGCACCATAGCAGGAGCCTACCAGTGATTTTTCGTTCTCTGTACAGAGATATGTGACTCAGAGAGAAGAGAAAGGCATGGCCATGGTCCATGGACTCAAAGAATGAAAAGAAAAGAAAAGAATGAGGCGGCTGAGGTAGATGGGGAAGGAGCGGCTGAACTGAAGCGAGAATGGCAGAGACGTGAGAAGGGTAGAGGATTAGGGGTGGCTGAAGAACAGAAAAGAGAAGAAGAAAATGGAGCGGCTGAACTGAAGCAAGAATGGCAGAGACGTGAGAAGGGTAGAGGATTAGGGGTGGCTGAAGAAAAGAAAAGAGAAGAAGATAATAGAGAGACGGAGAAAAAATTAGGGATGGGGGCGGTTGAAGAAAAGAAAAGAAGAAATTAGGGATTAGGGGTATTTATATCATGCTACAGTGCTAGGGTTTTAAAAAATTAAATTCCAAAAAATACACGCACACGCGAAGGCTCGAACTCTGGATCTGCTAGCCAAAATACAAGGAGCATACCACTAAGCCACTGATGAGTTATGTTTTAAAGTAACATAAATATATATATATATATCGGTTAGTTCGGTTCGGTTTCGGGGTGAAAAATCTAACACCGAAACCGAACCGAATATTTTCGGTTTTAAAAATTCAAAACCGAAACCGAACTGAACCAGAACCGAATCGAAAATTTGGCAACGGTTCGGTTGGTTTCGACCGGTTTGTTCGGTTCGTCGGTTTTTTGCACACCCCTAGTGAAAAACCTCTTTTGTAGAGCACTTCGTCCATAAGGATGTATCTGGCTGATTTAACTCTGAGCTTCCTGGCTTCGTCCTTCCTCTCTGGAAGCCTTCCATCCTTCAGGTATGATACTATTGGGGTCATCCAATTTTCTTCACCTTCTATCTGCAATATTTCTGGGAAGTCTATACTAGGCATGTATTGTATTTCATCAAATTCACCCATTGCTTTGTTCGTGGAGGCTTCCTTCGCTAGAGTATCTGCTTCCATGTTCCCTTCCCTTAGGATTTGAACAAAATCAGCTTCTTTGAATTTCTTCATAAGGCGTACTACCTTCTTCAAATACCTCTTCATTCTATCTTCCTTGGCTTCACACGTCCCATTTACCTGGCCTATGATCAACTAAGAGTCTCCTAAGACAAGTATTGAATCTGCTTCCACCGATTTAGCCAATTCCAACCCTTTAAGGACGACTTCATACTCTGCTTCATTATTGGTTGTTTGGTACTGCAAGCGAACTTTGTGCTCCAGTTTATCTCCTTCTTGTGACTGCAAAACAACTCCTATACCTCCTGCATACAGTGTAGATGATCCATCTACATGGACGACCCATTTTTTATTGTTTTCTTTTTCATCCAAGTCCTCATAACTTGGAGTGAATTCTGCAATGAAATCTGCCAGGGCTTGAGCTTTTATTGCATTCCTTGGTTGGTACCGAATGTCAAACTCACTGAGCTCAACTGCCCATTGAATTAGTCGTCCTGCAGCTTCAAGTTTGTTCATTGCCTTCTTGAGTGGATGATCAGTCATGACATTGATGACATGACCTTGGAAGTAATGTCTTAACTTCCTAGAAGCTGTTATTAATGCGAAGGCTAACTTCTCTATCAATGGGTACCTTCCTTCTGCCCCTCTCAGTGCCCGGCTAGTATAATACATAGGCTTCTGCACCTTTTCTTCCTCCCTGATCAACGCTGAACTCACGGCATGTGGGGACACTGCTAAGTATAGATATAGTTCTTCTCTTATCACGGACAGACTTAGCAATGGGGTTGTGGTAAGATAGTGCTTTAGGTCCTAGAAGGCCTTCTGACACTCGTCCGTCCATTCAAATGCCTTCCTGAGAATTTTGAAAAAGGGCAAACACTTGTCAGTGGCTTTTGAAACAAACTTGTTCAGAGCTGCAACTCGTCCAGTTAGGGATTGGACTTCCTTGATGTTCTTCAGTGGTTCCATGTTTAATATGGCTTGGATCTTGTCTGGATTTGCCTCAATTCCTCTCTCTGAAACCATGAATCCTAAAAACTTTCCTGACGATACTCCGAATGCACATTTACTTGGGTTCAGCTTCATCTTGTATTGCCTAAGTGTTTCAAAGGTTTCCTGAAGATCATCCAAGTGGCTTCCCTCGTCTAAGCTCTTCACAAGCATGTCATCCACGTACACCTCCACATTCCGTCCTATCTGTGGACGGAACATGTGATTCACCAACCTTTGGTAAGTTGCCCCTGCATTCTTTAAACCGAAGGACATCACTTTATAGCAAAACAAACCTTGACTGGTAATAAACGATGTTTTTTCTTGGTCAACCTCATCCATCTTTATTTGATTATATCCTGAGAAGGCGTCCATGAAGCTCAACAGTTGATGGCCAGCTGTAGAATCAACCAGTTGATCAATACGTGGCGAAGGATAACTATCCTTAGGGCAAGCCTTGTTCAAGTCAGTGAAGTCAACGCACATCCTCCACTTGCCATTTGCCTTCTTCACCATCACTACATTTGCCAACCAATCCGGGTAATAGACTTCTCGAATGAACTGTGCTGTGGTTAGTTTCTGAACCTCTTCCTTGATAGCCTTCTCTCGTTCAGGGGCGAACACCCTCTTCTTTTGACGAATAGGCTTAGAAGAGGGGGACACGTTCAGTCGATGAGCGATTACACTTGGATCAATGCTAGGCATGTCGTCATGACTCCATGCAAAAACATCGGCATTCTTCTTTAAAAACTGGATGAGGTCTTCTTTCACCTTCTCCTTCATACTTGTTCCAATTCTAGTGAATTTCTCAGGATCATTTTCTTGTAATAAAACATCTTCCAATACTTCAGTCGGTTCTGCAACAATTCTTCTTTCTTCTATACTCATAGTCTGCATCTGCTCGTCCACAACCAACATGGCTAGATAACACTTTCTGGCTGCCAACTGATCTCCTTGTGCTTGTCCAATCCCGCACTCCGTAGGGAATTTGACTAATAGATGGTAGGTAGATGTTACCGCCTTCCAACTGTTCAAGGTTGGTCTTCCAATGATGGCATTGTATGAGGATGAACAATCCACCACAAGGAAATTCACTTCCTTAGTTATCTGCTGCGGGTATGACCCTACCACTACAGGCAAGGTAATGGTACCTACGGGCTGCACTTTCATTCCTCCAAATCCTATCAGTGGTGAACATGCTGGACGAAGTTGATCTCGTCCAAGCCTTATCTGCTGGAAGGCAGGATAATACAATATATCCGCTGAGCTTCCATTATCCACCAACATCCTCCTGGTTCTGTAATCTGCTATGAGTAGGGTAATGACAATTGTATCGTCATGTGGATGATGAATTCTCTCAGCTTCTTCATCCGTGAAAGAAATGATTGGCTCGTCCATCCCCCTTGTCCTTGGGGATCATCCAGAGAGTTGGACATTTTGCACCACTTTGAGATACATCTTCTTTGATCTAGAAGATTGTCCTTCAGAAGTCCCTCAAATGATAACCCTTATTTCTCCGAGTGGGGGCCATGATGACTCTTCCATCTCTGCTTTCAATTTTTCATCGTTATGATCCCTTCCAACGAAATGCCTCAACTTTTCTTGTCTAATGAGATTCTCAATCTGCTGCTTCAAGTCATAACACTCGTCCGTGTCATGCCCATGATCTCTATGGAAGCGACAATATTTATTCTTATTGCGCTTGTTAGGATCTCCTTTCATCTTCTTTGGCCACTTCAAGGAAGGATCATCCTTGATTTGTATGAGCACCTGATCGAGTGGGGCATTCAAGGGTGTGTAATTCTGATTCCTTGCTGATGGGCCTGCCTTCCTATTATCTCTGTCTCGATCCTTTTTCTCTTCCGTTCGTCCCTTCTTTGGATGAGGCCCTTGTTCAGAGTGACGCGTGGGGTTGACTTCCATTCTCTCAGCTCTCTTCCTCTTCTTAGCTATGATTGCATCTTCTGCGTTCATAAAGTTTTGGGCTGAGTGGACGAGTTCAGCCATGGACTGGGGCTCTTTCTCATATAGCTTGTGAATGAATAAGTTCAAGTTAACCCCATTGTGGAAGGCTGCCAATAGTAGCTTGTCGTCCACCTCGTCTACTGTCAGGGCTTCCCTGTTGAAGCGTGTGATTAAGGAACGCAGGCTTTCATTCTCTCCTTGCTCTATGGTTAACAAGCTGGACGAGGAACGCTTGTGCCTCTGTCCCCCAATGAAATTATTGACAAATAATTTGCTTAACTCCTCGAAAGAACTTACAGAATTCGGAGGTATTTTGCTGAACCACACTCGCGCTGGTCCTTTAAGGGTGGTAGGGAAGGCTCTGCACATAATCTCGTCTGGGACCCCTTGGAGATGGTGGTCTTGAAAGTAGCGATATGATCAAAAGGATTGCGCGTTCCATCATATGAGTCCAGGGAAGGCATTTTGAACTTCGGCGGCAAGGGATGTCCATTGATGGAAGCCGTGAAAAGGGAATCTGTTCGGTGAACCAAATCCTCTACGGGATTTGTCTTTCTCATGTTCTCCTTCATCTTGTCCATAACCTTCCTCATCTAATCCATTTCCTTCTCCAAATGTGGCACCCTTCGCGAAGTGGTGCCTCTTGATTGAGTCTCGGGCTCAGCATGTCCCCCTCTATCTTCTTGACTCTGGGATTGTCTCTCAGCATGTCCTTCACGGCACTGTCTCTCTATCTCCCTAGTCAACTCTTGATTCTAGCGAGTTAACTCCGCCATAACGGCCGCCATGGATTGCATGTGTTGGATGGAAGGCGACTGCATGACAGGCGCTGATTGGTGATCTCGGTGGGGATGGCTGGAAGCATCCCTACTCTCTTGGTGGCCTGGGCTAGTGGCCCTTGATCTAGTCCGAACCATACAGCCTTTTGTCGGAGAAAGAAACTGCCAAACCTGAAATTTTCTTTCCCACAGACGGCGCCAACTGATGATGAACAGAATCAGTAGGCTAGACAACTCGGCTTCGATGGGCTGAAAGTGGTAGCGAAGGCCTGAAAAACAAACAAAATATCAGAGGAGACTAGGGTGGACCGGCCTAAGACCCTCCGATAACTAAGTTAGTATCTTCTCACGAATGGAGTTCTAACTGTATTGGAGTAATGTCAGAATGTTCTCATACCTTTGCTTGATTCAGACCGGTCCTTATATAGGGAACCCTGGGGCAGTTATTTGGTTTAGTAACTTCCCCAAGATTCGTGGAAGTCCGAAATTACGGAAATAACTTCCCCAACGGCTATAGAAGTAGTAACCGCTGATGGAAGTTACATACTTAGGAGAAATTGCTGGCGATGAACACGGGTTGGTTAACCATTCCAGAATTCCATAATTTTATCAAGTGTTATAGGTCGTCCATGGGCTTTGCCCATGGACGACTCGTTGTATATAGACTGATGTTGTGTGGTCGTCCATGAGCTATGCACATGGACGACTTCTTCCGTCCTGATTGCCTGGGGTTTATTCAATTGATCAATACTTAGGGACGACATATCTGGACGAATCAGGGATGGTCTGGAAATTTGGCTAGCTGGCAATCATGGACGACTCCTCTGGACGAATCATAGATAATAATTTTTGCTATCCCATCAAAGTTCATTAACATAGCATAACTTGCATAGCAATTGTATATTAAACGCAATATTTATTTCAAAATTTTCTCTTTAAAATTGCACATTAATTAATCATAGGGTTAAAAAGATTTCAATTAATCACAAAAAAATATTGAGTATTTTTATAAGTATAACAAAAATTCACAACATTTTCAAAATTGTCTACCACCTCACACGTGAATTATAAAAAAATAAATTAATTAGATTGAAGAATGCAAATTCCGTTGGATTATTGTAAAATTGTTATACTAGTTTTTTTGAAAAATATTACTTTTAAATTTTAATAAGTAATAAGCTCAAAGAATTAGTTTAGCAGTTCATCCATTAAGAGGTTTGAAAATTCTAAACACCTTTTTTGTTATAGCCATTAAAATAAATAAGTAATAGCCATTAAAAAATGTTTTTAAAAAATAAAAATTAATTAATTAATTAATTAAAATTTTTTTTAAAAAAAAACCTTAGTATAAAGAAACGACGTCGTAGGCTCAACCCTAATAAAACGAAAACCCACTTCTTCGTTCTTCCCTCTTCGTCTTCGTTCTCACTCTCCTCCTTCCTTCCTTCCTCTCTCTGCAACCCTAACCCTAATACCAATAATCAAATGAACCTCTCCACACCCTCCAATCCCAACACAAATCGAAACCCACCATCACCATCACCATCCCCAAAAAGCCAAGCAGAATGCAGCAATTGCGGCAAGGCAAGCCAATCAGGCGGGTCCCACACCGACACCCACAACCACAAGTGGGCCCAATTCCATTTCCACCACGTCAGGCTCCGAGGCGTCGACCGTCTCCTCTGCACCTCCTGCGTCCTCCGCCTCCACCCTTCTTCCTTCTGCCCTCTCTGCTTTGACCACTTTACCCCTCCCAACCCCCCAATTCACAACCATACCCCTTGCTCCAAATGCTCCTCTCTCACCCACTCCCACTGCCTCCCCACCACCACCACCACCACCAACAACCCTTCTTCTTCTTACCTTTGTCCTCCTTGCTCTGACCCCAATTTCTCCTTCTTCCAATTCCAACCCCACACCGCCACCACCCGCCTCGACGCCCGCTCCGCCTCCGTCCTCCTCTGCGCCGCCCGCATTGCGTCCGCCTCGATGGCCAAGGCTGCTGCCGTGGCGCGTGCCGAGGCCGAGAGGAAGGTCCGCGAGGCTGCAGCTGCCAAGAAGCGCGCACGCGACGCCATGGAGCATCTAGCCATGGTGGAGGCTAAAGCAGGACGGAAGGACTGCTGCATTGAAAACAAGAATAAAGATGGGGTTTTGAGTAATGGGAATTTAAAGTCTTCGGAAAGCGTGGTTCCCAAGAATAACAATAATAACAATAGTTGTAGTAATGGTGTTGGTGGGGTTTTTGAGGAGAGAAAATTGGAGGTTGAGTGTAGGGCAAGTAATGCGAACGGGAAGGAAAATGAGAGCTAGATTATGACAATAACAACTACAATGACAACGATTGAATTTGTGGTTTTGTGTATTGTGTGTGCTTTCAATGTGATTGCAGGTGCATTGGGAGTTCGGCTCAATGAATTGCAAAAGAGATTTCAAGTTTCACTATATGTGAGATTGCACGCAAAGAATGTTCTTCGGTGAGTGATTGTATACGTTTGTTGGCTGTTTTGCTGGGAGGGTTTTTGAGAATTATGTGATTATGCGTAGTTATAATTGATTCAATGTGCTCAGTTGTAATTTTTAGTAGCACATTGTTATCGTTGGTAGTCAGTCTAATACAGATATAGATAGTTGCTAATTCCCAATTTTTGGGTTCTGTTTTTGGGTAAAGACGAAGATGTTATTCTTTTTCTAGTGAAATAATGGCATATATTTACTTGTATTTAGTGATGCAGATATTTGCTTTTGTGGGATTTTGTAAATATTAATCGCAATGACAGCTACAAAAAATTTTCTTGAGTTGATCTTTTGCTAAGCCAAGGGTTGAGTTGTTTATGAAGTTTGATGAAAATTCAACTTTTCCGAGTTCATTAATGAATTATTTAACTAGTGCTATTGTTTTGATCCAGCAAATTTCATTCTGCATTAGATTTTTGTCCTCTGACTTACTGTAGATCTTTTCAAGGACTTATGCTTTATGGGTTTCTCATTGGAAGAGAGGTATACCAGACAAAGTCCAGGCTGCAGTTTGGCACTAATAATGTGTTACAATAGGGTTGGCAATATATATATATATATATATATATACACACACAATCACAATATATGGACATAGAACTTATAGAAAACTATTTTGGATCCAATGACCTGAAACCCTCTCTTTCTTATGTCCTAGTACTTTGCCAAGAGACCTTTTCTCTCTTTGTTACACTAGTTCGCTTCAGATCTGGCTTAATGCAATCTTTCATTCTTATCACATTATAACGGTGGAAGATTTCTTGCCAGATTAGTAGTAAAATTGTTGTATTCCTATTCTACTGCAGAAAAGCACAAGTCATTGTGTGTGTGGTTCATCACTTCTTCCTTTTGAGTATAAAATCAAATTTGCAGTCTTGGCTTATTAATTTTGCACATATTCGCTACCACTTAGTAGGTGATTCATTTGGAATTGTCGAAAAAATATTTTTCTTGATTTTATGATTTTTGCATATATGAACCCTCTCAATATATTTCCCTGCCGTTTTCGCAAAAGTTGGTAATTGGTTTGCGGCAACCAAAGTGAAAGCAGAAAGGCATAATGCATGCCATCCAGAAAAGGTCGTGGTGGTTGCATGTCTTCATTCCTGAATTCCAGCTGCTTCTCAATAGCTTTAACTAAGACAACATAGGTTTAAGAGACTTGTTATTCAATGATTATGGTTTCTGTATTACCAAATATGTCAGCAAGAATCAGTGAATCATGCATTTATTTCTTACTTTGGCTTAAATCTTCATTTACACACAACAGCCATGGATTAAGACAAAGATGTTAGCACTCTCAAAATATACATGCATAAGACCTACAAACAACACAAACTTAGCCCACAGAAGTAGGATTGCAAAAAGGACCAGAGAGAGATCTTGAGAAACAAGTTGGTTCTTGATTACAAAAAAAGGGTTAGTTCGAGCTAGCAAGAAACTGAACATGGGAAGACCTGAAAGCAAAATTGATTGCATTCTAAACGCGATGCTTGGGTTAAAATTTCTGAATGCATCTTTCTAGCAACAATCAATGGCAAACAGAAGCTATGCAGCAGCATTTGTCATTAAGGATGCTTTCTTCTAATCCTAGATTCTTCTAAATACAAATATTCTTCACCTTTGGATAGCAAATAGCTTTCAGGTTGCTTGCCTAAAGTTTGTGACTGTCCAAACCTGAACAAAATAAAATTGACAGCTCTCTCCAATTCTTTTAATCACTTTCTTTTTCCTTTTCTTGTTGGCGGCAGAAAAACATTACATGTTCTCTTTGTTGAGTCTCCCCCACATGTTTCTCTTTCTATCTTCAGGAAAGAAACCCAGCCTAAAAAGGGACTTCAGTGCCTGGTAACCATTTTGTGCTTGAATGAATCGACCAACTGTGAAACATTTGACTCTCTTGTTGGCTTGAGCTCCAAACCCCTTGTTACCATACTCAGCGAGGGTCAGTTTCAATTTCAAAGGTATTATTGTTGATAAACCATTCCTCTGGACTAATTAAATCTCCCAAAAATGATTGCAGTGGCATGCCCAGGTAAGTGATTCTTCAGTCCTTCCAGATAGTAAGACTTGTCTCGGTAGATTATTGCTGTTATGGACCACAAAATCAGTGCTTTTACCCGTCACTCCTGGCTTACACAGCTATTATATCTACCATCGATCCAAAAAACTCTGAAATGGTAACATTGACAGAACCTTTGAAATAGATTATTACTTTGATTTGGTTACCTACTGGTTCTAAGCTAGATTTAGAGGATTCCTTGTAATCTGTTTCATTACAAATCAAGTCAAGGGTGACATTTGTGTTTGCTAGGGTTTTTGGGAGTGATCTAACCCGGCAACAACGCCAATGACAATTGCTGCAATTACTATGAGAGAAACACCCAACACAACCATGTTTCCAATCAATTCATCTTGATTTATTTCCTCATCAAATTGCGCCATGAGCAAGGAGACAAAAAAGAACTTCTATTTGGTTTTTTTTGTTTATTTTCTACTCTTATGATGATGGAGAAGGCATTTCAAAAGTAGGGTCATCTAGCTTTTTGAATGCATGAGATGGAGGTTAGCACAAATGAGTTTGGCGCCTCTCAAAAGCAACCAAAATCATATATGTCGCTAACAGTATGTAGTTTTTCTTTATTTCTTTTTCCTGCTAAAGCTAACAGTATGTAGTTAAGTACTGAAGGGTTTTGATGCAAGTTTGTCAAAACTACATGGCTATTTTTAGAATCCATTTTGGTATGAATAGCAAGATAGGCAATAGCTGAGTCATTTCCTCGATGTATATGAGGCAACTTGCTTGTCGGCATAACCATAAACAAAACATAAAAGAGTGATAAGAAGTTAGCCCTATTTTGGGTAGATAAATATGCCTGTGTTAGTAAATTCTTTAACATCCAAATCCAAGTATAAGTCCAGACACCTAAGAGGGGACATCAGAATGGAAGTTTGTTAAGGAAAAAAAAATGTAAGATTGTTTTTTAGGGTGATTTCAAAGTAGAGATTTTAAAATCTTAACTGAAATTTAACCACCCCACCCCCCCAAAAAAAAGGAAAAAAAGAAAAAAAGAAAAAAGAAGAAACAATTTAATCCTTTTTTAGGGTAATTCCACGATTGAGATCTTAAAAGTTTATATAATACCATTGAACTACAAGGATTTAGGTGTTTATTAATGTTTCTCTAAATATTAACAATGTAATGAATCTAAACCACTCATTTTAACAACAAATAACTAAAATTTTAGGAACTTCACAATGGGTTTTTTTTTTCCCCTCTACATCAAAGTTATTTTTAAGAACTTTAGAGAATCTCAGTCTAAAAGGAGGGAATCTGTGAAATGAGATTTTCCTGGACTTCATGAGCAGTATCTGCATTTAGGAATAGGGATTTCCGTGTATACAATATTCTTATTAACCTTATTATAATTAATAAAAATAAAAATAACAACAACAACAACAAAATACTAAAATATGGGCAAATGACTTGTATTCCTGAGTTTAATTACATTTTCTATTATTTGACACGTACATAAAATCATTATTATTTCTTATAATTCCAAATATTAATATAAACAAAATATTAAAATGTGAAAAAATAATTCTATTTTTTTGGAACATTTGGAAGTTTTCAACCCTTTTTTTTTTTTTTAGGTGGGAGTTTCAACTCTTAAATACGGTAATAATCCCAAATTTGAAATCTACACAAAAAATTAACACTCTTATATTTACATTTGATCCTTCTACCTTCAAGCTTACATCTTAAAATAAAGACCTATTCCCTAATGTAAGCCTTGACATTTTTAAACAAACCATTAAATACCATTCATACATATGGGTGCAGAATTTGTAGTTTTGGCACCCAACAATAATGTCCCATGATTGGTCAAGGTGAATGAAACCTTACAAACACCATCAATCTCCACATTCAGATAGCTTTCCTGACACAATTTTTTCCCCTGGACAAGCTCTCCTATTACCTGATAGCAGAAAAAGGGTCACATTATAAAATGTGGAAGAGATCAGAATTAAGGGAAAATGGTCCAGTATTTTTTGATTGATTTGCACCCATCTAACACATCAAATTCCACGCTTAAAGCACAAGTTTTATACTATTGCAGCTTCAGCCTCAAGCCATTAGTTGCTATACACAAAAGCTTGCATCTCCTCCTCAATCTGACGATTTTCCCTGAGACCCTTTGTAACAACCTGCAAGTCACATAAATAATGCAAACATTCAAATCTACTGCAAGTTATAAACAGAGAAAATAAAAATCGAATACTTTTTTTTGATAATCAAAAGTTCAAAACATCAAATGCCTATGTAATAACTGTAAGTATAATGACAACCAAACCTGGAGGATGTCATTGCCCTTATGAGCACCTACATCGCTGCATGAAGAAAAAGAATCCAGCCCTTTCTCGCTGAACATAGTATAACATCTTTTTGCCACTCATTATAGTTCTGATTATCAGGGTTCATGAGGAACAACCATTGTCTTTGTCCATGCATGCTTTAAGTGGGTACATCACATATTTCCTAAGCCCTCAGCAAGTATGCTACTTACAGCATCTTGTGCGGTGAAATCATCATGGGCAAATGCCCCCCTGTCTGCTTCCTCTCTAGCCATAGATCCAACCAACAATCCATGAGTAGTAGCATCTGGGACCCAACCTCTTTCCAACATCAAATCCAGTAATCGACAAGCTTCACGTTTATTACCCTCTTTCCAGAAGCCATTAATCAAAATGTTGTAAATTTCAGGATTTAGAATTTCAGAATTAGAAATAAGTTTATTAATCGCACTTGAAACCACACACAATTGAGAATGGTTGGATATACACAAAAGAATATCAAATAGTCTTTTAGAATCAGGTACCCAACCCTCATTAACCATCATGTTAAAATAGAAAACACACTCCTTTATATGATTAAGTGAACTCATGCTTTGTATGAGGAAGCTATACAATTCCTGATCAAGACTGCAACCCCGTATCAGCATTTGTGAGAAAACTACTAACACATCTTTTGCCCTGTCTAATTTAGACAACTCAAGCATAATTGTACTGTAAGTTCCATTATTACAATAAGTGCCAGAATAGTAAGCCAACTGCCATAACTTTATTGCTTGATCAACTTTTGCCGTGGCACAAATACCCTTGATCAACGTATCAAATGAGGAAGACTGAAGAGGGAATTTATTACTAGACATATAATAAAACACTTCAGTAGCTTCTAGGGTTCTTTCCACCTGGCATAGGCCATCGATCAGCTCGGAATAAGATTTAGAATCCAAAATCCAGCATTTAGCACGAATCTCATGAAACAGCTTCAAAGCATCATCATGCTTGTTCAATTTACAGTTGCCAATAACTAGAGCCAAGTACGTGGCACAATCAGGAATAAATGAAGAAACAATCATTTTTCCAAGAAGTTCAAGTGCCTTCCTGATACCCTCATTCTCACAAAGCCATCTGATAAGAAAATTCCAAGAATCACAGTTGGCTATGTTCCTTTCAGACATTTTCTCAAGTAGGCCTTTTGCCACTGAAAATTTACCAGAACTGCAACAAACTCCAAGCAATATATTGTGTAAAGAAGTTTCAGAGACATCATTCTCTTCCAAGAACTCTATAGCCTCATTTATTTTCTGTAATGTACACAATCCATTTACTATATCCAAATACACATTATTAGCCGGCTTTATATCACTACTTATCATCTCTTTGAAAATGTTCAATGCATCATCCAGCAAAAGGTTCTCACACAAACACTGTATTAGACCCTCGTAAACAAATGAATCAGGAACAAAGTTAGAAGCTCTCATTAATCTAAACAACCTAATCCCCTCCCCTGGCTTATTCTCCCTACAAAATAAAGGTATTGTACATGTATAAAAACTCAAATCAGGCTGACACCCAAGTTCAAACATTTCACCTAAAACATTAACAGCTTCATCCACTCGGTTTTTCTCAACAAGACCCTTTATGACTATCTCAAAGGTCCTGCTATTAGGATTGCATCCTTTCTTGTTCATTCTTCTAAACTGATCCAAAGCGGACTCAACCTTATTGGTCCCAAACAAAGCCTCCAACAAATAATTCAAACTATCAACTGTTGGTACAATTCCGGCTTTCACCATTTCCTTATAAACAAACATCACATCGTGAAATTCCCTCTTCTCCTCCACAACAGCACCCAATACAGCATTAAATGTATCTATAGAGGGCTTATAACCACCCAAGTTCATATTAACAAGAACTTGAATAGCTTCACTCGGCCTACCATGCCTAACAAAGGTGTTAATCAATGCCACAAGAGCTTCCTCAACACCAGGACACCTATCTTTCACCATATTCTGACAAAAACCTTCCATTTCCTTAACATTTCCAGCCAAACCCAGCTTCAGAATTATCCAATAATACGTATCAGTGGTATGGTGGAACCTTTTTTGGAGAGCAGCCCATTTGAATATCCTCACTGCTGAGTTCAAATCACTGGTATTATCCAAAACCCGGATTAAGTTATCCGGGGCAAGCTTATTCCTTAAAAAGTTAACATTTTGTTCATAGTCAGATGAGTTCAGTGGATTTTGATTGTTTTCAGGGAAAATTTCGATGGTATTAGCACATGAAACTGAAGAAATGAATGCATTGAGAGTAACCCATTTGGGGATTCTCTTGGAAATTGCTAAAGGTGAGAGCTTTACAGCCATTTGAGGAGTTCATGAACATGAACCTATATTTTCTCGGAAAAAGAAGAATTTCTCGAAGGGTAAAAAGAAAAGAACTTTCAAGGGAAAATGAACTAATGAGAAGGAAGATGTAAAGGAATGGTGATCACTGACCTGAGAAGAGATGCACCAGACTGAATTCAGCAGTGGCTACTGGAGAGGAGACGATAGTGTCAATGGAGGGGACTTTCGGTTTTTGCATTTTACTTGCTAAAATGTGCAAGAAAGCAAGGGTTTTGTTCTGTGCACCCAATTCATCTCTGTTTGTTCCCGGCCCATATATTGCCAAGCTACTGGCCATTGGGCTTTATTACTTTATACTCTATAGACTCTCTCTTTTGCACTTGGAAGTTGGAATTACCATTGCATTGCACATTTTTTAATCACTCTCTGTTAGAAAAGTGGGTAAGAAATTGGATTTTAGCTAGTTCAATTAGTAAAAAAATTTTATCATCAATTAAAAGATATGGGATTCAAACTTGCCTATGTCAAAAATTGATTAGTGTCTAAACGTGATGATAAGAGTAATCATTATAAAATGTATATCATAAGTTAAAATTCTATCGTATCTATAAAAAAATAATAAAAAAAGTGTAAGAATTAAAAGAGGGTGGAAGGAATATGTATCAATTAGGGCTTATAAATAAATAATAAACCTCAAAAGTTCAAATGTTATTATATTTATAAACTATAGACTCATATCCATTAACCAATGTGATTCCCCCCAAAGTAAGAAGAAGATAGAGTTAATTTTGTTGTAGATTGAACCAAAAACCTTCCTCATGTGCATGAATATAATTTGTCTGAAACAAAACTTCATCATCCTTTTCCTCTTGAATAAACGGAGTACCTAGTCAATCCGTCTTTTTTTTTTTTTTCTTTTTTTGTGTGTGGCAAAAAGAGCATAGATATTAATAAGCTAAAAGATTATAGTAGTTTTTTGTTCCTATGTAGCAGATATATAACATCACACACAATTAGATAATACATAATGTTATGTATATTATCTATATGGGTGGTAGACTCCTATCCTATCCCAAAAGAGAGTAGTGATAAAAAAAAAAAGGTAAGACATGTATCAAATAGTGCTTCACATTGCATTTGGTTCGTTCATTTTTTAACTAGCTTATTTGTCACTCCATTTGGCCTACGGTAGGAGAAAGTTTACGCTACATACAATGAATGCAAAGTATACTTTCTCCCATGATAAATATAATTATGTGAGTCTGGCTAAATCCTCCATCCACGTACTTTGAAAAAGACATTTGAATTGAGTTAAATTTATATGAATTTTAGGTTTTTTTACTGGTACATTTAGTGGGATATAAATCATATGATATCAAATATAAAGTAGGCAAACCAAAAAACAAAAACAAAAACAAAAACAAAAACAAAAAAATGCAGGCAGAACAAAATTACTCTACCAAGAATAATACTCTACCTCTCTACCCTCAGGATATATAACATTGTGTTTTTTTTTTTTAAATGAATAAGTACATTTTATTTGAAATAAAAATACATAATCCAAATTACAATTCAAATAACAGGAAGCCTATGTCCTTAAAATTTTATTTGCTAACAAAGTAACAAGTTAACATCCTTTCTACGGAAAAAAGAGACCACACGGCACTTTGTTGTAAATACAAGTTTTCACTCACCTACATGACTTATCCGAGCCTTAACATCCAATCTAATCATTTGAATTTTTTTTTTTTTTTTTTTTTGGTTGCTAGAAATCATTTGAATAATTTCCTCCTCTATTTTGATGTACCCAATATTGTGAAATTTGACATTCCTTTGCATCCATTATCCATATATGGTCCACAGCAACGCAACAGCCAAGGCCAACTCTTTAAGAATCATATTCAGAACAAATTGCATGTTTGGTTAAAAGCTTTTTCTCGATTTTATCACATTTGAGGTTGTGGCTTCTGATGCTGTGGCTGATTCCCCCCACTAGAACTTTCAAGCACTGCTGTTAGAAATAGTGACTTTGCATTTTAATACATAAATTCAATTATATGTATGTATAAATAAATGCACAGGCATGCATCAATAAAGTTATAAACATATCATTTCTCAAGGGCTTCCATTACACAACAATCACCAAGGAGAACAATAAGGATACAGACCACAAATTTATTAACATTCTTCAACTCATTATGAGCACAACACTGCCTCTACCATGAAACATATTCATGCATCTACAGTAGAAAGTTCCATGACAAGGAAAAAAAACCAAAGACCAAAATGTAGCAAGATGATTCAAATATGCAGTGAGAGCGACTCAAAGGCTCTGTAGGCTGCATTCCTGTCTAAAAATATGACATGCTCTTGTCATTTGGCTTCAATTTTCTTTAATCCCACCATGTTCCTTCATAGCATGATATGATCATAGAAGGCTAATCAGATTCCACCAATAGATTTCCATATTCCAATTACATGATTGCATAAATAAAAAGCTTCCTCAGCTGTATAACTTGTGTTCATTTGTTTGTCAATTGTGTAAGTAGTGTCTTCTGTTTCTCTGTCCAGTAGTTCAACCTCCTGCCTCAACTTGAAGACATGACCAATATAAAAAAATACTGTCCACAAAATATAAATGCACTTTTCTGTGGACCTTCATGAACAATTGGAGCGAACAAATAGTGAATACTCATTGTGATACATATAACTGTCTCGGTGATGGGAAACTAACATGCTTGATGCTCCATAGGCAAAACAAACAATGGTTTGATCTTCTCTTTAAATCCCCATTTAAATGGTTCACAAGAAGTCCACTGTAGCAACTAGCAACTCCACAACCTCAGAAAATTGTATCATATAATTCTGATCTAACTCTGTCCAAGCACTGCTTTCAATTTCTCCCCAAGATAAACTTGAGAACTCCAGCAATAAAACTTAAAATATGATATAAAATTATGTGTAACTATTCTATAACCTTTAGGTATTACTAAGTATATTATAATTCTAGGGAAAAAGAGCCTCCTTTCAACTATCTATAGTCCAAACCACCATCATTAAATGGCACCATTTAGATATCTTCAGGCCCTTTTCCCTTCCTATTTTTAGCTTCAGTTTGCACTTATGGACTAGCTATGGCCCCTAGGTGAGTGCAGTCTGGGAAACAGTAATTATAATTGGTTGCCATCCAGATAGATGATGCACAATCCATTTCTTTACAGTAATTACCATATTTAAAATTTGAAGTATGTCACCCAAGGCAAGCTCTTTCAGGCACATATTCCTTAAAATACTAGCTGCTTCATACCTACATAAAAGATAGAACTGAAGATAAGAGAAACTGGAGGGAAATTCCAGTAAGCCATATAATAAGAAGCAAAAGTAGAAGTGTTACTTGCACTGAGAAGCGATTATTGCAGATCGTCCGGCAGGGGATGTTAGAAAATTTTCAGTTTCATCCCATGTAACTTTTGAGTATCGATTAGGATTACCATCTATAGGGTTCACACAATGCCAAAGTTTCTCATTCTTAGGAACATACAACTGCACATCACCGGAAATGTGCTTCACTACCATCTGCTGCCCAATAGCACTCTCCAGAGCATTTTTAATGTCAATATTCCGATGCTTGGGGTCTCCATATTGAATGCAATCAATTATATTTGCTTCAGTAGGCATTATCTTTTCATTTTTTAGGGTGTCCAATGCAAGCAAGATTACCCCTAGTAGGCCTTGGACATACCCAGAAGGCTTTGGGAATCCAGGAGTCTCCAATATACAGGTACTAGTGCCACCCATTTCTGCTGAAGACAAGGATGGATACTCTGGATCACGAGGATATCCATTATTCAGCATGTTAGGGTAAACTGACAGCTTCTTCTGCACCATATATCCATTTTGTGATTCACTTAAGCATGCATGATTTGAAGACTTTGTAATAGAAATATGTCTAGGCTCTTGATTTCTTTGCTGGACAGTAGGAGGGTTGTGAACACTGTTGGAATATCCAGAGATGTTCAAGAAATTAATATCAGGCACCTTTGTAGGTGGTCTTGAGGTAAAGTTGGATCCATTAAGCCTCAGAGGGGTTAAGGGAGGAACAAAAGTGTTAGTATTAAGTGGAGGTGGATGCATATTACGAGGTGAAAATGTAGGTTGAGTAGCAAAGTTGTTTGGCCGTAATGACTGTGAATAATTATATTGGTGATTTTTTTGGTGGTTACTGCTATTGCTCCATGAAGGACCAGGATTGCCATGAACAAAATTTTGGGCAGGTCCACTTGGAGGAACATTTGGAATATAAGAAAAATTACCAGGTTGATGAGAGTTCGCATTGCTGTAATGTTCTACTGGTAAACTCAAAGTTTTTGATCCATTAGCTTGACTGAAGTTTCTTGAAGTTGATTTTCCTTGATATCTACTGTCCACCCCCTTTCCTATATATGCCATAGTATGATTTCCAATATGGGGATTACCCTGATAGGTTTTCATAGGTTGCGTTATACCGATGGCATTAGAAACTGGCATCTGTAATGTGTTGGAACTTGATGAATAGCTATTATTATTAACAAGCTGTTGCAATTCATCGTTCATTATTGGTGGCCCTCCAGCTAAAAGACTGGTATAAAGCCAGATGCTCTTGGCAGCAGAAAGAAGAGGTGCAGAAGCCTGCTGAGGCTGTGCTAGAAGAATGTTGTACCTCCTCATGCTCAACTGATGCAGAGCATTTGAGAAATCCTGGTCACCAGAAATCAAGAGGTAATTAGCCGGTGCAGGATTGTCCACTGCCCAAAACAACATGTCCACCAAAATCCTCTTGTCACTTGCATCTTTGACCCCTATATTCACATTAATGAAAAAAAAATTATATATCATAGCAGAACAAAAATACCAGATGCAATGCAATCAACCAAAACAAGTAAATGAAAAATCAAATATTAACAATGTATAGAGCATAGCAGTATTACACTACATTGTCAAGGATATTCAATAAACCAAATGCAACTTTTTCACAAAATAGGACACACACTACCAAAAGGATTAAGATATTACAAGGTTTTGACAGTAGAAGAACAATGAAAAAAACATAACATAGTTTTTATGATGTTAGTAGTAAATATTAGGGTAAATTTCACTAACCCACCTTGCGGTTTGGACTAATACCAACTAGGTCCAACACATTTTAAAATTGACCCATTTGGTCCCTAAAACCAATTTGGTCCTAATTAAACACCGTTAGGCCCATCTCAATCCGTTAGTCACTTAAGCTCAGATCTCTCTTCTTTCTCCTCTCTCTGATTCTCTCATCTACCTATCTTCTCTCATCATTCCCTAAACCTAAACTCAGACCCTCCAAAACCTCATGGCTACCACATCAATCCACAGTCACTGCGAGCCTTTACCGCAGTGGCTTTCTCTCTCTCTCTCTCTCTCTCTCTCTCTCTCTCTCGGTTCTTTCCCTCTCAAGCTCAGCCATGGCCGAACACCATGAAGCCCACACCACCACAAATGGCAGCTGAGCTCAACAGCACCACCACAACCGCCGGCCACTGCCTCTTACTCTTTATTTCTCTCTTATTCTCCTCTTTTTTTTTTTTCTTTTTTTTTCTCATTTATTTTCTCATAAACAAACCCCCTTTTGTGTTTGGTTTTGCGATTGGTTTTTGGTTTGGTTAATTTAGGGATTGAGTTTTCTGTTGGCTGTAGGGATTTAGTGATTTTTATTTGGATTTGTAAAATGGAGTACTAAGTGTTTTGAGCTTTGGCTATTAGGGTTTCAAAAATGGTATTTTGGGGTTGATTTCAAAATGGGTTTGGATGTACTGTGTATATCAGTATATGTGCCTGAATCAGTGATGGGTAAGATTTTTTTGTGCAGGTGAGGCAGTGATTTTGTTTGGTTTTGTACAGGAGAAGAATTTGATGGATTCATTAGTCAAAATTTGTGTATATATTTTCTGTGTATATGTCTCACCAATTTGGTATTGGTTTGGCTGGGTTTGGTGTACAAACTGAGAGAAAAGAGAGGGGTATTGGTTTGGCTAGGTTTGGTGTACAAACAGGGAGAGAAGAGAAGGACAAAAGAGAAAATAGAGGGACGAGTTAGAATCACAGAGAGGAGGGAGAGAAGAGAGGGACTAACATCATTAACGGTGTTTAGGGACTACATTGGTTTAAGGGGCCAAATTGGTCAATTTTAAAATGTCTTGGACCTAGTTAGCATTAGCCCAAACCTCAGGGTAGGTTAGTGAAACTTACCTTAAATATTATTAACCACCAACAACAAAAACCATATCATAAAGTTATAGAACATAAATTTTCTACACACATCAAATTAATTAAAATCTCTATGCATGTCAGATGGGCAAATAGGAGATGACTAAAATTTATATAATATTCTACCAATAATAAAATAAAACAATTATATGAATGTCAACTAGTTTGGATGATAAAATCTCCTCCAAAAAACTTGGATCAATTCCCTATCACCTATATACCCAATGCACCTTCAATTAAGGTTTAAACACACACATATTCTACTGCAAGAAAATAATAACACCAACATGAGTTTTGCAAATGTAAGGTAAATGATGAAAAAAATCATACAATTAGTCATGTCTCAAGCTTGAAAGTATACATAACCCAATAGGCAACTACATAACATTTGCTACATCAAAACCTCTCCCCCACCCCCACCCCAAAAAAAAAAAAAACTAATGAAACCAATCATGAGTCAAGCTCCAAAAGGTAATACACAAAAACCAACCTGCCAGCTTTCACATAAATTACAGCAAAGACAATTACCACAGAGGAAAAAAAAACAAAGAATCCATGAAACCAGTCACCGATCAAGTTCCAAAACTGTATAAACAAAACCCAACTAGTCAAATTTTACACAAAATCGCAGCGAAAACATTGACCATAATGAAACCAATCATGGATCAAGCTCCAAAAGTTCTACACATAACCCAACTAGCCAAATTCTACAAAAAATCACAGCAAAAACCAATCATGGGTCAACCTCCAAAATTTCATACACATAACCCAACTAGCCAAATTCTAACCAAAAGCACAGCAAAAACATTGATCACCCTAAACCCAATCATGAGTCAAGCTCCAAAATTTCATACGCATAACCCATCAAGCCAAATTCTACCCAAAAGCACAGCAAAAACATTGACCCCCTTAAACCAATCGTAGATCAAGCTCCAAAATTTCATACACATAACTCAATTGACCAACTTCCATTAAAAAAAGAAAAAGAATTCACCACAGCACATGGTAAAGCATATAAAAAATGAATAAAGAAATAAATAAAATAAAGGGTTAGCAATTTTATACCAGTGGGGACATGGTAGAGGGAGATGCCAGTGCTGGAAAGAGCATGCTGGACAGGATCAGGGATAGCGTTGGTGTCACCATAGGCAGAAATAGAGATGGGTCCACAATAACCCATCTTCATCAACGCAGAGCTTATGTTCTGAGCTATGGCATTTGGGTTGTACCCTTCTTTTGGAACCCTGCAATTTTCTATGTCCCACCACACAGATGTCTTTGCCGCACCATAACCAAACACCGTAGTTTTGCTTCCACCACCATTGTTGTTGATGCTGGTGGTGCTCTCCATTTTTGGAGATGGAAAGAAAAAAAAGGGGGTGGTGGAGAAAGAGTCTAACACTAATAAATAAAGGAGGAGATTAAGTTTGTTTGGTTTTTGTTGACTTTTAGTTGCAGTTGTTTTTTCTGTTTCCGTTACTGTTGTGTCCCTCGCTGTGATGTGAGAGTGTTGGTGATGAATAAATTTTGATGATGAGGATTCGAGAGAGATCTATGGAGGTAGATTTTCTTGCCTTTTTATATTGTCTTGTGGGACTCACGTTTGCAACGAGAAGAATCGGTCAGTCCAGGGACTCTCAAGTCTTGCCTAGTCGTGTAACTCGTCGTGTGCTTTGGTTGTTGTAGCTTGTTGGTGTAGAATGAGTCATCTTGGTTCAAAAATTCTAATACCACAACTGGGGCACAACTTTGTATTATGTCTAATAAGGTGGCAAGTTGTGAGTGGTATTGAAAAAAAACAGTGAGTTTATGTAAAAATAACAAGTTGTTAGTAACTGTCGGCTACATAAGATAACTGTAATAATTGTTGTGGTCTTGATTGATAGTGAGAATTGTGGGTTTATAAAGGAAAATAAATTAGATTATTAATTTAAGATGTTTGAAAAGGGGGAAAAATTGAATGAAATTTGGAAAATAATTGTTTGGGAACTGAATAAGAAATAAATTATTTAATAAAAATAAGGATATAGCCTTTTTTTTTAATGTGAAGATATGGCCATTTCTATGTGAAATGATAATTATTATTTGTTTTCCATTCCATTCTCCAATCTATTTTAATAAGTTGTTATTTGAGCACAAGTTCTAAATACCAAAAACTTAACCAGTAGAGTCTTTGATTGTTAAATAAGAGATTTAGGATTCGAACTTTATCTATACAAAAAACAAATTGATAAAACCAATTAATGTATTGGCTTGATGATAAAAAACAATTGTCATAAAGTGAAATAAAAAAGAATTATAATCATGAGCAACATCAAAACAGCAGTTATGAAAAAAATTGTAAAAAACTTTGTGCCTCTAAACTAATTAGGGAATAAGGTGGATCATGATCCTAATAATTAATATATTTTATCAGATATTGACTATAATCATTTTCGTATCCATTTAATTTAGTGATGATGCAAAAAAAAAAAAAAAAAAAAAACTATTTTACTTCTTTCAAAGTGGATAAGATAGAATTTTAAAAACCCTATAATGGTAAACTCTATAAAATCTCAATATATAGTGTGTGTTTGGCAAAAATTAAAAACTAGTTTATTTTACTATGCAGCTTATTTTTGCTACTATTTATGGGATCTACTACACTTTTTGGTACTATTCATGGGTCATACTGTACTATTTCATCTAACTTTTAACTTTATGTACAGTACTTTCAGCAAAAAAAATTTAGTTTCAGCAAAATAAGTGGATTCCAAACAGGCTAATAGAATATGTGAATATATGAAGATGGGTTATGAGATCACTTTACTGTTTTTGTCACTTCTTTTTAAGAGTTTATCCAGGAAATCACACTTAGGCTGTGTTTGGTTCAACGGAAATGCTTTTCCGAGCGTAAAATCATTTCAGGGGAAATTGTTTTTCCGTAAAGGAAAATGTATTCAAGTTGTTTGGCTGCCTCGGAATTCGTTTTATGGAAAATCAATTCTGGTGTTTGGTTCATTCAAACATTTTACGGAAAATGCTTTCTGTTTTACGGAAAATGCTTTCTGTTTTACGGAAAATCAATTCCCATGTTTAATTCGTTCAAACATTTTATGGAAAATGGAATTCGTTTTACGAAAAATCAATTCTCATGTTTGGTTTATGGATCATTTTATGAAAAATATAAAATGCCTTACAAATTCAGCACCTGCATTGCCTAGACAAACTTGTAATAGTACAAAAATAATCATCCACTTCAATATAAAAAATAATCATTTGAATATACCTATAATATTTATATCAAAACAGCCACATCAATCTTTCACCATTGGCATTACAGTTCCATAGTGTACAAAAATGATACCTACACGTTGTATCTAAACAGTACAAATACATAATTTGGGCAATTGTATTGTCCCAATAATACAAAAGACTACATATATAATACAATGGTAGGCAAATACTAGTACTACAACAAAAGTTAATCCATAAAACTACCATCAAAGTCAACATGAAACAGACAAGTCAGAGGTGTGTGAACAAAAATCTATCCATCCACAGCTTTCTTAGCTTAGCATTCTTGGCTAGAAATCCCCGTGCTGCCTTCTTATTTTCACAAAGATGGTCAAAGGAAGTTGCGAGCATGTCTTCGCTATACCCATCCGCCACCATAGCCATGACCTCAGAGTAAAGAGCTGTGTAATCAACAGGCCCTCGGTTGATTTCTTTCAAATCCACAGCAATTTCCTTCAGCTGATCAAACAGATCAGTCAGCAGACTATCATCAGAGGGAGGTGCACGCCCTTTTTTGCGGGACTTGGAAATTCCAAACCTAGTGGTGGATGACACTACATTCTTCCCTTTGTCCACCACACCTTCCTCCCCATTGTCCGCCACAAACTTAGTATTGTCCCCATTGTCCGGCTCATTCTCAATATCCACATACGACTTAGAAAAGCTACCCGTGGCTGTATCCTTCCCCACTACAATAGCCAATTCATCGTACATCTCAATCTTTTTGTTTAGATACTCTGCATGCTTACGATGCGCCTGCAAGGGAGAAAGGAATGTATAATAACAATTCAATAATCACTTCACTCATAAATTCAATATTCAATTCAATATAGATGCCATTAGATGATTTAGGTCAATGATAAACAAAAAAAATCCGTTAGGGAATAGGAGACATAACCCATGATTTTGAATATAAGTACAACAGAAAATACAATATACAAATGCTAAGACCATATTTTACAATAGATCTGCACATAAAAGTTATATTTGAAAATTTGTAAAAGCAATGGAATCCTAAAAAGAATGACACTATAAATTTCATATAAATAGGGTATTTGAACAGCCTTGTCTTGTTCTCAATTCATAGATTATAAAAGCCAAAAACATATATTATCATTTATATTAAGAAAATATAGTTGGAAGCCATACCATGACTTCTTCTTGATATGTCTTCGCATCGCATGTTATCATTTTTAAGTTATCGTCCCAACCGAAACCACTCTTCTTCCTAATAGTTTAAATAGTGGTCCACATGGTCCTCAAAGTCCGTAGCCGATTCTCTACATAAGAGGAGTGGCACTGGACCCCAAATTGAGCAGATATCTCCTTCGCTACAAGAGCAAAGGAGCTGGCCTTGAAAGTGTTAGAAGGCTTGTTGCCCTTCGCAACCTCCTCAACAACTAGCCTAAGCATAGTCGTGTGCATGGGGGGCAGCCACCTGAACTGCTTAGTGCCGCCCACCTTCTCTTTTCCCTTTGACATTACTACATATGAAAATTGTATAGTGAGAGTAGCATTTAAAAATGAGAGTATCATTTAGTAATTATGCTCGGAATATGAACAACAAATCAAACACACATACAACCACGCTTATAGATGTGCACAATGGAATGAAACATGCTAATACTGGAAATAACAATATAATGCTGAAAATACTTTTTCCTTACACCACCAGAAGTCTATAGTAAATACATTGTCCTTACAGAAAAAAAAAAATACAGCACATATTACAATCATAGAAATCTAAATAAAGTACTACTCTCCATTCCTGGTATAATCAGACCACATAGCTTGGCATATCTGATCTCTCTTAGTATTCCACACTCTACTGTCTTCAATGGAGTCTCGACATGACTGTGTTTCTTGTTGGGGGCCACTAGACTCTACTTGGTTCATTGCAGCTTCCATAATATGGTCATTTGGTTCAACCCCCCTAATGTGATTATGAATCACACAACATGCTAACACTACTTTCACTTGGGTTTCAAAAGACCAAAATGGTTCTACATCCAACACTCGAAAACGTTTCTTCAACACTCCAAACCCTCGCTCAATGGTAGTTCTCAATGAAGAGTGTCGCAGGTTGAACAATTCTTGCTCATTCTCAGGAGGACAATCACTAAACTCTTTCAAATGATATCGCACACTCCAATAAGGTGACAAAATTTCATTTTTATTACCATACTCAGCATCACCAAGATAATATTTACCTACATATATTCAAAAATAAAACCAATTCACTACTATGCTTAGGAAAACGCACAATATTTATTAAACTAATAAACCAAAAAGGTGAAGTAATCCTATAATACCTTCGGGAATTGAAAATCCCCCTGGCCTAGCAAATGCATCATTTAACACACGTGAATCATGTGCACTGCCGTCTCATCCAACTAATACATAAGTGAACTTTAAGTCAAAACTAATAGCAGCTAACACATTTTGCGTGGTTCCATCTTTGCAACCATGAAACCTTCCTTGTATTTCGAGTGGCACAGATGCACGAACATGTGTACCATCGATTGCTCCAACACAATCCTAATTTTCGACAGACATAATGGTTTAAAATTACACAAATCTTCACAATTTACAAAAATACACAAGTCGCAATATTTATCTTAAAATATGGGTAGAACCTTCTGCTGCTCCTTATCTCTGGGGATGTATCTTTGCTAGGCAGTCTTATTAGAACTCTATATAATTTTAGGACCCCCCTAAGGACAACCTTGAAGTATCTATGAACAGTCTTAGTCGATCTATGAAACCGACTACCAATTACACAGAACCTCACATTATGACCAATAATGTGACAGAAAATTAGCACTTGCTCTGTAACAGACATGTGAATAGTCAGGCGTACGTGCTCCCCCTCAGTGAGGATGTGACATAAGTGGTGGAAAGCTATAGGCTTCATCCTAATTTGACTCACACAATGTCTCTCACTTCCATGTAGAATACTATTTATGTAATACTCTCTCTCGGCTGCATGATTAACATAAAGCACCTTAGGTAGTCGTCTACGCCGCAATTTCCTTAACAATGCAACCCCCATAAGGAGGACAGATGCAATTGAGGCAAGAATTGCGGCTTTAGTTTTTTTCTTCATCTAAAAAATCACAAACACTATGGTCTAAGAGGTATAAACAAACATGCTATTGATTACACAGTATATAAAAACAGCCACAAACAGAAAACATCCAAACCACATTGATAACGAGTACCAAAATATTTATGCACATATATTTCTGTATAATTGTAACATCAACAACATACACAACATAATACCATCACAATCAATATTTACACCAATAAATCACAATGCATTCTATATCTGTATAATTGTAACATCAACAACGTACACAACATAATACCATCACAATCAATATTTACACCAACAAATCACATTGTATTCTATTTCTGTATAATTGTAACACCAACAAAAGTTAAATTCTTAAATCAATAATTAAATAAAAATGGATAATTAAAAAAAGTAAATAAATAAATAACTAATTATATAAATAAATAAATAATTATATATAGTAAATAATTATATAAATAAATAAATAAACAAATAAATATATATATATTGTGGGTGCATGACTCCGCCATTATCAGGAGATTATCCGCTTTGGGGAGTCAGGCCCTCACGGTTTATTGGCTCGTCCCCGAGTGCAGGCGTTCACCCAAGCAAGCGCTTAGCTTGGACTTGTAGGCAACTTAGTCCCACATCGGTTAGAGTTCCCTCCCACTAACCCCTTATAAGCCTCTGGGGCAAGAGTTAGTGTACCACTGCTACACATGGGTGGGTCGGAGGATGGGTTGTTTATGGGTTTGAGGGTGGATTTTGGCTAGATGGGTTTGAGGGGATGTGGATTGGCTTTTGTAGAGAGTGGGTCAGAGGTGTGTGGATCGAAGGTGAGGTGAGGTGAGGTCGTCAGACTCAAATAGAGGGTGAATCAGAGGTGAGGTGAGGTTGTCGGACTGAGAAATGAACTCAACTGGAAAAGGAAACTCACCGTGGGTGGATCTTTGGCGCTAGTCGAACTGTGGGTGGAGCTCGGACTAGCGTGAAGGAGAGGATCGACTGCGTTTGGCGTGAGGGAGAGGGTGGAGCTCGGTGTGAGTGAGCTTGGAGAGTACCAATGATCTGTGAGGAGTGTGTGTGAGAGAAGCTCGAAGAGAGTGTTGTGTGAGAAGTGTAATTCGTTTGAGGTTAAAATAAAACCTGAAAACATTTTACGCCTATGAGCCCTTATTTTACAGTCAACACAGTAAACATTTTCAGTTTGACCCAATTTTCGGTAACTACCAAACACACACGTTTACAAAAAAGTATTTCCAGAAGTGGTTTGAAGCCAAAACAAATGCACCCTTCTTCTTCTTCTTCTTCTTTTCTTCATTGAAGAAAATGGAAGAAATTTAAAGGTACTAGATTTGCATCTGAAAATTAATCAATGCTTTAATCTTCTGTATGGTTTAGGAATTTATTCCTCATTCAATCTTTAGTAATTTGTGATCAGTTCGTAGATTCTTTTGTTAAGAGAGGAAGATAAATTTAATCAAGTTTAGTATCAACTTAATTACAGTGTTAAATTACTATGAGAAGTATGTTTTGTAAGCTTTTTAGGTTTTATCTACTCGATCGTGTAAAGTTGTAATTTACAACTATGTGTTTTGTTAACTTTAATTTCGTACCAAATTTGATTGTAATTTTATTCAATCTTTTGTACCTTGTATTTATTGTGAGATTTGATTATAAGGGTTGTGTGATAGAGAGAGAGTGTGTGAAGACTAAAGCAATTGAAGATTGAGGAGTTCTCGCAGGTATCTTGCGACTAAGCATCCCGCGAAGTGAGCCATGTGCCTTGCACATGACTGGAATGCGAAGAGTCAGGACAAATGGTGACAGCTGTGTTTCGCGAGTAGCTCGCGAGTAAGGCCTTCTCGTGAGACACTCGCAAGACATTCTGTTTTGCCAGGTTGTACTATCTGATACACACTTTTTGTACCCACACTATATATACCCACATTACCCACAAATGTTGAGGAGTGCTTCTGAGAGCAAACCCTAGCCACAAAACTTAAGAGTTAGAAATTGTTATACCCACAATCCTCTACACATTTACTTGTAGAATTTCCTCAACTCCTACCTTTCCATTTCCATACCATTGAGAGGTTGATAGCCCAAACACTTACCACACCCTTTCAAAGTGTCAAGTGAAGTTTTGGTGCTACTGGGAAGCATTAGAAGAAGCTAAGAATGGCAGATGCAACATGGAGCTTGTTGCGAGATCCGGAGAACTAGACAAGACACGGTTCCAAGAAATCTTGTTGGAGTAGAAGCTTGGAGAGCTTAAGTATATTGGGTAGATTAGGCTTGGAGGGTCTCTTGCTAACCCATGTATCCCAACTGATTGTCTAGTGAATCGATTATCGCTTGGAGGGCGGCGGAGAGGTTTTTAACCGAGTTCTTCGGTTTCCTCTTTGATAACACATTGGTGTGTTATCTTGTGTTTGCATCATTCTTCCATACTCTTTTACATTCTATTTTACTGTTGTGTTGCTTTGTTTATGGATTAGAGTAGCTTGTTTGTTTATCCGCTCGCTTTTTTACACTATTCTGCACTTTGTATTAAGTTAGTGTAAAATCTATTGAGCCGTAACTTTATTTTGGGGGTCTAAACAGCTCTTGTGTTTTTAACACATTTTCGAGCTTTCAAATTGGATAACAGTGACAAGTGTATATTTGAAGTTTGATAAGTTTTACCCATTCCCTGCTCATTTTCCTCCTTTATTTTTTTTTTTTTTTTTTTTGAGAGAGTTTCAACCCATGGCGTCTGCTCTTAATGATAGCTCTTTATCATCAGACCAAGACACCAATCAGTTTTTGGTGTAGGCGGGGATTGAACCCCAGATCTCTTATACAACCATCAGAGACTATACCATTTGAGTTAACTGGAACCCACATTTTCCTCCTTTATTTGTGTGAGAAAAAAGTGCACCTTAATTTCTTTACAAATATTGCAATACCAAAATAAAAATCTTCTTTAAAACTCTTTCCAATAATATATATATATATATTTAGACCAATTATTTTGACATCTTGCCACCTTCCCAAATTCATCTGTTTGCATTCTTTCATCCGGTAAAAAGTACATTATTTTTATCTATTAATATTTATATTATCTTTGACATCTTCATGATGATAAATCAATCAATCATCTTTATGTAATAAGAAAATTTTCTTGTATAACAATCTAAAGAGTATTTACTATGTGGAAGATTGATATAAAAATCTAAGAAAGTATCTGTTCTCAAAAATAAAAAAAATAAAAATCTAAGAAAGTATCTCGTGTGATATTCACTCATTTATTAGTTTTGAAAATACTTTATTATTATTATTAAGTATTAAAATAGTATAATGGTTCTCTCTAAGCCCCGGGTTCTCTCCAGAGAAGAGGAAGTCGAAATATCGCGTAGTAAAAAGAAGGTGAAGGACGTTCACCACGCTGATTTTAATGATGGCGCAAGTGATGGTGGCCATTCTCAGAGCCATCAGAATGCATGGGGGTCTGCTAGAGTCTCCTTTAAGGAGAAACTAGTGGGTGAAATGCCAGGAGCTTTCGCAAAAGCTTTTGATTTTTCTGAGATGATGGATGCTGATGCTGAATCTGACGACGAGGTTTCTGACCTTCGAGAAGGACTAGCAGCTGTTAAACTTTCAAGAGAAACTAAGTTACGGATCAGAGGTCCTTGGGCTCAAACGTTGATTGTTAAGCTATTTGGGAGATCGATTGGGTTTAATTTTCTCCAAAGTAAGCTCAACATTTTATGGAAACCTTCAGGGAGACTTGATTGCGTCGACCTAGGTAACGATTTTTACTCAGTCCGCTTCTCTCTCAAAGAGGACCTGAATTCAGTTTTGGAAAAAGGCCCTTGGTTCATTGGGGGACATTTTTTATCCTTCAGGCCATGGGAGCCGTTTTTCAAACCAGATATGGCTAACGTCTCCTCGATCGCGGTGTGGGTTCGGCTTCATCATCTTCCTATGGAACTTTATGAAGCTGAGGTTCTAAAGCAGATTGGAGAAGCATTGGGCAAGGTCCTTCGTATAGATGCTCACACAGCGCTAGAGGCGAGGGGAAAGTATGCTAGATTATGTATTCAAGTAGACATTAACAAACCGCTGATCAATACTGTTCTTATTGGTAAGTTTGAGCAACAAGTAGTGTATGAGGGTATCCATAAACTGTGTTTTGGCTGCGGCAGGATTGGGCATAAGAAGGAGGCTTGCCCACACCTTGTCCGGAAACCGGGTTCGCCGGTGAGAGGAGATGATGTTGAGCGTGGTGATTCAGCAAGGTCACACACTTTGCATGCTATGGACAGTACTACAGATGGGAGTGGCACGTCAGGTGGTAGTGGAGCAGATACGGAAAGCACATTGTACGGGCCTTGGATGGTTGTGACACGCAAGAAGTTTGGACAACGTATCTCCAGGAATGTTGCGGTTATGGAGGGTCCCACGAGTCTGGGGAATGCAGTGAAATTCCATACTAATGGACAAGGTCTTTCTGTTAAGACCAATAGGATGGGCTGGGTCAAGGAGCCCACAAGCTTAAGTATAGCTGGCACCGAACCCAGCAAGAAGATTTTCCAAGGAGGACCAACCCGTATGGGCTTTGCATCGAGCGATTATGAGCCTGCCATTCAGTCAAGCCCATCTGCCATTCAGTCAAGCCCATCAGTGAGGGGCAAAAAAGGCATAGCCAGGACTAGGGCGTCTAACACTTATACCAAGTCAGCCGCTGACTTTAACAACAAACCTTCCTCTCATAAAGATCAAACTTTGTCCTGGAGAAGCACTGACGGCATCAAGAGGAAAATTGATACACCCTTTCAGTTCTCGGCTTCTGATAAGGTTGTAGTAGGCTGTCAACTTGAGGGTAAGAGTAGTGGAGAGGCCGAAGCTTGTGGTGATCAAAATCAGTGTATATCCGCCGTAAATGAGGGGTTGGGTTACCAGGCAGCGGAAGGAGACTTGGAAGCCGTGTTAGCCGGTGATGGGGGGAAGCGTGCTAGTGGGGGGTTGGAGATTTCTAGAGGAGGAGTAGAAGGCAGATTGGAGGTAGAGGCCGATGATACTCTTATGCGAGATGATTCTTGTAGTGGAGAGAAGGATGTTGGAGGTCCAGCCAACAATCACTTATCCATTGGGGATTCGTCCTGTATTCAAGCTATCTCTAATGTTGAGCTTACTCGTTTTAGCAAGGAAAATGTCCTTGTTGGCGAAGATGGGATGGAACTTGAAAAGGATGGCGGTGTTGATATGTCATCTGGATAAGTGCTCCACCCTTGATCCATCAGTGTTTTCCCATGAATATAATTGTTTGGAACAGCAGGGGCGTTCTGAAGCCCAATTTTCAGAAACATGTCAGGGAGTTGGTTAGAAATCACAATCCTGCTATTATGGTGATTATGGAAACCCGCCTTGGGGGAGAAAGAGCCAGGGAGGTTACCGACAGACTCCCTTTCGATGGTGCGATTCACATGGAGACAATCGGTTTTACTGGTGGTTTGTGGCTCTTGTGGAATTCAGATATGGTGGCAGTTGATCAGCTTGCTAAAACGGAGCAAGAGATTCATGTGGAAGTTAAGGTACATTCTTCTAACCTTTCTTGGTTATTTTCTGCTATTTATGCAAGTCCGAGATGCGAAGAGAGAGGCATTTTGTGGAATAACCTATCAAAAGTAGCAGAGATGCATAATAAACCTTGGGTGATTGCTGGTGACTTCAATGAACTCCTCATTGGGGAGGATAAGCTTGGGGGCAGACCAGTGAGCATCAATAGGTCCCTCCTTTTTAAAGAGTGTCTTGACAGATGTAATATGGTGGATTTAGGATTTAACGGGCCAAGGTTCACGTGGACAAATAAAAGAGATGCCAACTGTTTCATTCAGGAAAGAATAGACAGATACTTTATGAATCCTAGTTGGTGTCTTTTGTACCCAGAAGCTAGGGTGTCTCATCTTACGAGATGTCACTCGGATCACTGCCCGGTTCTCTTAGAAGCCTTGCCTAGGAGAGGGATTCATCTTAATAGGCCTTTCCGGTTTCAAAGTTTTTGGCTGTCTGATCCTTCTTTTCCGAAAATAGTTAATCAGTCCTGGAAGAATTCTAGGAACTTATCGGAGAATGTAGAAAATTTTGCTAAGGAGGCTAGTCAGTGGAATAAGAACCATTTTGGGAATATTTTTGCTAAGAAAAAGCGTATCATGGCTCGCTTGGATGGGGTTCAAAGGGCTATGGCAAATTGTCCCTCTCCCTCTCTAATCCAGTTGGAAAATCATCTCCTCTCGGAATTGGATATGGTGAATGGTCAAGAAACAGAGCTCTGGGCTTTAAAAGCTAGAATTAATTGGATGGTGTTGGGGGACCGTAACACATCCTTCTATCACATCTCAGCTCTGACAAGGAGAAAGCGGAATCAGATTATGTCAGTTAAAAATGAGGCAGGGGACTGGATTTTGGAAGAAAGGGAAGTTATGAATTACTTTAGAGAAGGGTTCTACAAACTGTACACAACCAGTCAGGACTCGGCAACATGGGATTTGGACTACCACTCTCAATGGCAGGCCAAACTTTCGGAGGAAGAGAAAGGTGGGATCAGTCAAATGGTGACCGAGGAGGAAATTTCAACTGCCTTATGGTCCTTAAAGGCTTTTAAGGCTCCAGGTCCAGATGGTCTTCATGCAGGGTTTTACCAGCGCTTCTGGATCATTGTCGGGGACTCGGTTAAGAAAGAGGTCAAGAAAGTGTTTAGGGAAAAGAAAATCCCTGAATATCTGAACAGCACTAACATTGTTCTTATTCCTAAGGTGCAAGGTCCTGAGACTATTGGGAGTTACCGCCCCATAAGTCTTTGCAATTCTGTCTACAAAATTATTTCCAAAATTTTGGTTGGAAGAATCAGACCTTTTCTGGATAAACTTATCTCCCCTTGTCAAGCAGCATTCGTTCCAGGGAGAAGGGGGGTGGATAATGCGATTATAGTTCAAGAAATCATTCATACTATAGGCAAAACGAGAGGGAAAGTGGGCTATATGGCCCTCAAGATTGATTTAGAAAAGGCTTACGATAAACTTGAGTGGAGTTTTATTAGAAACATGTTGATTAGATTCAATCTTCCTGAGAATCTCATTGAGATTATCATGAGTTGCATCACCTCGACTACAACCTCCATCCTCTTCAATGGGGGTAGTTTAGATGCTTTTTCTCCATCTAGAGGAATAAGGCAGGGTGATCCTTTATCCCCGTACATCTTTATCATGTGCATGGAATACTTAGGCCAATTGATCCAGGACAAATGCGAAGAAGGTCTGTGGAATCCAGTGAAAGCTTCTAGAAGCGGCCCCTCCTTTTCTCATCTCTTTTTCGCCGACGACCTGGTTCTCTTTGCCAAGGCATCTATGGGGAACTGTAGGGTCATAAAAGAGGTGCTTGATAAATTTTGTAAGGACTCTGGCCAGACGATTAGTTTTGCTAAGTCGAGAGTGTTTTTCTCCCCGAACATTGAGCAGGTTAATGAGGAGGCTTTTGCCTCAACCCTCGGGTTCCAAGCTACGAGTTGTTTAGGGAAATACCTTGGTTTTCCAATCAAACATCGTGGAGGGTCCAGTCAGGATTTTAACTTCGTGGTGGATAAAGTGAAGATGAAATTAGCCGGGTGGAAGGCGAATCTCCTCTCGGCAGCAGGGAGGGCTGTTCTTATTCAAGCTTCATCCTCGGCTATTCCGGCTTATGTTATGCAGAGTTGTATGCTTCCTGGTAAGGTCCTAGAGGGTATTGATAGAGTTAATAGGAATTTTCTCTGGGGCTCTTCAGATAGTAGTAAAAAGATGCACTGGGTGGGTTGGAAGAAGGTTACTAGACCAAAAGAAGATGGGGGACTGGGTCTCCAAACAGCTAAGGGTAGGAACACCGCATTACTTGCAAAATTAAACTGGCGATTCCACACTGAGGAAAATTCCCCTTGGGCAAGAGTGATTAGAATGAAGTACTGCAATCATCTTCGAGTGAGCTCTAGATATGAAAATCAGTTGCCGAGTTCTAGAGTGTGGAAGAGTTTAAAGAAAGGTGAGGACATCTTCAAGAAAGGCATCAGATGGGTGCCTGGGTCTGACAGCCGCCTGGACTTTTGGAATGATAACTGGTCATCAATTGGTCCTCTTAGACTGGCCATTCATGGTCCCCTGACCCAAGAGTCGGCTAGGTTAAAAGTCAAGGATGTTGGTCACTTAGGTGGGTGGGACTGGGAGAAGATTCAGATGGAATTTCCTAGTAGTATCAAAAAGGTCATCCAAGCCATTCCCATGCCCTTAGCAGTGAGAGCAGAAGATAAGTTGGCTTGGGGACCTTCACCGAAGGGAGGATTTGACCTGAAATCAGCTTACTTATTGTCTTTAGATCCTGGTATGGAAGCTTCTTTTAAGGGGAAGTGGATCTGGAAATTAAAAACCCTTCCTAGAATCCAATTCTTTGTTTGGCAGTGTATGCATCAGAGCATTGGTGTCAAGGAGTGCCTCTCGGCAAGAGGTATACTAGCAGACAACACTTGCCCCATTTGTCAGAATGGTCCAGAAAATATTCTCCATGCCTTACGTGACTGCCCCTCGGCTAAAACCACCTGGCACCAGCTCGGAGTGCAACCGTCTGACCCCTCCTTCTTCGTTGAGAATCTTAAGGACTGGTTGTATTCTAACAGCACTGCTGATCCGAAGCTAAGAAATGGTCAACTTCCGTGGTTTCAGGTTTTTTTGTTTGCTATATGGCTGATCTGGAAGAGTAGAAATATTTACATTTTTAAGGCTAGAACTCGAAATCCAAATCTTGCTAAAGAAATTCTGGCTCGAGCTATGGAATATTATCACTGTGCATGCAGCCACACGGCAACCAAGAAGCTGATTTGGAAAAATATTACATGGGAAAAGCCCAACGCTGGATGGATGAAGCTCAATACGGATGGGTCTTCCAATGGCTCTCTCGGGTTAGCTGGAGGTGGAGGAGTGCTTAGAGATGAAGAGGGTAAGTGGGTGATTGGTTATGCTAGGAAAATTGGGTCAGCTAACTGCTTCCTTGCTGAGCTTTGGGCTCTCCGTGATGGGCTCTTTCAGTGCTTACAAGCCCATGTCCAAGCAGTAGTCATAGAATTGGATGCCAAAGTCATAGTTGATGCTTTTTCACTTCAAAACAATTCCAACGTTATTGTTTCTTCTCTCATGGATGATTGTAGGCATTTAGCCACCCTGATCCCTCAAGTGAGGTTTAGGCATGTGTATAGAGAAGCAAATAGGTGTGCGGATCATTTGGCTAAGTTAGGGTCATCAATGGATGTTGATTTTGCTGTTTTTTCTTGTCCTCCTGTGGACATCCTTTCTTTTTTTGAGGCTGATTGCCATGGTATGGTTGTAAGAAGGCTGTGTTCTGAGCCTGTGCTTGTTTGTTAGTCTTATGATATTTCCTTTTCTACCAAAAAAAAAAGAAAATACTTTATTATACGTAAAAAATTTATTTTGTGTAACCGTTATATATAACATCCCTTTTACATAATCTCTAATGTAAAAGGAATATTTTTGTTACTCATTAAAACCACTTCTGAATAAATAAAGAAAATTACGCGGAGAGAGAAGAGAAGAGACGAGGTCCATGCAGTGCAAGCAATAAGGGTTCTGCAATCTGCACCATAACTTTCCTCTAACAAAATATAAAATATAATATATACTGGGTACATCACAAGGAGGCGGGCCCCACACACTGTGGGGCCCCCTTCTATGTGAGGTACCCGACATATAAAAATTGCACGAAAATGGGATGCCATTTTTTTGTGGTGAAGGAACGACTTGACTTGGTCTTACACGCGAAGGGCTTTTTTAATTAAGGGTTGTGCGGTGCCAGTTAACAGCAATATTTTTATATTTTTTCTGACAAGTTTTTGTCTTTATTTACTTTTATGTTAAATGTTCAGCTTTTTTAGTACTATATGGTGTTCTTTTTAACTTTTTTGGACTAGTTTTTTTTGTCTTTTTCCACCTCACAAGCACCGAACCGGTGCTTGTCAACAAAACCCTTTAATTAATTAGTAATTTAGTATATATGCTTCATTCTAGCCAGCTTGTTCAATGTCTCAACTGTCCCTTCATGGATTCTACAGTTTGCTAAAATTAAGGTTTCCATTTTTAAAGTGCCAATTCGTTAGCATGAAAGCTACTGCGTATTAGTACAAATTAATGTTACAAGACAAAACACACTCCTGCAAACGAGAGTCTCTTGATCAACTATCCATATGTAACAGGAATATTTAAAAAAAAAAAAAATGTTACTACTTGGAAACTATTTTTCGACAAAAATTATTCATTTTTCATGCGGTAATTTGGTTGTCACTGAGATATGACCCACAAAATAGTATAAAATATTTTATGTTGTTTGACCCACATGAAAAAAATATTAATATTTCATATAATTTCCAAATAATTTTGATTAAAAAGGCTAATATATTAGACTAATAAGAAATAGAAATAAATTTATTACAAAAGTTTGCCACCTTTTCTAGAGTGAGCAAGTTCTCCACCATATCAGATGGGTGATCAAAAGTTAGTGCCAAGTTTTGCTAATGCATCAGCACATTGATTGGCTTCTCTGTAAATGTGATTAATCTGAGTCCAAGGCATACCGATCAAAAGGTTCCAGAAATCAATAAGTAAAGGTTCCAAGTGATTGTTAGAAGTAGAATTCTTTGTAAGTTGACCAATAAACAAAGCATCCATTTCAACAATTAAGTATAGAATTCCTAGATCAAAAGCAACGTTTGAGCCTATCTCTCAAGGCCCAAAGTTCTGCTAGGCAGCTGTTAGTGTTGCCTGACCCTCTAGTAAAACCCTTAACCCAAACTTCCATCACTATTGCGGAGCAGACCTCGGTAGGCTCCATGCCCTGCCCTTCCCGAGTTCCCAAGAGCCAACCCATCCGTGTTTAGGGTAAACCAACCCTCAGGAGGTTTTTTCTAGCCAACCTGTATGAAAGATTTCACAGGTGTATGTTTGTTGAAGTGACCCAAAGCATAGATTTCAACAAGTTTGAGGAAAAAAATCCATTTGGAAAAAAATATGTCAATGGTTAGTCTATAGTTTGTGAAAGATCGTTATTGAGAGAGAGAGGTTAACTTTGGGAAGATTTTTTTTTTTTTTTTTTTGTTATTTATATATATATATATATATATATATATATATTTTGTGGAGTTTATTTGTGATGATTTTATTAAGAAAGTGATGTTTCATGAATTTTTTTTTTTTTTTTTTTTTTTTTTGAAAGCATTTTCCACTCTATTTGGCTTGTTTTCAATTGACAATGAAAAATGATTTATTTTGACATATATTTTCCAATGTATTAAGTACTAGAAAATGTAAAAAAAATATAAAAAAAATAAAAAATCTACCAAAGCAAACAAAACTTTATTGGCATTTTTTTTTTTTTTTTTTTTAATGGCTGTCTTCACATGAGAGAGCACATGTTCAAACCCTAGGCAAGGTTCCTCAACTTATTGTAGCAAAACAAGAGCACACATATTCTAGCAAGTCAATAAACTTTAATGGATGAATTCAAATTTTACTTTGCCCAACTCCTTGTTAATTTTAATGTACACACAAATTTCATATGGAATCACACGATGACGAATAATTGATTTTGTATTGATAGGTATGAATGTGAGTACAATTATCTATATAATTCTTCGAAATAAAGAATATTATAAATTCATTTAATTTGATCTCCAATACACTTTACAACCCAAGATCTTTAATAATTTCTTGAAATCATCTTGCTAGATGTGTATATGGAAGTACTTGACTCAATGCTAAGGGTTGTTGGCTTGATCTCAAGCTAAGTCAAGTCGAAGTTAAAAGAAAATTCCTACTTCAATTTAAGGGAATATGAATGACTTTGATCTCGAACGATCAATAGTGCTCTTTAGGAACTTAGAGATCTCTTCTTTTTGGTAGAGAGTTAGTATGGTGGTTCTCTAAGTATATTCTTTTCTCACAGGAAGAGCCTTTATTTATGGGCAATTTTAGGATATTTTATTTGGAATTAAAAAAAAAAAATTCAATGAGATTCAATATTGAATTCAATCTTGGATTTAATTAGATGTTCCATGTAGATTGTAGAACTTTCGTCTCATATTGCCACATGGCTCCAACCAACTTACAACATGTGTATCTTTTTTTTCTTTTCTTTTTTCGTGACCATAAGGGTTGGACATGTATGTGGCTAAATCTCAACCGGGCGCGGCTGTGTGCTTTTTTATTGAGACCAACTATTATAACGATATTAACTTGAAACTATTTGTGTGTTTGGCAAAAATTAAAAAACTCACTTTTTTTACTATTCAACTTATTTTTGTTACTATTTATGAGCTCATTACACTTTTTGATACTATTCATAGGTCCCACTATATCATTTTAGCTAACTTTTACCTTTATCTACGGTACTTTCAGCAAAAAAATTTCAATTTCAACAAAATAAGTGGATTTCAAACAAACTATATATATATATATATATCATTCAGAATCAATCAGATGACTATCGAAACACCATAACAATATTTATATAAAATTTTATTAGATCATGAATATCAATATAAAACATTGTAAGCAACCATAATTATCATAAAAATTATCCTATCAAATAACAACCAACACAAGAGATTAATTTAAATACATGAAAGACATTAACATCAATTTTTCCAACATTGCTAAAAGTAAATATTGAAGCCAGTGGGTTTTAGTTAGTTCAACTAGTAAAGTCTCTAATGATTAAATAAGAGATCTGAGGTTCAATTTTCGCTTATACCAAAAATTGATTGGTGTCTTGGTTTAATGATAAAGAGCTATTATCAGGAACAGACGCCATCAATAAAAACTCTCTTAAAAAAAATATTGAAGCCTCTTGGTTTCATGTTGTACTTTTATTATCATCTAGTCCTCTTTAAGAAGTCAAATCTTGCCATGAGGGAAGCTTTTTCTATTGTGGCCTTATTTATGGTGTATTAAGTATGTTCTATGCAACTACCGGTTAACTTTTGTAATGCAATGTTTTCTCTTTTTGATGCTTCCATTTCCATTTCTTCCTAGTTAGGATAGTTGCTTTTCAACCACCTTTGTATTTGTAACTTTCATAATATAGTGACAGTGTGACACATCAAATTATTCATATTCAGAGACTTAAGCCATGCAATCTGATTTTTCATTTTCCCAACTTTGTTCATTAATATGGTTAATTGTTGT
The DNA here is from genome assembly GCA_019022515.1 of Quercus aquifolioides. Lineage (NCBI taxonomy): Eukaryota > Viridiplantae > Streptophyta > Magnoliopsida > Fagales > Fagaceae > Quercus > Quercus aquifolioides. The sequence continues at coordinate 9,918,944 of CM032330.1, read as the reverse complement.
CTGATTAGTGCAGCAATTAATCAAAATCTATATGGCCAGATAATTATATATCAAACCTTTTTTTTTTCTCACTACAAATGCTTTGTTGTAGATGTAGAGCCACAAACAATTGAAATTCTTCAAAATAAAAAAGAAAAAAAATTTGGGATAAATATCCAAAGTGCCGTAAAAAGTGACATGCTAGCATTCACATCAGTTCGTGTATAATAGAAAAAAGTATAAAATTTACACAATTTTGTTTAAAATTGACCCACATCAATCTGCGTATACAATAACCATGTAAATTTACGTTGACACTATTCATTTTATATTTAGTTATTTATTCTTTCTTTACGTATCTCAAGAATGGAGGTAGAGAGTGAATGGTGGCTATTGTGTGTGAAGAAAGAGAAACAATTTAAAAAATAACAAAAATTGATATTTTAATAAAATATAATGTAAATTAGATAATCTAACGTGGGGTGTTTTGAAAAGTGAATATGTAAAATTAAAAAAGTAGATTTTTATGCTAAAATAGACAGAAATTTTTGCCCGAGCTAGTGTGAATGCTATAAATCTTAGGAGAAAATAAAAGTTTTTTAAAACAAAAGTGATGTTAGTTTTGGTTAAAAAGTGAAATAAAGTGCTGCGAATGCCTCCATGCTGTGTAAATTTTCCACTTTTTTTAGTGTCAGAATTTTTTTCTTTTTTAAGTAGGAACTACTTTTCATTTTTTTCTTTAGGTCAGAGCGGGCAAACCATTTAAGGAGTTCTATATACAACTAATACTCATGAGGTTTTTTAGGAGTTAGGGGCTAGCTGTCTCTCCTCAGCCCCTTAGCTCTACCTTTGAATATGTATCAAAATAATTCTGAAATTAGTAAGGTTTAAATTTATGGGTTATATATATACATATATACTTTTTAAAAATCTAACAAAAATCTACTAGCTAATATGATTTTTGGATTGAATGGTAGATTTACATAATAAGTATTTGTAGGGATAAGGACCCAAAATTGTATGTTGGGCTTTGGGCTTTAGCCGAGGACGTTGATTGGTCCAAGAGCGAGTAAACAGTAGTGAAGATGTTAAGTTCAGAATCCCATGAGTAATATGCAAGCAGAAAAGCTGGGGAAGGTGGTTTGAGAAGGGCTATCTCTTCGGATGGCTAAAGCACAGATCAAATATATATTCTATCATTCTAAGCGACCTTCCAGGATGCTTTACTGATAGGGACGTGTATTGTAAGCGTACAAGGGGGATGAAAGCTCAAAAATATCTAAAGAAAAGCTACTGCTACCGTATTGAATGTTCTGCAGCTAACTTTTTGACCGCATTTATGTAGAGAAGACCCCTGAACAGTGCTGCCTTGGCTATCCCAACTCACAGAGGGCTAGAGAGGGTGCCCGATGAGACAAGCACTCAAGTAGTGACTTGGATGATCAACAAATGGAGGGCCAAGATCATTAAAAGGGAGGTATATAATGTAAGGGACCCCTAGAGAGGGGATCGGAAAATTAAGACGAAAAACACTATAGCAATTAGGAATCAAACTTGTAATCAAACTTTGAAAGAAATATATAGGAACCAATTTCCTCGGACATTACCGAGGACGTCTTTCCTTAGTGTAAATTTGTTATCTTCATTCCTTTGTCATAGAGATCTATTTTACTTGTTGCTTGATTCATTAAAACCCAGTTTTTCAACCTATTCTCTACAAATTCATTGTTTTTGGTTTATTGGGCCTAAGTTCATCTATCTTTTGGGCTAGGAATCCAAATCAGGTCCTTACCATATTTAAGGATATATAATCGAAAGATAGATTTTTCAAAATACTAATTCTTTTTATAAATAAAATTCAATATATGAAATTTGTTTTATGATAATTGTTTTTTTATCACTAGGCCAAGACTTTAATTAGTTTTTGGTATAAGTGGGATTCAAATCCAAATTTCTTACTACGCGACAAATTTTTTTTACCAATTGTGCATTTTAATTAAAAGTTATATATAGAACAAATTTTTTTGGAGATAATCAGTAAGCAGGGGTGAGAGAAAGTGGATTTGAGGCCCCCCCTACCACACACACACATGTACATATAGGAGTAGGACACCATAAAAGATGACATTATGAGAAGAGTATTGCGTGAATCCCAATATAAAAATGTAATTTTAACAAAGGACTTATACCTAACCCATATTTGATATAAAATAGACTAATTGAGAATTCGAGTATTGGCCCATGTGTATCACCCACTAACACCAATTGATTATGTCAAGAAGAAAACAGTTGACTCAAATTATAATTAAAAAAAAATAGAAAAAGTTTAATAGATTTTTTTTTTCGCTGAATAAGAGATTTGGGGTTTAATTCCCGTCTATACCAGAAATCGATTAGTGTTTTGGATTGATGATAAAAAACTATCATCACGAGCAGATGTCATAGGTTAAAACTCTCTCTCTCTCAAAAAAAAAAAAAAAAAAAAAAACTTGAGTTTCTCATATAATAATATTGAGCGTACAGGCTGGTCACACGTTAATTCTTGAATACATGTGGATGAATTTATAAAGCAAAGTCAACAATGACGAAGTTTTTCATATATTATTCCGCGTAGCAGCATGGGCATGGATTAGCAAAGAAATTGGGCATCTGCAGATCCATAGTCTATAGTCTATGGAATTAATAGAGATGGTCTTAGTTTTCTACTATTTGATAACGACACCCTAACCACAAATCTCTGACAATAAGGGCTTATTAATTAGTTAAAGAAATTGAGTTTAATTAGCTTGTGAGCTGTGACTAGTTGTTGAGGGCATGCAGAACAATAACACTGCATGAACACCTGATAATAAATGTATGTAGACCTTTTACTTTGTTTACCAAAAAAAAAAAATGTAGTAGTATGTTAAAAACTCATGGTTCATTTTTATATGTGAGATATTAGTGCTTAATTAATGCCTACATTTTGTATAGTACTATATACGTGTTTTTTTTAATTGCTAGTACTATATATATGTAATCTTTTTTTTGAGAAGAAAGGATATGCTACTTTATTAATCATGAATTGGGAAAGTCCCTAATTAAAATAGAAAATACATAAGGAGGAACAAACTCCATCCAAGCTTGAAGATGAAAAGAAACTCTTGCTCTCTGGATTAAGGCATAAGTTACGATATTACTTTGTCTAACAACATGAGAAAAAGATAAACTCTGAAAAGAGTTTTCATAAGACAAAATGACTTTTATAATGTGACCACCTTGCGAAAATTCCATACCACCATTGTGCAGACTTAATGACAGACTCAACGTCCCCCTCAAGGACTGCTTGGTGAAAACTTGTTGCCTTGCCGTCAACAGCTCTAAAATCTCAACTGATGGAGGCTTCAAGATCTTCTCTGACATAGCAGCCATTACTTTGCCTTCTGACATATATATGTAATCTAAATCCACCAATTAACTAATTCCAACATATGATCCTAACCTAAGAAAGATTAATGAATGAAAGGTTGCTAACACTTCTTAATATTTTTAATACAGATATTTCCTTCTCTATTTAGTATAATTATTGAATTATTTTTAAAAAATGGTGCTAAGTGCTAACACAAATTCTACGTATGTATACTTATTTTCCTCTTTGAAAATTGAAAGAAGAACATGCATGCTTCGTTTCCTCCTCTAATATTCTAGCGGCTCTTTTCCTTTGCCAATTAAACCAAAGCAAATGAAATTGTTAGGTATGTATGTGCATTTAAAATAACATTTGTTGTTTCTCAAAAAAAATAAATAAATAAAAACATTTGTTTTATTCTATCTTCTAATTTTGTCCACTCAACGGCTTTCAAATTTGATCCAATAGGAGGATGACAAATTGACAATTGATAATGACTTGACAAGTTGACATCCTAGTCATATATAGTTGTAATGATTTTAAGCAACTTGTAGTCATCCACTAATAAATATCATAACATTGTTTTCATTAAAAAAGTAATTGAAGTGGTAATCTTATTAATTACTTTCCTGCTAAATTTTTACAATTCAATATATATACAATGGAATTATTATACACTAAATTGTCATGCCAATATGAATATATTACAATAAAAATCGTTTTGTTATACCACCACATATTAATAAATACATCTAACCATCAATATCATGAAATATATTAACATTTGTAAAAAATTTCTCATTCAAAATTACTTGGTTAAAATACGTATTGGATCCTTAAAGTTTAGTTTAATTTCTATTTCCTTCACTCAAACTTATAAATTTGCAATTTAGTCGTTAAAAGCATTAATAAATGATCAATTTAGTCGTGAAGTGATGATATGATATGTTAAAAAATTGGTATGACCTTAAATGAAGTTAACAAAAATAGATGAAAGGATAAACTTGATAACTTTACAAATATTTATGCTAGAGATGTCCAAACTTATTGTAGGTTCATGTACTTATAGAGTAAGCAAACTTTTTTTTTTTTTTTTTTTTTGAGAAACCCCTATCATTGGGGAATGTTATTGACTAATAAATCGAAGATCAAAACTGTAAACATCATTCGTGTCTGGAGGAACAGACTCCATCCAAACATCCAAGGGATTTGTTATAGCTCGTCTAGCTAGTCTATGAGCCACACAATTACCTTGCCTCTTAATATGTTGGAAAGATACATGACTAAAAAAAGAGCAAAGAAAAGAAATGTCTTGCAAGATATGCCCAAACGCAGATTGAATCATATTGCCATCCTTGATTGAATTAATAATTACTTCAGAATCCCCCTCCACTACCAATCTTTGAAAACCCAACTCCATTGCAAACCAAAGAGCTCGGCGTGCTGCTAGCACTTCCACCATCTCTACCAAAGCAGGTAGTGGAATCTGTTGTGTTAAGGCAGCCATAACCAATCCGACATCATTACGGATTATAATACCAATTCCAGCTATGTTCTCTTCTACAAAATAGGCTCCATCAAAATTAACTTTGAGCAAACCTGTTGGTGGAGGGCGCCATCTCACTGATCTCGCTGTGCGTGGGAGTTTTGTGTGAATAGGACGCAGTTGCTGGTACTCCTGAAGACCTTCACAAGCCAAGGAGCTGATCTTAGTCAATGGGAACGTCTCCTCTCCTACACGTATCTTGTTCCTACGCATCCATATTAAAGAAGTTGTCCATGCAAATAGAGCAAAGCGTGACTTGTCCTGCTGAACACATTGAATAATATCTAAGAAATCTGAGATACCATTAGTATCAGCCACCAAATCAGCAAAATACACCTGCCAAACCGTGGATAACGTTGGGCACTTCCATAGGGCATGTAATGTATCTTCGGGTTCCAGCTTGCACAGGGGGCATGTGGACTCTGTTAACAGCTTACGACAGACCAAGTTGACTCTTGTAGGAAGTGAGTCATTCCCAGCACGCCACATGAACAATTTTATCCGGTTTGGAACCTCCAGCTTCCAAATTCCGTTCCAAATGCTCTTCATCGGCCCCATAGAAGATGAACTAGCACCTGTATCGTTCCTATACTCCATCTCCATGAGCAACTTATATCCGGACTTGACAGAATAACTCCCATCATGGTTTCTCGGCCAGAAAATTGTATCACACCTGTTAGAGAAACTCAAGGGAATAGCTTTAATAACTGAAGCTTCCATAGGCAAAAATAATCTATCAACCTCTGCCTCCTTCCAACTACATATATTAGAGTCAATCAAAGATGACACCAAAGCCTCTGAGTTGATGTCAACCATGGGAGAAATGACCCTACCATTTTCCGCTGTTGGTAGCCATCTGTCATGATATATCCTGACTGAAGATCCGTCCCCAATCCTCCATCTCATACCCCTAATAATGACTTCACGGCCTTTGAGTATACTCCTCCAAGCATAGGAGCCATTTTTTTCCTTAGCATCAAAAATTGATCCGTTAGGAAAAAATTTTGCTCTAAAGAATCTGTAAAAAAGAGAGTCTTTATTTGACGCCAATCTCCAAACTTGCTTGGCCAACAAAGCCTCATTAAATTTTTCCAACTCACGAAAACCCATGCCTCCTTCACACTTAGGCTTACAAAGTTTGTTCCATTTCACCCAATGAACCTTCCTCCTATTCCCTCTTTGTCCCCACCAAAATTTTCGAATCATTGCTTCAATTTCATTGCATAAAGTGGTGGGAAGTTTAAAGCAACTCATCGAGTATGCCGGAATGGCTTGGACCACCGCCTTCAAAAGAATTTCCTTACCAGCTTGAGAAAGAAGTTTCCCCTTCCACCCCCTAATTTTTGTCCACACCCGCTCTTTTATATAGAGAAGGCTAGCTTTTTTGCTTCGTCCCACAAAGGAGGGAAGACCCAAATACTTCTCATATTGCTTGATTTCAGGCACACCTATCATAGAAATGATTGTCTCTTGCATCACTTGGGAAACGGCCTTGCTAAAAAATAGAGTTGTTTTATCTCTATTTAGTTGCTGCCCGGAAGCTCTTTCATAAGCCATAAGGATGTTAAGAACATGTTGACACTCCTGGCTAGTGGCCCTGCAAAACAAGAGACTATCGTCTGCAAAAAATAAGTGAGTAAGTCTTGGACCATTCCTGCAAATGGAAATTCCCCTGATCTTCCTAGCTGAAACTGCTTGGTTAATCAAACCATGGAGTCCTTCGGTGCAGAGGAGAAAAAGGTAAGGTGAGAGAGGGTCACCCTGCCTTATACCTCTACTAGGATGAATGGTACCAGTAGGTTCACCATTAATTAAGATCGAATAAGATACAGTGGTAATGCATTCCATCATTAGAGCAATCCATCTCTCATGAAAACCCATCTTCTTTAACAGCCCTTCCATGAAACCCCACTCCACTCGATCATAAGCCTTGCTCATGTCGAGTTTCAAAGCCATAAAGCCTGTTTTGCCTGATTGGTGATGTTTCATATAATGGAGAGTTTCAAAAGCCATCAAAATATTATCTGTAATAACCTTCCCTTCCTGGAATGCACTCTGATTTTCAGAAACCAGATAAGGCAACACCTTTTTCAAACGATTAGCTAGTACTTTAGACATCAATTTGTAAACAACGTTACACAAACTAATAGGTCTAAAATCAGAAATAAATTCAGGGCTTTTAACTTTAGGGATGAGAGTGAAAAAAGTGTGATTAAGATCATGTGGTATATAACAATTATTAAGGCAGTCAAGCACAGCCTGAGTAACATCATCACCCACCACAGACCAAAAGGATTGAAAAAAGATAGGAGGCATACCGTCCGGGCCCGGTGCTTTCAAAGGTTCCATGTGCTTTAAGGCAAGTTCAACCTCATCCCTGGTGAAAACTTTTAGAAGCTCCTGATTCATGTCAGCTGTCACCTTGGGTTCAATTGCCTCCAACACTATATGCATATCGGAAGGTTGCGAGGTAGTGAATAATGATTCATAGAACCTTACTACTATCTCCGCAATCTGGCTGTCTGAAGTGCACCATTCATTGTTATTATTTTTTAGTCCATGGATTCTATTCCTCTTGTACCTATGAGAAGCACGACTATGAAAATACCGAGTGTTACGGTCTCCAGACTTTAGGAATAGAGATCTTGCCCTTTGCTGCCACATCAGGTTTTCTTTATCAAGCAACTCATTTACCTCCAATTGAATTGTTCTCACGTTGGCACTATCAATCCCTCTAGCTGCTGCCCATTCGGCCCTGATCAACTCCCTTGTCTTTTCCTCCAGTTGGCGTCTAATGCTCCCAAAGGATTGTCTACTCCACTCAGTCAACCGAGTCCCACACAGCTTAATTTTTTGTGCTACCAACGGCATGGAGGTGACCGCAGAACCATCATCCCAAACTGCCTTGACGGTGTCACCGCAACCTTCCTCTCTCAACCACATTTGTTCAAAGCGGAACGGCTTATTTCGGCAAGCCATAATTCCCTCTGGTTTGATGATGATAGGATTATGATCCGACGAATGGGCTCTAATATGCTGCACTCTAGTTGCTGGGTTCTTGTCCAGCCAAGAATTACTTGCAAAAGCCCGGTCAAGTCTCTCTAATACTACACCACCCGGTCTTCTTCCTCTCCACGTGAACTTATGGCCAACAAAACCCAAGTCCACAAGCCCGCACTCATCAACTATATCACGGAATGGATTCATCTCAGATTCTCTCCTAGGTGCTCCACCAACCTTTTCATGACCTCTAAGTATTTCATTAAAATCTCCGGCGCAAATCCAAGGTAAACTAAACTTTTGGTTCAGTCCTCTCAATAATTCCCATGTTTCTGTTTTTCTACCAGCTTCAGGAAAACCATATATACCTGTGAATCTCCATGCATCAGCCTTACCCTTATTAATGATGGCGTCGATATGATTAAGCGAAGCCGAGTCTACCTCCATGTCTACTGAATTTTTCCAAAAGAGAGCCAAACCTCCTGCTCTCGTAACTCGACCCACCACCCACACTTCATCGTACTGCAAGTCGTCACAAAGTTTCTTTAGCCTAGCTTCATCCGCCCAAGTCTCGGCCAAAAACAGGACGGAAGGATCTTGTGCCCGCACAAACTTTGCAAGCTCCTGAACGGTGCGTTGGTTCCCAAGCCCCCGCACGTTCCAACACATCAGACTCATGGTCCTCGGCGGGGCTGAATGTCAGCCACCGCCGCTGGGTAATCACAATCATAGTCCCGTTTCTCTTCTGAAGCTTTACGTCTTTGTAACGGGTTTTCCTCTGCTGCGAGTGTGTTGCTGCGTTTACCAAGTTTTAGTACAGCTCCAGTCTTTTCTTGAGACGTAGAAGGCCTAGCAATCCTTGTCCATCTTGCGGGCTTATTAGTAACAATAAACGGCTCCAAGTTCAGCCCATTAGTTTGCTCCAAATTCGGCCCAGTAGTGGAGGGTGCTGTAATCTCAACAGCTGTTTCAGTAACCTCAGTATCTGCTAATTCAAAACTTTTCAAACCCGTATCAATGTCCTTTAATTTCTCCGTAAATTCCTCCTTACCGTTATCAGATAGTGCATGGATTGCGCCACACATGGGATTACCCTCTTCTGTATTTGGAAGATCATTAAAGTCTATATTAATGTCGCCCCCTAGATTATCGCTTTCCTTTTCAGGTGGTGCCGGAGTTGATGGCCGTGGGACTGGTGGTTGCTTCTGTGCTGTTGCACCACTGCTTCTTTTGGGCACCATTTTTTCTGGTAACTTCTTTCTCCCCTCAAAGTAGCCTGGAACATGTACCACATGCTTGCTCGACGAAAAGACCGGTTTCGCACGTATACTGGAGTCGTATTTTTTCTTACTTTGATCCAAACTCCCTTCGCTTTGAAGCCAAATCTCGCAGTCTTTGTCATCATGATCTAGGCAGCCACACCAGTAACATAAATTCGGGAGTCTTTCGTACCTGAATGAGACCCAGGTCTTCTTGCCATTTTCAAGGGTCACAACTCTTCCTCGGCACAGAGGTTGGGTTACATCCACTATCACTCTAACCCTTATGAATCCATCACCACCTGTCTCTTTGGAACTCGCAGACTTCACCACCTTACCCACTGTCGAGCATATCTCTTCAGCTGTCTCCTTATCCATATAACCCAACGGGATGTTATGAACTTGCACCCACAATGCAGCTTCATTCAAACTATAGTTCTCAAGGGTTGTATCTTTATTATAACGCTGGAATACAATAAGGTGCTTGTTAAAACTCCAAGGCTCATTTTGCAGCACCCTCTCCGCATCTGATCCATTATCAAAAATAAAAAGAAGTTTATGGTCTCCCAGATTACGTATCTGGAAGCCATTACGAGTTTTCCAAATAGGAGTAAACGTTCGTGCTACCGCATCGATACTCAATGCTCTGCTAGTCATAAATCTAGCCACCAAAGAGAATTCTTCTGTAGGACACTTCTTCTTCAATTGCATGTCATCACCCTCTCTGTCTAGAAGAGAAAGGTTATTCCATTCATGCGTAATCTCGTCCATTAGTGAAGGAAGGCAAAAAGGACCGCAGATATTTCCTACCACTGTTTCCCTAACCCCAAAAAAAGAACCCAACAAGCCCTACCAATACACTTGGTATTGTAGAGAACAACAATTGCCTTCCTACGAAGGTACTGCAATTCTACAATCGTACAGTAAGAAGGCAGTGACGGCCTAGCTTCCTATACGAGAGAGAAACCCTTAGAGTAAGCAAACTAATCTTAAGATACTTTAGGATTCTCTAATATATAAACTATGTATTAAGTTTGTTGTAGTAGATAAAAGCCGTTTGGTCGAACTATGCTAATTTCTTGATTATGCTCTTTATCATTTTTTTCCCTCTTCCAATTGCTTAATAACTCAACAATTTTAGCAATTTTAATAATCTTTTTAGTAATTTATTTTACAACTTATCGAGAGTCAAGTTGAAAGTAGCACAACATCTTTACATACCAAAAGCCTTATAGCTCGATTTACATCTCTTTATGTTTCTAATAAAAACAAAGATGGTTCAAATCCTTCTTTTCATTCCATTGTAATAATAAAATAAAAAAATCACCAACTTAAAATTTTGAGTCTTTTGGCTAAATATTGCTAAAATTAAAACATATTTGCGTTATAGGTACTGTTTGAAGTTATTTGTGGAAATGAGGAGAGAGATTGAATTTCGGCAACAGTGTTGCCGAAATTCAACAAAAAGTAGGAGAGAGAATGAGAAAAAAGAGGAAAGAGAAAAGCCTAATGTCAGGAACAGTAAATCTTGAATTTCGGCAACAGTGTTGCCGAAATTCATCTGCCCAAATTTCCTATGCTGCCCGGATGTGTGAGAAGTGCAATAATGAGTGGGTGCCCAAAAAAAAAAATGGTAATTGTGGCAATGGTATTGCCGAAAATGGTAGGGAAAAAAAAAGTGAATGCGGAAGAATTAAAGAAAAATATATAAAGTGTTACGTACACAATATTTTTACAATATTTTCACAACAAATCACAGGTAACTGGTTATTATTAATTCAAATTTAAATTTAACATTGAGATTACTATTTTAATCCAACAATAACAATAAGTAACAACCTGACACTTAGAATTTGTTGTAAAAATATTATAAAAAGTACGTGCACTTCATTTCTTAAAAAAAAAAAAAAAAAATTTCAATTGTGGTAATGGTATTGTCAAAATACCATTGCCACATTTTTGGAAAAAAAAAAAAATCCCAGGCAATGGTACTGCCGAAATACCATTGCCACAATTGAAAAAAAAAAAAAAATTCCCACAATTGAATTTTTTTTTTTTTTAAGAAATGCAGTGTACACAATTTTTACAACAAATTTTAAGTGTCAGATTGTTACTTATTGTTATTGTTGGATTAAAATAGTAATCTCAATGTTAAATTTAAATTTGAATTAATAATAACCAGTTACCTGTGATTTGTTGTGAAAATATTGTAAAAATATTGTGTACGTAACACTTTATATATTTTTCTTTAATTATTCCGCATTCACTTTTTTTCCCCCTACCATTTTCAGCAATACTATTGCCATAATTACCATTTTTTTTTGGCACCCACTCATTATTGCACTTCTCACACATTCGGGCAGAATAGGAAATTTGGGCAGATAAATTTCGGCAACACCGTTGTCGAAATTCAAGATTTACTGTTCCTGACATTAGACTTTTCTCTTTCCTCCTTTTTCTCATTCTCTCTCCTACTTTTTGTTGAATTTCGGTAACACTGTTGTCAAAATTCAATCTCTCTCCTCATTTTCACAAATAATTTCAAACAGTAATTATAATGCAAATATGTTTTAATTTTAGCAATATTTAGTTAAAAAACTCTAAAATTTTTGTGTCTAAAGTTTTTTATTCATATTTTTTAAAATTCTCTCAAAAACAAACAAAGCCCAAAAAGGTAACAAAAAACAAGGCACTAAATCAAAGGCCCATCACAGAATCCGAGCCTCAACCCAATCAATCAAATCCCGCCACTATGGTCCCAAAATGCAAAGTCGTACGGTCACACTCAACCACGCGTCCAAACCCCATTGGCCAACCCCCAAAATTTGTATTTGCCGCGCTGAGACTCAAAACGAATCAAAATCCAAAATAGCCTCGGAAGTTGTCAGACTCACAAACCCAAGACTCGGACACTCCGAACCTAAAACCTCGCTGTCTCCGAGCAAAGACATGTCGCTTAAACACAGGGAACTCTCACACTAAAGACAAAACTAGATACACTTAAATAATAATTAAACAAAAAAATAAAAACCTAGTTTTTAATTTTTATAATTAAACGGTATTAAAACGTGCAACAAAATTATGAATAATAATAAAAGTAAGCCGAATAAATTATAATTTTAAAAATAAAAACCTAGTTTTTAATTTTTATAACTAATAATAAATATTTAATAAATAAAACACCAAAATTAACGGGGTGTGAGTAATATTAGTTGGTAAATAGGTAGTATTTGAAATACAAATGGGAGACAACTACTAGTCTACTGGTGATTGGTCTTTCCATTTCTGGATCGTGTGATGAGAAGCATGAGAGCCTGAATCTGCGCCTTTTGATTATATGACTATCATACTATCGTTATTTTAGCGTTTTTGTCAACCTCAACAAACAGTTAGAAGAAGAAGAAGTAGTTGAAAATTTGAAGACAGAGAGAATCTAGATAAGCTCAAGTCATTTTCTGGCTCTGAATGATGTTTCTAGATATGGGTTCTGCTCAAAATCTGGTATTTCTCTCTCTCTCTCTCACACAGTCTCTGTGTGTGTGTTTATTTTGATTGATTGATTTTTTTTTTTTTTAAAATTAATTAAGGTGGTTGGTTTTGTTAAGCAACATGTTGCTTGTGAAGCCATGGTGTCCTTCATGTGTAGGACTGGTAACGTAAGAGAGACAAAGACGACGTTTTCTTATGTTTTGGTCTTAGATCAGCTTTTTAAATCTTTTTCTTGGAGTTAAAAATTTCCTGAGAAAATTTGCAGAGGAGGGTTAGTTTTTATAACAGCTTCAAAGTTTGAATTTTTTTTTTTTTTTTCTTTTTGGTTAATTTCAAATCTGAGATTATCCATTTAGTTTAGTGTATTTTCTTTCTCTAAAAGCTTGTGCCTTTGTTGTTGCTGTCTTTCTAACTATAAGTTATTAGGTGAGGTTGACAGGCCTTTGGAGTTTGGAGTGAGTCTCTCTCTAACATTTACTATTTGTTTCTCTCTCTCTCAATAAAAGTTGAGGTGGAGCTCTGCATGTATGTGTTTATTATATGTGCCAGAAAAAATTGGTGACCTATATTTATTATTTATTTAGTTTTCTTGGATTAGATTTTCTCAAGAAAATGGGTGATTGAAATTTTATTAGTCTAGTTTTCCAGGAGAAAATGATACAACAGTTTTGAAAATGAAAATGAAAATCACTTTGAATTGACTTTAAATTTGAATTTTGTACATAAACTTTGTCAAACCCTTTTCAGTACTTTCCAAGTTACCGCTTCTTTAAGCTTTCATTTATTTCTCTGGGAATTTTTTAAATACCCATTTCTTGGAGACCTCTCAAAATTTAATGCACAACTAATATTTTCACATGCAGAGGTGTGAAGGGCCATAGACTTGATTCAGTGCATGCGCACAATACCAGATCTTTCTTTCGCAACAAAAAGTCACAGCCACAGTCACAGCTTGTTGAAAAGGAGCTTATAATTCTCATGTCAATTGTGGAGAAACCATCTTCGTCTATGGCGGCGGCGGAGTCGGCGGTGGTGTCATCATCGTTGCCGGTTTCATCATCAGCTGCATCAGCTAGAGATATTGATCCTCTGTTAAAGGACTTGAATGAGAAGAAGCAGAGTTTCCGGCGGAACGTGGTGTCATTGGCGGTGGAGTTGAAGGAGGTTCGGAACCGGTTGGCATCTCAGGAGCAATCATATGTTAAAGAATCTCTAACAAGACAGGCATGTGATTTTGTAACTCTTTGTTCTTTTTGTTAGCTTTGTATATGATAATGGTTTGGAACTTTGAGAGTCAATAATCATTACTCTTTTTGGTAGTTTTTTGCTAAGTGGGGTCATATGGGGTTTGTAGTTGTTTTGTTGGGATTGAGTGATTTTTTTTTTTTTTTTTGGTGGGTTTGTTTCAATAGGAAGCTGAGATAAAAGCTAGGAACATGGAGGAAGAGATTGGTACATTACAGAAGAGATTGGAAGAGAGGAATGCACAGCTACAAGCTTCAGCAACTACTGCTGAGAAGGTTCCACTCATATACCATTCTTTTTTAATTTTGGTTCTTCTTGCATTAACTTTTTAAAATTTGTTATTAATTGATTTAAAATGATTTAGCTTTTTGGTGGATGCCTTGAACTTAGGTCATCATTCACTAATTATGGTCTTTTCTTGCTTGAGTTGATCTTGTGCATCATTTATTTGGTTTTTACTATTTTTCTGCTTTGAATTAATCACATAAACCCCACTTCTTTATGCGCATCTGTTTGGGATGCTTTTTGATTATTTTCCTGTTTGTTTTTGTGGCGGAGCCCATTGGAGGAAAGCTGACCAAGTCACCAAAGTGTTTTGATTTTATATTACTGTTTTCCTTTATCTGTAGCTACTAGTTGGGATGATTTAAGACGTTTTTGTCTGTATGGATCAGATATAGATGTGAACATAAGGAAAATGAGGAAATTTCATAAATCAAACTTCAAACTCATCATAATTATTTTTTTAAATTCAAATTTGAATTATGAATGTGACACTTTGGTGATACATGTGCTGGAGACCCATTTCTTAATGAAAACTTGTATAGATAAGCAGACTGAAATTTAATGAAACTAGTTTAACCCACCCTTATAAAGTTGACAGTCAATCATTTGCTTGTCTATTTGCTTTCATGGCTATGTTTGATTTTCCACGAAGACATGTATTGAATTCTAGATATAACCTTTTCACAGCCACCTACTTTCTATAAAAGTTGAAGCAACAAAGTAGTGGTGATGGTTTCATACTAAATATATTTGCCATTTTCCCCTGCATGTTACATTGTTTCTGCCGAGCAAATTGTGGATGATGAATTTATCTGACATTGGTTACTAATTTTGGAATTTATCAAAGCAAAAATTACTAGCATTTGTCTGCAACTCACTTGATAAATTAGCAAACATTGTTTCTTAAGTAAAAAATGATCAAATTCTGCCCTTAATTTGGAATATTGCTATAACTGAGCAAGCCCTTGGAGAAAAAGTTCATATGAACTTTAGCCTTTTGAAATTGAAAAACTTACGGGTTATGCAGCAGTTTTAACAACTGAAATTATTATGTTATGGATGTGTGTTAAACATTCTCTGTTATTTATTACATAATTATTAAAGTGTGCTATATAAATGTGTAATGTTATGCCATGGTGTGGCCTAAATAGAAAAGCGAAAAGTATTATTATTTAATGAGCACCAGAGAAGTTTCTGCATTTCAAACCCTAAATTAAGTAATGCTATTGAAAGGCTAGTAAACGGTAAAAGTCATAATTCATAAATGAATGATGTAACGATTTTTATTAGTCTTTGTGTTTGAACAAGTTATGTATCACTTTTTATGTTTTTCAGGAAATGGTTTAATTTGCAACAAAAGAGCCTTATGTTTTGAATCCTTCTAGGCATCCACTCTTATTTAGATATGATTTATGTTAGAGAAATGCTATGTTCATAACATTTTCACAACAAATTTTAAGTAGTGGGTTGTTATTGGTTATTATAGGTGGGCAAAAATGTAATTTAAGTTGTAGATTCAAATTAGAACCAATAACTACTTACCACCTTTGATTTGTTGTAAAAATGTTGTGGACGTAGCACTCCTTTTTATGTTATGACTTCAAGTTGAATGTGGACTGGCTACATGGTTGTGACAAAAATGGCTAGGATTTTTATTATTGAATCAAAAAAAAAAAAAGGCTAAGCTTTTTGTAGTGGAAGTGAAAAATATATCTTTATGTGAAAACCTTGTCCTAGTTGCTACCAAAATTATTTAGCATTTTCTGATCAGGCACATTTCATGTCATATTTCATCCTGTAACTTGAACAAATTTGGCAAATATTTAAAACTAGATGTCTTCCACTTAATAAGTTCTTACAAAGGTTTTGGGATCTTATCTGCCAATTGGTTTGTTGTATTGCCGAGCATATTTAAGGGCATTTATTTTCTAATGATCCAGTTATGTTAGTATTTATTTATTCAATTATTATGCAATTTCATTAATTATATTTAAATATCTTTAGCAACAGTTATTGCTTTGCAATATAATCATATTCAATTCATTATGTATTCTAGTTTGATCTTGGTTGTCTCCCATTATTTGTGATTCAATAATCCTAATTGTAAGTTTTTAATGGGACAGTACCTTAAGGACTTGGATGATCTTAGATCTCAGCTTTCAGCCACTCGAGCAACTGCAGATGCAAGTGCTGAATCAGCTCAATCAGCACAGCTCCAGTGTTTAGCACTTATAAAGGAGTTAGATGAGAAGAATAGTTCACTAAAAGCACATGAGGATCGTATAAGTAGGTTAGGAGATCAATTAGATAGTCTGCAGAGGGATCTTCAAGCAAGAGAATCTTCCCAAAAGCAACTTAAAGATGATGTTTTCAGAATTGAACATGATATTATGCAAGCTATTTCGAAAGCTGGAGCAAGCAAGGATTGTGAACTGAGGAAATTATTAGATGAAGTATCTCCCAAGAATTTTGATAAAATTAATAAGCTTTTGGTTGTTAAGGATGAAGAAATAGCAAAACTGAAGGATGAAATCAAGATAATGTCTGCTCACTGGAAACACAAGACCAAGGAATTGGAGTCACAGGTACATTCGCCTTCAGTTGCCTCTATAATACTTGTTCATTTGTTCACAATCTTAGTGCTACACTTCTTTAAGGTTTACATTTCTTGTTTGTTTATGCAATTAAACCTGTTTTGAAAAACAGTTAGAGAAGCAACGTCGAGCTGACCAGGAACTGAAAAAGAGGGTGTTGAAATTAGAATTCTGCCTCCAGGAATCTCGTTCCCAGACCCGAAAGCTCCAAAGGGTAATGTTTAACTCTTCATCATTCTATGGTTTGTCAATCACAAACCTTATGCATGCAAGTTAATTTTGTGCCTGTTTACAGAAAACATAGGTTTCCCATCAACAAGATGAACCACACCCATTTTAAGGTGGCTCCCCTTTTCTAATTCTAACAATGAGCTACTCAGGTCAGGTCCTAGTCAACTAAATGGTCCACCCCATTATGGTTTAAGTGGCCTCTGATATGCTATTCCTTGTAGAAAGGCCCATGGTGGAATGCAACAGCCTTATTTTACCCTGATGATAGAGACCACTTTCAATAGGCCAGCTCATCAATATCTAGTTTTGATTAATTTAAAAACATTCAACCTACTTGAACTTCATAAATAATGGTCACTTCCATAAATTTGAGTAACTTAAAAACGCTCAACCTGCTCGAACTTCATAAATAATGGTCACTTCATAAATTTGAGATTCCCGTATTCCTCTCCTAGTCCTCTTGGCTTACTCACATATCCAATTCAATCACCAATGTCTACTTCTTACATCAACAGATGGGAGAGCGAAGGGACAAAGCCCTAAAAGAACTCAGAGATCAGTTGGCAGCAAAACAACAAAGTGCCGCTATGGGTGCTGAAAAACAAAATTTCTGGGAATCTTCTGGCTTCAAGATCGTTGTTTCCATGTCAATGGTGATCTTGGTGGTCTTTTCAAAGAGATGAAAGCAATGTGTTATCTAGTTCATGTGTATAAAGAATCCGATACCTTTTGTAGCTGTGAAGTTTAGGGAAAGTTGCAGAGGACATTTTCGTTGTAGAAATGCGCATTGTAGAGTTTCTCTTTCTTATGTAGTTTTAGCTGAGAATATGCCTTTTTTTGCAGTGTTTCTTCTATGTTGAATTAGTTGTGCCATGAATTGAATCTATGTATGGCATTGTCATATTTGAGGGATTCATCATGTACTCTGACTAGGCATGCTATATTAGTTTTTCTTTTAGTGGTTCATTAGCTGCCAAGCATGATAATGACCGACTGCTTGCAATTCTGGCCAGTTCTTGCGGGGTGGTTGAATTCTTGTTTTTAAAATGTCAACAATTAAACAATTTGCTTAACTTTGACAATGGTGGATTATGTTGGTAATGGAATCTCAAATCTGTTGGAGCTTCAATTGATGATGAGTTTCATGGATCATTTTGTTGCCAAAAGTCAAAATATTTCATTAGAATGATTGGCATCCGATGCATGAGAGACCGGAGAAATTTTCTTAAAAACAGTCAGTGCACATGGCTCACGCTGATTTGGTTTTTTACTTTATATCATTTTGTCTTGGGCAACTATGATGTCCTTTTTGACTAATCTGTGTTATGTTCATTAATTCCTTCTACACTAGTTTTTGATAGATTGTTATGTCTAACAACACGTGGAAATGAAATAACGTCTTAAGATTCTCAAAAAACAAAAAAAGAAATAACATCTTAAAGGTGGGCTTGCTGTTTAAACGGTTCATTCCTAAATTGAAAAGTTGATTTGATGAAAAGCAGTCAATTAAATCCTCTAATTGTATATGCTCCTTTTGTAAAAAAGAAAAAGAAAAGAAAAAGATAAGGATGGGCTCGTGGGTTCAAAAGTCATTAGAAGTCTAGACTCTAGATGCTTACCTAATATCATTCATAGTAGTGTAATTAAATTTTATGTTGACTATTAACTTACTACAATTCTTCTACTTTTTTGGGGTTGAGACTAGTTGTGAATAAAATATATAACACTAAACACAGACTAAGGCGGAGGCCTATGTAACTTATCAATTAAAAAAAAAAAAGTTTATGCTAGCATAAAAACTTGTGGCACATTGCATTCCAAGAATAATTGAAGGGCTCTAATTTGTTCAACAATATTACACAAAGATAAATACAAGTCTAGCTAATAGAAGGTCTAAAATAGTTTTAGGTTCCTCTGAAAATTTTTCCTTTCAAAATTTTGCCATCTAAATGATAGCTTTCCATGCTATGCTATTGGCCAAATTTAAAACCAAACATTTACATTCTATTGATGTGTAAATTGCAAGCCATTTAAATTCTGTAAAATGTTGAAACATGACCTTATCTTAAAAATTTATTAACCAGTGGACACACTTGATCTGTAAAGTAATTTGAACGAACTGCTGTTAGATCTAGTGAAATTAACTGTAAACAATAAAAACTAAATTAGATCCACACGACTCAAGTAATTTTTAGAGCACTTTGGTTATTCAATTTGTCTGAAAATCACCTACACACAAAAACTACAATCTCCACAAATCCTAACATATATACAGGATCAAGAGTTCCTAGTATACATCCTACTTCATCGACTGAATATATGGAACATGTGATTATGTTTCAATTAGAAATTTGAGATTCAGCAGCAAACATGTTTGGATCCCAGGTAAGATCATGCAGGCCAGTGAATATTATAGCAGGATGTAGGTGTTCTAGTTCTGCCTTGTTAAACTAACCTCTAATTCCTTTTCTGCAAATATGGATTTGTACACAGCTTGAAAAGCCAAACTCTGAACACTAGATTCATCATTGTGCAGAAGTAGCAACTCTACATGTCCAGAACTATCTTTCCAGTAACAAAGGATGTTGCCAGAATGATGCAGCCAATAAAGGGCTGTAAACCATATGAAAAGGACGTTGTTGTGTTTGCAGCAGGAGGGTTTTCAAACCCGAAAACTGTGGTACCGGAAGCTGGGTTGCTTGTATTCATCACTGAAGGTGGAGTACCAGAGCTGCAAGTAGAGATAATAAAACAGAAACATCTAAAAGGTTATTCTTCTAGTGTTAGTAGTAATGAAAAGTTTCCATAAACATGAGAACATAACACATTACCCTGATACACCTGTATCTGGTGGTGATGATGTTGTTGGTGTTGGTGTTGGAGTTGTTGTTACCGTTGGTGTTGGAGTTGCTGTTGCTGCTGGTGATGATGATGTTGATGATGATGGGAAAATGCAAGAACCGGTGCCTATTAACAAATTCAAATTGGTTTCAGATATGATTTCATTTTGTGAAGCATATGTCAAAAATGTTTTACAAGAAACAAAAAGATCAAATGATCAATGGAACTGATGATCTTACTTGGATTTGAATTAACTATTACAGCTGCCCCTCCAAAGTCACAGCTAGTTGGCACTGGATTCTTTTGATAATAGCTGTTGAATGCGTATGAGGCATGGTTTTGAAGTGTATTCGGATTGTAACAACTGCCATTCTGCTGGATTTGTGAGCAGTCTGCACCTCCCATTCCACATGCATAGTCCAGTGCTGATTGAAGTGCTGTCTCCAATGCTCCATTCTTGGCGATACACCAACTTTGTCCTGGAATTGCTGGAGCATTTGTTGTTACAGGAGGTGCTACCGGGTTTGTGACGGGAGTAGTGACTGGAACAGCTCCTGATGGGGCTGGATAAGTTGTTACAGGATTAGTTATTGGTTGTGACACTGGGACTGTGCTAGGAGTTGTTACTGGATTGGTGACTGGTACAGGTGGATATTGAGGATTTGTTGAGGGTACCGTGACGGGTGTGGTGGAGGGAACTGTTAATGGTGGAACACCAGGATTGTTTGGTGTAATTGTGACAGGGTTAGTAGTAGGAACTGTGACAATGGTTGGAGGATTATCTGGAGGGGGGATGACTGGTGTTGTCGATATTGGAGTTGTGGGAAAGGTTGTAGTTGGCGGGAATGTGTCATGTAAAGTTGTTTTGAGGTTGGTTTTGCTTAGGAGTTCCCTGCGGTGAGACAGAAAGATCTGTTCCTCTTCCCTTTTGAGCTCCTTCTGTGCAAAATCTTCCATGAATGATACTTCTGCATATAGACCAACTACCTGTTCTCTAATCTGAGTGTTGTTTTCTAAAAACTTCGAGACCTTATCAGTGAATTGGGCTACTTCAGTTGCACTAGGAACAGCAGGGCTCTTAATTGTTACAACCATTGGAACATCAGGGAGAAAAGAACTGGCAAGGGTGACTCTTTCAATCATAGACTGAACAAACTGATCTCCCATGCTTAATTGTCCATCTATACCAGCTTCTACAATGACATATGACCTCACCTTCTTGATAAAACCAAAAATCGTTTGCAGGTCTCGTTCATGTGCTCTATTCAAATTCTCTAAGATTGACAATGGGAATGCTACTGAGACTCTTACTTCACTTTCTAGATGAAGGTTACTGAGGGCTGAATGGATTGATTTTAAGGTTGACAAAACCACTGGTAGTGGAATTTGCCCTGAATAGTCTTTGCCACCCCTAATTATGATGCTACGAATGTTGACATGTGGAAGAAAGTTCACGACATGGGTTTTCAGCCATGAAATAACAGATGACTTGGAATTAACAGAACTTCCAACTAGACATTTACTTAAGTAGAGATCAACAGATACACCAGAGTCAGATAGAGAATTCAAAACCTTATGGTCTGCTGCAAAAACCCGAATCTGAGACAAGTTGACCTTGTTTTGCTTCAGGAATGATATAGTTCTAGTAGGTGATGAAGTTGCAGTTGCTCTTGCTTTACAGGAGAAACCTACTAGAGTTCCTATAAAGAGGGAAATAAGACACTCAAAATATGACCTGATATTCATCTTAATAGTGAATTTAAGCAGGCAATTGACACTGATAAATCAATATAGCAACAAGAAATTAATCAGGAGGAATAATAATATATATGCAGCATCACAAAAGGCTAATTTTAACAAAATTGAGATTACTAATTATTTGATCAAACTCTGGGTTCTTAGTACAGTAAGCTAGTTTCACAAATCCCCAGTAATTGTTAACTTATTTCAGAAACCAAAAGCAAACTCAGAAAAAGAAAAAAGTCATAGAAAATGGGCCTATGTTTCTTGGATTTTTTCCACAGCAAACTGCAAGAAAGAAATACTGGTTTTTGAGTAATAGTAGTTACTTACCAGAAGAGCATATAGTAAAGAGTGACAGGAAGAGAATGAAGAGGCATTTTGATGCTCCTTTAGCCATATTAGTGAGATGTATTTCTGGGTACTAGAAAGAGACCCAATTGGATTTTTGTTGAGATGCATATAATGGCAGTGTTTTAAGGACAATGCACATAGAAGTGGAATAAAAGCCGTTAGAGAGAGTGAAGGGAAAAAGTATAGTAGATAAAGGTGAAAAAAGAGAACGGATAAAAGTGTTAAAAGAAAGATAGCCATGTTGTAATGACAAAGAAAAGATGTTACTTTGTCATGAAGGATGGGTTGGAAATATTCTGTCTAATAATATTACAGTGTAAAGAATCAAGTCCAACTATGCTTTCTGTGCTTTTTATCTTTCCCAAAGCCATGAGCCCAAAATCTAAAGCAGCCTGACTAGGCAAATGACAAACCATATGCACATGCGTGTACAAACACATCCACTACAGTAAGGGGTTATATTGCATATTGCCTTGTCTTTTAGCCATGTTTTGGTTTCAGGGATTAGTGATAATATAGGAATCTTAAAAAAGGAAGAACATCAAAGTTTTAAACCAAAAAAAATCCCACATAGTCACATAAATATTCTCTATGTCTGTCTTATATTTGTCAGTATAGTATCAGACAATGAATATTAGAAGTTACTATCTCTGAACAAGAAAAAGAAAAAGAAAAATCACATTTTAGTGATGACCCAAAAGCTTTAGGCAGTAACTATTGGATTAACCTTGCACGATTATATTATTGCAAAGAATTTATTGCCTTATCTTTATGGATCTACAGATTGACAAAGGAAATTTCTGATAGCACAAAAGTTGGCTTAACTCATACGCCTGAGCTTATTTTTATCTTATTTAGTTTATGGGTCATGCTAACGAGTGCCCTTAAGGCACTCATTAATAATCTATTTTAAGAAAGTTTTAATACCACTTTTATGGGAAATAAAAAAAGTTGTCAAAATATTAATTACTTTTTTTTTTTTCATTTCCCATAAAAACTTTCTTTAAATGGATTATTGGCACTTGTTAGCATTTCCCTTAGTTTATTTAGCTTATGTATAACTTTTCAAACTTGTACTCTTTTTTAGGTATAACGGAACTTTTGTCCAAGTTATTTTTTTAGGTAAAAGTTAATAGATGTTCCAAGGGTATTTAGTAATGTTTTTATGAGAAAAAGAAAAAATTAGTTAATACTTGACAACTTTTTCTATTTCCTATATCAAAACTTTTTTAATAAAGAAAATGTTAATGAATGTCTTAAGAGTATTGGTTTAGAAACTATTTTTAAAAACATTTTATGGAAATATGATAAGGCAATTAATTTTTCTGACAATTTTTTATATTTTTTATAAAAGTGGTGTTAAAAATTTTCTAAATATAATTTATTAACAATTACTTTAAGGACACCCATAAACATAACCCTTTTAGCAATAATTTAATAACAAATGTAGGACAGCCGTTAATCAAATCTTTTTTTTTTTTAAGCTCAATCATCAATCATTAAAGAATCACAATGAATTTTCAAACACACATAAGACAATTAATTTTTCTGACAGTTTTTTATATTTTTCATGAAAGTGGTGTTAAAAATTTTCTTAATATAATTTAGGGAAATGCTAACGAGTGCCCTTAGGACACTAGTTAATAATTCATTTAAAGAAAGTTTTTATGGGAAATGAAAAAAAAGTAATTAATATTTTGACAACTTTTTTCATTCCCCATAAAAGTGGTATTAAAAGTTTCTTAGAATAGATTATTAAGGAGTGCCCTAAGGACACTCGTTTCGTTAACATGATTTAATAATTTATTAACAATTACTTTAAGAACACCATAAATATAACATTTTTAGCAATAATTTAATAATCAATCATTAAAGAATCGCAATGAATTTTCAAACACACATAACGAGATTAGTCTAGAAGGATGACAGTAGTGGGGCACCCTTTGGTCTATCCTAAAAGGACAAGGATTTGAAGTTGGTTGGATAATGTTAAAGAGAATAACAAAGTCAATTGGGCTTAGCTAAGCAAAAACCATTACAAGAACTAATTAATATCAACTTTGCAGGTGGAAAAAGGTGTTCCGGGTATTAGGCCTCAAATTCATATTACTTTCCGCATTCCTTCTTTGATAAGTTTGTTTTTTGTTTTAGATGGAGTTCGGGAAGCCTTACATAAGTTGTAGTTTGTACAACACAAACAATATTCCATAACAAGGCAAATCATCGCTGTTAAATCACAGATCTACTCGTGCTTATGGACATTATCATGACCTTAAGTCCTTGACAGACCATGTAAATTATTATTATTATTACTGATGATGCTAAAATCGTCAGTCGATCCGTTCGTCCAGAGAAGAGACCGTCCACTGCTTGCGCTAACCCTGAAGAATGGTCAAAATGGAAGAATCGCTAGTGGGGTGCTCCCCACAACGCCTCCGATGATTAAGTCAGAAGCAAATTAACAAGAAAGTAGAATGTAGAGAAAGCAAAAGTGAGAGTAAGGTTAAGTGATTTTTCATACCCTTTCTGTATCTTGTGTAAGGATATATATAGGCTATTTCGATGTCCTTCTAGCCGTTGGCCTCGTCATTATGAGGTTATTATGGCTTGATTTTGTAACGCATGTGCCAGGTGTAGAATTGACCGGCACGCCTTCAACGGACTCGGCATTTATTGCAGCTAGCCGTAACGGCTGTCCTTGGTTGGGTTGGTCGGGCAGCTCTATTCGTGCAGTGATGGTAATGACATCGTCCTTTCATAGATGGACGATCTATCCTATTTCCTGGACCTATCAGTTGCCCCCCTATTCCGAGGTCGTCTGTAACCTTGGACGATCTTGGGAATACAGAACGATTTTTTTTTTTTTTTTTTTTTTTTTTTTTTTTTGACGCTTGGGAATGCGTTCTTTGCATTAACTGTCTTGTGGCGGCGTGGCTTCGTGGCCACGTGTCAGGTTTTCAGCAGTGGGGAGGCCTTGTTTCCGGCGGGTGTCTTTTCGATTTCCCGCTATTTCCAAGGTAAGCTTTCTAACTTCTACTTTTTCATAAAAATCTTTTGTCTTTATTTCTGGTGTTTTCTTTTTCTTCTTTCTTCTGCGTTTTCTGCTGCTGCTGCTTTGCCTTTCCGATTTCAGATTTTCCTTCTTTCCTTTTTAAGGTGCGTATCCCCTCTTCTTTGCTTCTTTCCTTTTGCTCTCTATGTTTTTGGTTTGCTTTCCTTTTTCGAACCACACATGCCCCTTTTTTAATGGTAGATTATACGGATTTTGAGAACATCTCCCCCTCTGTTACTTTCTTTTTTACTCGATTGGGGGGATACCTGGAACTTTCCGGTGACCGGTACCCACAATCTGGTGATTTCGTGGGAGAGGGGAGTGGTTTAGGTTTAGTTCTGAGGGATTTGTACCCACTGTTGCAGCAGTCACTTTCTTGGTTCAAATCCACCCGTGGGGGCCGTAGGAGGGAAAAAATGAGTTCTGTTGCAAGATCCAGAGGTTTCGAGGGGGGTTCGTCTTCTGGAGTGGTCCCGGACGGGGCTGTGATGGACACGGCCACCTCCGTGCGCCCTCCTTCGTTGCTACCTTCCACCTCCGTCGCCGTACCTCCGGCCTTCCATGCCCTTAAGGAAAAGTGTCATTTGAGTGTAGATGTCTTCAGTAAATTTAGGGATAGGTTCCAATTCCCTGTAGAGACCAAGGTTCGTCTTCCCAGGAAAGGTGAAAAGGCTTGCTCCTTTTCCCATGGTGAAGTTTGTTTTTACGAGGCGGCCTTCCTGTGTGGCTTAAGGTTTCCCGTCCATCCGTTTATCATGGAGCTCCTAGATCGAGTGCAGATTGCTCCTGGGCAACTTATGCCTAATTCTTGGAGGATCGTCGTGAGTTGTATGGTGATCTGGACGGTCATAGCTGAAGGGGAAATGATAACCGTGAACGAGTTTACCCACCTTTATCGCTTGAAAGAATCTAGGGAATTTGGGTATTATGAATTCGTTCCTTGGGATAGGAGATCCCGTTTAATAGTTGATCTTCCTTCGTCGTTCCGTTATTGGAAATCGAGATACTTTTTTGTGTCGGGGGACGGTTGGGAGACTTTGTCGGATGATTTTTGGGGGAATATTCCCAGATTGCTGCGACGGTGGGAGACCCCTCGCCTTGGTGCGTTCGTCTCTAATGCCCCCTTTTCTTCTATTGTCCCGACTATTTTCCTTTTTATTTGACCTTTACATCTTTGAATGATTTCCTCCTTGTGCAGTGAAAGATCGTCCTGACTTGGAGAGTCGCTTCAAGGAGAGAGTTGAAGAGGCCACTAGGTACGTTAAGACGATAGACGACTTCGACGAGCTCGTCGATCCGCGAACTTTGGCTTGTCACTGTCTCGGGCCTGAACCTTCGCTTTACGTTCTTCAGGCAATTGATCGAGAGGAACGAAAAAGTAAGCGATTTTGACACTCAACGTTGTTCCCTTTTCCGTTGTCCTAACTCTTTCTCGTCCTTCTATATATATATTTTTGCAGAGATGACGAGCAAATTTAACAAGGACCTTTACGCTAAGGTCAAGTCAAAGAAGAACGAACCTTTATCAAGTATCGGGCAAAGGACCCTGAAGTTTACTGATAGGGATAGAGAGAAGGAGAAAGAAAAAGAACCGACGGAGAGGGGTTCGTCTACCCCAACTTTGGACGAAGAGAGGACAGCTTCTCCTGCAGTTTCTCTGGAGGAGGTCCCTGCTCCAAAAAGGCAGAAGACCGGGAGGAAAGGTAAGGAGAAAGTGGGCTCTTCTATCTGGGAAGATGCTGACACCGCCATTGCCAGGGCGAATGATTTTTTTACTCCCGAGGAGAAAAGGGAGGTTTCTCTCGTGCCTTCTCATCAATTGGTAAACCAGCACGTGCACAAGCTCGTTCAGGTACTGTTTAAGCTGTCTTTGTCAGGAAGAGGGATGTATACTCCTTTTTCTCCCTTCTTTTTTGTTGTTGTTATACTTCAAGTTTTCATTTTAGGTACTGGGGGAAACTATGCATCTTACCTCCCAACTTTTGGCGAGTGAAGAGAAGGCCGTCATGGCTGCCTCGAAAGTGGAGGCTTTGGAGGCAGAGGCTTCAGTCCTGAGGAAAGACTTGATTGCCGCGATGGACGCCCATAACTCTTCTGCGGAGCAAGTCAAAGTCCTGACCGGGCAGCTCGAGGCCGAGAAAGCTCATGTGAAACAAAAGGACGAGCTTCTTGCTGCCGCAAGTCAGAAAATGAAAGCAGCTGTGGCCAAGGCCGTCCTCGCCTTTCAAACGACCGACGAGTACAATACCATTCTTTTTCAATGGTATTTCAAAGGTTTCGAGTTGCTGAGGAGGTACTTGGTCAAACACGGGCAGGGGGTCGATTTGGACGATCTTGACTTTGAAGCTGTTGATAAGGAAATTGAGGCGGATGAGGCTGCTTCGAATGTTCAGGCTTCAGGTGGAGACCCCCCGGCGGCTGACGAAGGTGGAAACGATGCTCCAGCTCAGTGATCAGGATCACTTCTTCTTTTTTTTTTATGAGCCCTGTGTGTTTTGGGCTGCCATAATTAAAACAATTATTTTGGTCCCCGTTTGTTTTGGGGTTGTCTTTTTTCTTTCCTTTGAACGGTCTGTGTTTCTCGTTGCATATATTTAAGTCTGCGGCTTTCTTTCATATTTGTGGTGAATTTTCTTTTCTTCATACTTAGAGAAATTTAGCTTGGGATTAACTCTTCGTCGCTTGGAAAATTCCCTTCGTCTCTCTGTGGACTTGGGTAATTTTAGCGACTGGTTACCCGGACAGTGTATGTCTGCTTGAAAGACTCTAACTTTCATTATTTAGGACGGTGCGTGCCCTTTTGAAAGGATTTCATCATCTTTTTAGATCTGGACAATGTTTTATTCCCGGTGTGGGTTTCATCGTCTTTTCGATCTGGACAACGTGTATTTTTCTTGGAGGAGTTTTTATTCCTCTTGCGAGCTTTTCCGCTAAATTCGTCTTTTTGATCTGGACGATGTGCATCCTATCGAAGGATATCATCGTCTTTTTGATCTGGACGAATGTTCGTTTAACTTAAAGGCAGTCAGAATATGACGATTTCTTTGAATGAGACGATTGAGATGTTGGACAATTGCTGATAGAATCCTGAATAACCTCTTATACACTTTTTATAAATGCATAACTTGCAGAAAAACAACGCATATAAATTACTGGTTTTAATGGAAAGTATGGCACTAAACTGTGGTAATTTCTTACAATGGAGCCACGGATCATTTCCTGTAATACCTTTTCAGGTGTTCGACGTTCCATGGACGAGGTAGCTTGTTTCCGTTCAGATCCTCCAGATGGTAGCTCCCTTGTCGTGTATAGTCGACGACCCGGTAAGGTCCTTCCCAGGTTGGGTTCAACTTTCCTTGCGCGGGGTCCTTTGTTGCTGTAGTCACTTTCCGGAGGACGAGGTCACCGATGTTGAACCTTTTCAACTTCACCCTTTGATTGTAGTATCGTGCCATTTGTTGCTGGTACCTGGCCATTCTTTGGGAGGCCTGGTCTCTGACTTCGTCAAGGCAATCCAGGTTCAACCTTAACTGGTCTTCATTGCTTCCTTCATCAAAAAACTCCCTTCTGGTGCTAGTGAGGCCTACTTCGACTGGGATGACTGCCTCCGTGCCGTAGGTTAGGTTGAAAGGGGTCTCTCCGGTGGGGGTTCTTGTCGTCGTCCTGTAGGCCCATAAGACGCCAGGCAGTTCCTCTGGCCACGCTCCTTTCGCCCCCACTAACCGGGACTTTATGGACTTGAGTAAGGTTCGGTTAGTGACTTCCGTCTGTCCGTTGGCCTGAGGATGTCCTGGCGAGGAGTATTTGTTCTTGATACCTAGGCCTGAGCAAAATGATCTGAACTTCTGGCTGTCGAACTGACGGCCGTTGTCCGATATGATCGTCCTCGGGATCCCGAACCTGCAAATAATATTTTTCCAAACAAAATTTTGTACCTGAGCCTCTGTGATCGTTGCAAGAGCTTCTGCCTCGACCCATTTTGTAAAATAATCAATTGCGACCAGGAGGAACTTCACTTGTCTCTTTCCTTGAGGTAGTGGACCCATGATATCGATTCCCCATTGTGCGAATGGCCAAGGCGAGGAGATAGTCGTCATTCTTTCTCCTGGAACTCGCTGGATATTCCCATATCTTTGGCAGCTGTCACATTTCTTCACAAAATCTGATGCGTCCTTCTGCATTGTTGGCCAGAAATAACCTGCTTGGACTATTTTTCTGACGAGAGACCTTGACCCCATATCATCTCCACAAATTCCTCCGTGCACCTCCTCCAGGACGTACCTGGCCTCTTCCTCTTCCAGGCATTTCAAGTATGGTTGGGAGAAACCTCTTCTAAAAAGTTGGTCGTTCAATATGGTAAATCGGGCAGCTCGTTTACGGACTTTCCTGGCCTCTTCAGTGTCCGATGGTAATCGCCTATCCTTGAGAAAGGATAGGATTGGTACCGTCCACCCTTGAGCGGTGTGTACAGAGAAGTTTTGTATTCCCTCAATGCTGGGGAGGTCTTGTTCTTCCAATTTCCATCTGCAGGTCGTGCCTAGAACATCTGTTGAGGCGCTCCGTGCCACCTCGTCAGCTTCTACGTTCTGCTCGCGCGGGATTTGAATGAACTCTACATGATTAAAGTTGCTAACGAGCTGGTTCGTCAATTGGAGGTATTTTTGCATTCTTGCTTCCTTTGCTTCGAAGTCTCCCCTGGCTTGTCCAACGACGAGTTGCGAATCACTCTTGATCACAACATTTTCAGCTCCTAGTGCCCGAGCCAGCCTGAGCCCTGTCAGTAAGGCCTCATATTCTGCTTCGTTATTGGTTACTGGGAATTTCAGCTGAACCCCATATTTGAGAACATCTTTCTGGGGGGAAACAATGACAACGCCTGCCCCTCCTAATTTCTGTGTGGACGATCCATCTGTATTAATCGTCCAGATGTCTTCTCGACCTTCTACCTGGTCGTTGATGGTGAACTCGGCTATAAAATCTGCTAATGCCTGGGCTTTTATGGCTGTTCGTGGGCAGTACTCAATATCGAACTGGCTAAGCTCAATTGCCCATTGCACCATTCGTCCGGCTGCCTCGGGTTTATTCATGGCTTTCTTGATTGGTTGGTCCGTCATTACCTTAATTGGATTTGCCTGGAAGTAGGGGCGAAGTTTTCTCGATGCCACTATTAGGGCGAAGGTGATCTTCTCTATTCGTGGATAACGTGCTTCAGCTCCTTGGAAGGCCTGACTGACATAATACACAGGGAGTTGCCTCTTTTCTTCTTCCCTTATTAAGGCTGCACTTACAGCCGTAGCAGATACTGCCAGGTACAAGAACAGATCTTCACCTTCTTTGGACGGACTTAATAGTGGGGGATTACTCAGGTACTGCTTCAGGTCTTGGAATGCTGTCTCGCATTCCTCCGTCCAGACGAACGCCTTCTTCAGGGTTTTGAAGAAAGGGAGGCACTTATCCGTTGCCCGGGAAACGAATCTGTTGAGGGCCGCTACACGGCCTGTGAGTGACTGTACTTCTTTAATCGTCCTTGGTGACGTCATTTCAAGGATGGCTTTAACTTTTTCCGGGTTTGCTTCAATTCCTCTTTGCGACACCATGAATCCAAGGAACTTCCCTGAGGAAACTCCAAAAGCACACTTGGAGGGATTCAACTTCATGCAGTACTGTCTGAGTGTGTTGAAGGTTTCCCTGAGGTCGTCTAGGTGATCGTCCTCCTCTTTGCTCTTGACGAGCATATCGTCAACGTATACTTCTACGTTTCTCCCGATCTGTTTCTTGAACATTTGATTTACCAACCTCTGGTACGTGGCCCCTGCATTTTTTAAGCCAAAAGGCATGACTTTGTAGCAATAAAGCCCTTGGCTGGTGATAAAGGCCGTTTTTTCCTGATCTTCCTCTGCCATCCGTATCTGGTTGTATCCTGAAAATGCGTCCATAAATGTCAAGAGCTTGTGCCCGGCGGTAGAGTCGACGAGCTGATCAATCCTGGGCAGGGGGAAGCTATCCTTTGGACAGGCTTGGTTTAGATTGGTGAAGTCAACGCACATCCTCCATTTGCCGTTCGCTTTTTTGACCATGACGACATTGGCCAACCATTCGGGATAATAAACTTCTCGAATGAAGTTGGCAGCAAGTAGCTTGTTCACTTCGTCCGTCACTGCTTTGTTTCTTTCGGGAGCGAAAACCCTTCGCTTCTGTTGGACGGGCTTTTTCTCCGGGTCTACATTCAGGCGGTGCTGGATGATATTTGCGGGAATCCCTGGCATATCTTCGTGGCTCCATGCGAATACATCGAGGTTACTTTTCAAGAAACGGATGATTAATTCTTTCGTTCCCGGGCTCAAATCCGTCCCTACTTGAGTCGTTTTCAGCGGATCGTCTTCGACCAACTTTACTGTTTCTAATTTCTCCATGATCTCAGGTGACTTATCCTCGATCACCCATGTATGATTCTCTCTGGATGCCAGAACCGCCTGGTAACACTCCCTTGCCAAGACTTGATCCCCTCTTATTTCTCCAACCCCCTGCTCCGTTGGAAACTTTACCTTCAGGCAGTATGTGGAAGTGGCAGCCTTCCACCGATTAAGGGTAGGTCGTCCAATGATCATATTGTAAGACGAAGGGGAATCTACGACCAAAAAATTATGCCTGTTGGTTACCTGTAAGGGGTACGATCCGGCAGTTACAGTCAATGTCACAATACCTCGGGGGTACACCTTATCCCCGCTGAAGCTGACGAGGGGTGATTCAAAGGGTTGAAGTCTATTTGGATCTACCTTTAATTGCTGGAAGGCAGATAGGTAAATGATATCCGCTGAACTCCCATTGTCTACCAAAACTCTCCTCGTGTTGAAGCCCTCAACCATGACCATGATAACCAGTGGGTCGTCATGAGGCTGCTTTATTCCCCTGGCATCTTCTTCTGAAAAATACATATCTTGAGTCGTCCGTCGTTGCTTGGACGGGGGTAAGCTGTGAACACTGTTTACTTGCCTTTGATATGATTTTCTGAGAGACCTGGTCGACCCTCCTATGGACGGTCCCCCCGCAATTGTCTTTATTTCCCCTCTTGCATTCTGTGGGTGGGGTGGTTGACCTTCGTTTCTTTGGAAATCCCCTTGTTGTTCTCTTTTACCAAATCTGCTAGCTTCTCCCCTTTTTACGTATTTCTGAAGTTTCCCTTTCTGGATGAGTTCTTCTATTTGCTCCTTCAGGTCTCGACAATCTTCTGTGTAATGCCCGTGATCCTTGTGGAAACGGCAATACTTTCTCTTATCGCGTACACTGGGCGGCGATTGGAGTGGCCTGGGCCATTTTAGGCTATGTTCGTCCCTTATTTCCGCCAGAATCTGATCAACAGGCATCGCCAGTGGTGTGAATTTCGTTCGTCGAGAGTTTTTATCGTCTCTTCGTCTGTTCCCATCGTCACTACGTCGTTCTGCTCTATCCCTCTTCTGTCCTCTCCTGTCATCCTCTCCTTCTTTCTTCTTCTCCTTTGTTTTTCCTGTCCCATCTATGGCAGCAAGCGCCTCTTCAGCGTTCATGTACTTCTGTGCTTTCAACAATGCTTCCGCCATTGATTTGGGAGGATTTTTCGCCAGTGAAGCCACAAAATCTCTGGATTTAAGCCCGGCTTTGAAGGTCGTGAGTTGCACCTTATCGTCGGATTCGTCAACCTCCAACATTCCTCGAGTGAAGCGCGTCACATAGGACCTCAAGGTTTCCCTTTCCCCTTGCTTGATTGTGAGCAAGTGGTCGGCGGTCCTTTTTGGACGTTGACCCCCTACGAAATGACGAATGAAAGAACTGCTTAGTTGCTCAAAGTTGTCAATGGACGACGTTGGCAACTTGGTGAACCACTCCCTGGCCGCCCCTTTTAGGGTTGTTGGGAAGGACCGACATAGAATCTCATCAGGGGGCTGCTGGAGGCCCAGTGTGGTCTTGAATGTATTCAAGTGGTCTAGCGGATCCTTCAGTCCGTCGAAAGGTTCAAGCTGCGGTAAACGGAATTTAGAGGGTACCGGACACTCTTGAACTGCCACAGTGAAAGGAGAATCAGTTTTCCTGATAATCCTCTCCAGTCCTTGATCTGTTTTTCCTTTAATAGCGTTTCTTAATTCGTCCATCTCTTTCCTCATCTCCTTGAGAAAACTCGAGCTTTCTTCCTCTGGAGTGTTGGCCTTCTTTCTGTGGCTGTCCTCGTCCCCATCTCTGTTGACTTCGGTGTTGCTATTTCCCTGTTGTAATTGTTGCTTCATTTCTTGGTTCTGTTTAGTGAGCTCTTCCACTGTGGCTGCAAGTGCTTGAATTTGCAGGGCCAATGCAGCAGAGTCCTGGTCAGAACAGGATTCCATCTCGTTAAGATAGGAGGATATTCCTAGGCTGAATGCTCTGGAACGACGAATATCGGATGAAAAGTATGGAAATTTCCCACAGACGGCGCCAAACTGATGATGCTAAAATCGTCAGTCGATCCGTTCGTCCAGAGAAGAGACCGTCCACTGCTTGCGCTAACCCTGAAGAATAGTCAAAATGGAAGAATCGCTAGTGGGGTGCTCCCCACAACGCCTCCGATGATTAAGTCAGAAGCAAATTAACAAGAAAGTAGAATGTAGAGAAAGCAAAAGTGAGAGTAAGGTTAAGTGATTTTTCATACCCTTTCTGTATCTTGTGTAAGGATATATATAGGCTATTTCGATGTCCTTCTAGCCGTTGGCCTCGTCATTATGAGGTTATTATGGCTTGATTTTGTAACGCATGTGCCAGGTGTTGAATTGACCGGCACGCCTTCAACGGACTCGGCATTTATTGCAGCTAGCCGTAACGGCTGTCCTTGGTTGGGTTGGTCGGGCAGCTCTATTCGTGCAGTGATGGTAATGACATCGTCCTTTCATAGATGGACGATCTATCCTATTTCCTGGACCTATCAATTATTATTATGTTTTTTGGTGGGGATGTGGGGATTATTATCTTGTATAAATTTCCGAGCAAAAACTTGTTCTTTTATATCCACCATAATTCCATTTCTTTTAGTGAAAAAAAGTGTCAATCACAGGAGTTAAATCAGGGTTCAAAGTCATACTTGGGAAAAAAAAAGGGCATTTGTCCATAATTTACAGATTATGTACTAAAATGACTCTGTTTTAAAATTATTAGCAAAATGTCTTTATTTTTAAAATATTTTAACAAAATTAAGTTATTGGTATCGAGTTCTATGCATATTTTGTCACTTAAAATTTCAAACTTGATATTGCTAATGTTAAGTTTCACTTAAAAATATACATATAACTCGATTTTGAGGATATCGAATTTTATACATAACTCGATTTTGTTAAATAATATAAGCATTTTACTAAATAATTTCAAAACATAGACATTTTATCACATAATTTGTAAATTATGGAAAACAACCATTATCGCCCGTGATACTTTGCACAAACTTTTCCAAATAGTAACTTGCTAGCCAACATATATTCTTGCACTTTACCATGTTTTTATTCCTAAGCTCAAGGCAAAAATAAAAAATAAAAAATTCATGCATGATACATCTTGGAGACTGAGTTGAGTTGACGGAGTCTCCTAGACATTAAGGAACACACATTATTGGATGCATGAGCGGTGAGCCTGGACCATGCGTGTGCATTGGCACATATTCAAATGAGATCTCTGTACAAGTGCATTATAAATTTTATACTGCAAAGCAGTCCCAACCAAGTAGGCCTATTTGTGGACTGATCTTGCTTTTGCTGACTAGCCTTTTTTAGCCAATTCTATATTACTATTAGCGGCTCCTCTTCTTTCTGCGGATATAAGTTAGAATCAATATACAACATGAGTGGGGACTGGGGACAACCCATGTGGAATTATCTATGGTGCTTCTCTTCTTTCAAATTAATGAATCAAAAGCTCCTTGTCTGACTAGGTATGGTCGGAAAGCAAACATGCAAGAAAAAGAGAGATGGTCATACATTCATTCTTGTGATAGGGTTTTTATAAATTTTAAATAAAAAGTTTTAAAAGATTCCTTGTAAGGATCTGAGAAAACGGAAAGAGAAGAAAGAAAACCAATTCTGGTGATTTTGGCACATGAATATTATGCTTTTTTGCTTTTGGTATTGTTTGATTGCATCATAAATGAAAGCGGGTTTGGTTTATATAAGATCATTCTCTTCTTCCTGAGTCAGATTTGATTGTAACAAGCCTACGCAGATTATATCAAAAAGAAAAGAAAAAAAGTAGTGATCTTTCTCATACCAACTCTTAACCAGTCATTTTCTGTTCTACAAATAAGAGATTGCGATGAAAGGTGCATATGAGGTGTAAATGTCCGTAACTTTTGGAAACACATCATGCAAGATCATTGTAGAAGATAGAAAGTAGTTTGAGCTGATCATATGGAGCCCCTTTAACTTTTGAGTTTGTCAGCATGTTCATAATATGCTTCTACTTTGCGGGCTTTACAAACAGCTGAGCCTCCACTGCAGTCATGAGTAAACTGTAAACAGCATCCTGGATCCCAAAACATGCAAATAGACACTATTAATATTGATGAGCACTGCACAAAGGGTACTAAATAACAGTATAATATATCTCTAAGGTATGAGATAAGCAGATCGAAGTTGTATCAAGTTCAAGAATTTTCCTAAAATTAATTTTCAGGTAAAGAAATTGTATGTACTATTAAATTAAGGATTGAAAATAAAACTATTCTCAATCTTTAAATCAAGAAGTTTCCAGTAGCAACATTTCTATTACAATTGCCATTTTCCAATGTCCATTTCAGTGCATGACTAGTAGGATTTGCCGTTTTATAAATGAAAGGTACAAATTCCCAGTGTGCAAATAAGAGAGCATCAAGTCGTCCTTATATTGATACAAATAGTCAAATACAAAAAATCAGGTCTTGTCAAACTCATTGGACTTGGACCAATAAAAAAGGCAAACTCAGTTGTCAAGCAATATGTGGAAGCTACCGTGTCCAATACAATTTACACGCACAATCATCCAAGATAATTAGCATCACTATTGAGTTATCTATATTCTATATATATATATAAATATTTTAAAGCTGGAGCGCAATATTACTACGCTCCTGTTGAGTCATATTAGCAGCCATATTATCTACCTATTTCTCATTTCTCTTCTCTATTTCCAATCATGATTTCCTTTTTACATTTTCATCTCTCCACTACTTTCAACCTTTTTGTCACTCTTCATCTATCCCTTCCTCTTCGTTTTATTTGGGTTTTTCTTATTCCCATTCTATTATTATAAATATGTCATTCTCTCTTCTATTCTATACATATTTTCCCACATGAAAAATGTTATTACTCTCTCTCTCTCTCTCTCTCTCTCTCTCTCTCTCTCATATTTTATTTTTGTGTGAATTTTTTATTTTTTGTTTCTACTTTAAATTGATGAATTTATATGTTCTTAATTAGAATTTTACTTTGGGTTGATGAAATTTGGTTGTGTTTTTAAGTTATTATCAATTTTATTTTTTTATGATTGTTAAATGTTATTCTATTGCTTTTAAAGATAGTTTACAAGAATGTTATGTTATTCTATTATATAGTATGGCTTGGATTATTTTGTGTTTGACTTATGACTATATTTTTTATTTTGACGCTTCTTCTTCTCATTTTATTTTCTATCTCTCTAATAGATGTGATTACTCTTTCTCTCTCTCTCTCTCTCTCTCTCTCTCTCTCTCTCTCTCTCTATATATATATATATATTATTAATTTTTGCAACTTTGCTTGAGGTTGATGAATCATTGTTTTTTTTTATAATACTATTTTGGGTTAATACGATTTGGTAGCATGTTTATTTTTTAAGTTTTCCATCACAAGTCTCCTCTTCTCCTCTTATAACTTTTGTTTGATTTTTTTTTTAGACATAATACTTAATTATTTTGGAAGTGAGATTTTGAATTTATATCAAAATACAATCTTAGCTATGTATTTAAATGTGTTTATCAACTATTAAAACCACCCAAGATGAATATGTATAGACTATATTTGTTTTAATTTTTCATTGATTTATTTAGTTATAACATTAATATTAAAGTAAATGAATATGTAAAAATAAAATTGCCTAAGATAAATTTGTAAAGCCAATATAATTATATATTTAATATTGTCAAAGAATTAAAAAATAAATAATAAAAAGAATAATGATAAGTTCAATGATGTGACAGATGTGAAGGCTCAATAGGAGCGTAGCAACAAAAATGTGATATGAAGATCCAATTAAAGGAAATTAAATCTTAATAAATGAAACTATTTGTAGTAAAAAAAAATTGTTAGATCACATTCTCTTTATGTTATACAAATTATTTTCTTTTATTTCGATAGGTAAAGTGTTCAATTTTAGACATTAAGTGCTTGTTTGTTTTGCGCGTCTCACGTCCACGTTTTACACGTTTTGCCTTTATTTTTATTTTTATTTTTTTTATTATTTTTTTTCCAGCTCACCACCTCTTGCACTGTTCGTGGGACATGAACAATGCAATCAAGCATATGAACAGTAATTTTAAAAGTGAGCAGTAACTGGAAATGATTTTTTATTATTTTCAGTTTTTAGCAAAATAAACAGTATCCAAACGCACACAAAGTTTACTTTTTTCCTACCTATTATTTTAAATATTAAAATTATAATATGGTATAATCTCTTCGGAATGTCTAAGAAATATGCAATTCCAATCTCTTGTATCTATATTAGTAAATAAAACTCAATCAATAGTTAGAAACTACTCCTACTATAAGAAAAGTTATAAATTTAATAATATTTTTTTTAAGAGAATGAAAATTTTGAATAATATATTTGAAACTCAAACGGTTTAGTTGTACAGGAAAAGCAAATTAGGAAAATATAACGCACAATAACATAATTTATCAAAATATAGACCTCCTAAAAAATGAATATTATCAATAAAAAAATCCAAATAATAAAATGATGATATATTTTTTGAGATAGATAAATGAAAAATATTTTTAGAAATTCTTTAATTTTTTGGGAGAACAAATTAATTATATATTATACCATAACTAAAATATAATTATTTATTCTCACGCATTGCGTGGATCTACGACTAGTTTTTATAATAATACAATTAGCATATTTTTCACCAAGCATTAAGATATTCAATTTTAGGAAAGATCATCTGCTGCTCCTACTGTTAAATATGTACAAGACAAAGACCATCTCTTCTAGTGTATCACCACCTCTATTGCTTTTGCTTCCCCACTTATCAGTCACGTTCTATGATCAACAATTCACTAAAAAATGGATCAAAAATGGCATCTTTGGCTGAATGATACTTGTCCAGCCGCTTCTTCAATGATCGCAAATCTCTCTCATGTCTTGAATTGCGTTCCTGGCACAGCATTGATTAATTAACAGCTCGAGTCACTACTGATCTCATCAAGGTTCATATTGGGAAATACAGAAGCAATAGTATGCTTTATTCTCTCTAAACTAGAGGCTGAATCATGTTCCCAGATTTTTTTTTTTGTGTTAAATGAACATAAAATCAAGAGACTAATTTGCTAAATTATGGAGGAAGGAAAACTTACAAATGATTTCTTCAGGAGTAATATATCAACCAAATACAGCAACCACAGCACATTTGTTCTAGGGAAACTGTAAAATATGAAAATTAACATTAATTCAGCTTGATAAAATAATAATAATAATAAACAATTAGGTCATTCTCTTAATTTATTTGGGACTCAGAATGTTTGAAATACTCATCTATATCAATATCTTAGATGTTAAGTATAAAAATTACTAGTGGTCTTTATTTTCCATGAAATAAAAAATAGCCTGAAAATATTTCCAGTATGAATTTCATAACTGAGTAATTATTTTAGCAATAGCTATACCTTCCCTCCCAGCAATCATCTGTTACCTCCTTCATCTTTCGATATGTTTCTGACTGCATATTAAATTAACGAATTAAGTAAAATCAGAAAAAGAATTACTAAAAGGAATCTATAGATTCCAGTTTAAAGTTTAAACCCTTACTTGTCTATCTCCTTTTGGACCTTTAAAGAGATAAGGATCTGAGGATAAGTCTAGAAAAAGTATATCTTCACCTGTGCATAACAGGATGCTTGTTAATTACGCAATCATAAAACCATTTACTGGACCAAACACATAGCAAAAAGGCAGAAAACTTTCACCAGTATTGATTCTTGAAAGAGTAAAGTCAATTATTGATATCAACAATCCAAAGGTTTTGACAACCATATGCTTCCCCTCAAGGGTGAATTGCAATGTTTCAGAACCATTCCGGCTTAAAAGTATATTCCCCCTGTAACGAATGTGTATTCATGTGTTAGCCAATCAAAAATAAGCATTCCTGCAATAATAGATTGCAAAGTTACCATACCAGTGCAGATCTCGGTGTTCAAATTCATATGCAGCTTCAGCCACAGCCAAGGCAGCTGTTACCTGCAATCCACAAAGGGCAGTCTGTTAAATAAAAGATTAACAAAGCTTCATGGCTTCACTCAAAAGCCAAATTCTAATCTGCCATTTACCTGAACCAATAAACTCTGTGCCTCGTCAAAGTTCAAAAGTACAAAGCTTTCAAGATCTTTGCCACCATGTTCTAAAACAAAAATGACATAGCACTGAATACAAATTCATTAGTAATATTGAAAAAGAAAAAGAAATTAAAACTACATTTAGATTGACTGTATAAATACATATGCATATACAATGTGTTTATGTTTGTTTGTAGTAGATACAAGACTATTACAAGAAACAACCATAGAGACAATAAGCCACCTGTTTTTCTGGAAACTCCTTGGGATGATCATTTTCTGAACCATTCTTCTCATCCCAATCTTCCCAAGCTTTGATCAATGTGCCATCATAGGAACCTTGGCATACCTTTAAGCTATAGGAAAAAACAGATAACAAAAAGATTAAAACCACTGCATGCAGTACAAATCATAATATACACCGCGTATAAATTTAGAACTGAAGTTCATGTCTTGCAATATGTTGGGCGTGGTCAAGGTTTGATCTTGCCAAATTTTTGGCTATATCCAGTCTTTAATTTCATGACCAAGACCAAGCTCAACCCACTACATTAAAACAGAGGCAAGAGTAGTGGTGCTGGTCAGGAAACCATTATCATAGCCAAATCCAAGTTGCAGAACTACTTGCACATCATAGGGCACATTGCCACATACCCATGCATTAGGCTTGATTCATTTCTAGAATGTGACCCTAGTAACCTACCTAAAAGCTATAAAAGGAGATCTAATGTTGCAGATTTATTTTATATAGAAAGCTAAGTAGTTGCAGAATGGAAAAGCTGCTGAGCATTAGATTGAATACGTACTCTATTGTTTGGATGAATGTAGTGCATGAGTTACATCCATCACTGCCATCTCCTCTTAAACAATTAAGAGTTCGAGAAAGAATGACCTCCTCGATCAATTCTTCTGACCTCTGGAGAACAGAAACAATAAGTTTAGTGATAAAACAAGACTCACTGATTTCAGCCAACAAAAACTTTGAAAAGAATATTAAAATATAATATGAAGGCTCTTCACAGTAATAAAAGTCCTTTTTATCTTAAATATTTTCTAAAATTAATTCTCTTTTTCTAAAACAAATAGCATCTCATAATTCATTTCATAGTACGAAAAGACCAGTGACTTTCAAATTTTTTTCCCTCATGAACATTGGAACAGCATTTAAACACTCAAGATAAAAACCTCAAGTCATTGAAACCAAGAAATTTTCAAAAGCGTTGGCATCAAGATCTCCAAAATATAGTCAAGTATCCTGCCATTGCCCTGATTGTAACCAGAAAGAAGCCAAGTATCCATAATGCTCAAATATAGCTCCCATCCAAAGCAACAATAGTACCAATTATCACTTGCCAAAACAACTCATAGAAACAAGAAATGTAATTGCAACAAATACCTTTTGTACTTCGCCATTCACTCTTAAGTCTCCATCTATAGGTACTATTTTGCATACATAGCGACCAGCTTTAAAAGCCTCCCCAAAAGTACCTTCACCAATTTTAATGATATTTTCTGGTTCACTGGAGCAAGGAAGATTTATCTTTAATCAGCTTGCAGATGCAGTAGCAGTATCACATTCAATTCAAACCTATGCAGAAAGAAGGACAAAAAGAAAAGTGCCACTAACTAAAGCAATTAGATGACCATTGGAAATTCAAATCAGGTAGATTTCTAGTGTTCTGTTTTATTCATCAAAAAGTCAAATCAGGTAGATGCCTCTCTAATTTTCTCTACAAGCTCGTATTTCCTTCTTTAAAAAACTAAAGCTAATGAGTATCTAAAATATTTCAAGGCCTTCAAAATCTGTCAGGCTTAAATATAAGTTTAGTTTTACTATGTGAAGCAGTGCAAACTTCTGTTTTGCACAACCCAGATGCTTATTATTTTTCTTTAAAATGAAATACAATAGATTCATTCTCTTCAAATTTGTCTCTTTTCCTTAATTGCATAGCGAAGCTGTCAAAAGTTCTGAAAGCATATAAGCAAAATAAAGAACAATTTAAGTTCAGTAACAAATTTTTATTTGATAAAAGCAAGGTAAACTTAATTAAGACAACCAAGCCCAGAGGTTACAAAAGAACATATACCTTACGAATGAAATCACAAAGTAGCATAATAGTTGACTTTGGAAGAAACAACAGAAACAGATATGGCCTTTTTGAATAAGAATATTAGTAAAGTTTTCCATAAAAATGGCAACAAACATATAATACAACATCATGGAAATCAACCAAGGTGTACTATGTACATGCAATATTTACTCATATACGACAATAGCAAGTTGGGAATAAGAGACAAACCAATAGTTGGAGAATACATCTTCTAGCTTTGACGGAGATGACTGTCCACAAACTGCTAATAATGCAGCAAATGGATCCGACTGATCACGATCCAGTGAAGCCGATGTTGATGCCAGAGAGAGTTTCTTAATAGCAACTTCTATATCTTCACAACCTTCATGACCCTCACTCACAGACGCTGTGTTGCGCTTTTGTGAATTGATATCCCCCTCAATCACAATTTTATCGACTAAAATTGAATCAGATCTGCTTTGGACCGAAGGCAACTGTGAATTAGTCTTCATAGAAGATTTTTCAGGAGTTCTCAAATTCAAAGAACCCGAATCATCACCACATATTGGTTCCAAGGGCATGGCTGGAGTTTCTAATATCTTAGACAGTGTACTGGAAGGTCCAACACTGTGATTTAATTTCTTGGATAACAACCATTTCTCTAATCTTGAGGACAAATGAGGTATGATAATATTGTTACTTTGACCATCCATGGCCCATGTACCAAACTTCTTGGGTGAGGGACTCTCCTCTAACAACTCAAAGGCATCAACCTCTTGAAAGTATGTCTTTTCCTTCTCGAAATTTGGAGGTTGTACAAATTTTCCCTTGAAAAAGCAAAGACATAAGACAGTATGAAATTATCATGAAAAAATTCAAAGAACCGCATAATATTTCAATGACAAGGAATTAATATATCCTAAATTATTGCAAAATTTTAGGAACTACAATTGGAAAAACCACGAACCAACAACATAAGTCAATTTATAAATGGAACAGAAAAACCAAGGAGTTAAAAGAGTCATACTTTGGGCAAAGCAGGTTTTCCTTTTCTTTTTGCATGCTTTGCTTGAGGCTGGTAATCCACACAAGCACCAACAGCAATACTTGTCCTTCCTCTGCCAATCAGAAAATTATATTACAATACTATATGCAACAGAAGCTAATCTTCAAGCAAAACAAAAATGTATATGTCAACTGCAGGAGATGACATAGTGGGCTAAAAAAGAGCCAATGTTTGCAAGAACTGCTTCCATTCAAATATGTAAATCCAATAAGAATACTGCATGATCATAACAATATACAAAACAAATGGCAAAACAGAAATCAGCATGCCCAAGTCAAGTATATTCATGCAGATTGGAGAGATGAATCCAAGCATTATCAAGAACATATTATCACACTTACAAAATATAATTTTGATTAAACTTTGCTGAATTCCACCACCAAAGGCTGTTGTCTCACCACAAAAACATAAATAGATATGTTTTCCCCCACTGAAAAACTCACCT
This sequence comes from Quercus aquifolioides, assembly GCA_019022515.1. Taxonomy (NCBI): domain Eukaryota; kingdom Viridiplantae; phylum Streptophyta; class Magnoliopsida; order Fagales; family Fagaceae; genus Quercus; species Quercus aquifolioides. Next base: position 9,875,806 of record CM032330.1, on the reverse strand, counting down.
CCCAAAACACCTTATCCTACTTCTATACTCTTAATGTTAATATACATTGCATTTTCTTTCCTTCAGTCACACAGATATGCCACAAAATTTCAACTCAGACATTTCATTTCATAGTTTCTTATCATGTAAGTGATAAAGTACGGTTCACTTTAACAAACAGAAAGGCAATAAAACAAAAACTCAAAAAGTGAGGGTGGGAACTATTTTCTTCTGCCTCAAACTGAAATCTGTTTGGGTATTATCCAAAAAGTGCAATGGACTCCCACACCAAAAGGGTTGCCATCAAAACAAGCCCCTTACACTTAATACACTAATCACCCATCAACCAAGCTCAAAACAAGATTACACATGCAAACTCCCAATACATAACAAGATGGCAAAATCAGTGATAATCCAAAATCCAGACCAATTAAAATTTTTTTTCCTTTAAAAAAGTAATTGTTCAATTGAATCAACCAATCTACCAATAACTGCAATGGACTCCCACACCCAAAAAAAAAGGTCTGACCCAAACAACACCCTTACACTTACTACACTATTTACCCATCAATCAAACTCAAAAGACAAGCTAATCAAAAGTATCCCAATACATAAAATACCAAAAGAAAGAAACAAAGAAAAAAACTCAAACACCCACATAACAAAAATGAGCAAAATCATTACTAATTCAACTTAAAACCAATCACAACCTGGTGGAAAGTGAGTTCCAACTGACTCTCTTGATGGGGGTTGCCAAACTCACCCGGTTCCCATTCCACAGACTCGAACCAGGTTGCTTCCTGAAAAAGCACAAAACAAAAACACCCAAAAAGCAAAATGTTTTCAGAAAACAAACAAACAGGCAATGTTTTCACAAAGCAAAAAACAAATAAAGATAAGAAATTGAATGAATATTGAAGGGTTTACAAGTTTGCAACTTGAGAAGCTTTTTGGGGTCTTATCCTTCTGTAAACTGCATCAATCTTGGGTTGATTTTGCTTTTCTGGGTTTTCATTGTCTACAATTTCAGACCAGAGATCAAGGGAATTCCCACCTGAAACAAATGAACACATTCATATAGTGTGAGTGTGTGTGTATGTTAACGTTGGAAATGAAAAGCTAGAAACTTTCTCTCTCTACCTGCTTTGGAACCCATGACTGATACTGATAGGACTATCAGAGAGAGAGAGAGAGAGAGAGGGAGAGTTTGAAAGTGGCAATCTAAGCGGGAGTGAGTTGTGTCAGAGACAACTTGGGGTAGGTCAAGGCGGTGCGTTTTGGCATGGCACTCAATCTGGGCCGAAATGAATTTATTTTGGGCCACCTTGGGCTCAGCCCAAGCCCATGGTTAAGTCAATTGAAATTTTGGGTGACTCCAATTTAGCGAATTGGGTTGATTAAGCAGGTCAACTATAATTCGGGTTAGTTTTAGTTATATATATTGTACACTAAATTTTAAAATTATTTTACTATTTATAGATAAATTTTTCCATGTCATATTATGACTTAAAAAAAAAAATTTAGTACAATTTGGGCCAAGTCTTGGGCTCAGCTTTAGCCCATGGTCAAGTATGAGAGATAGTCTTGAAAAATATGAGTTAGTTTAGGGTTCATGAAGTTAATAAACAATATTGAACCAATGTATTATTAAAATCAAGTTGGTTTGAGTAGATCAGAATAATTTGTTCATGATAAAAACAATGTGTTGTTCAAAGTCAAATTATGAATCTTTTTAGATTGTGTATAACTAGGGCTATAATTGAATTCATTTTGGGTCAAGTCTTGGGCTCAAAGTTGGACAATGGTAAAGTCTCAAAGGCCCATAAAAAAATATGGATTGTTTTTTAGGGTTCATATGACATGCTGGAAGTGGAAATCAAATATTATATGATCTGTCTAGAAAAAAAAGTGTTTATAGATCCCATGCATGCAGTGCAAATGTTTAAGTTTTAGGGGAAGACTTAAGTACAGTATTTAGGTGCTGTTTCTTAGGTTCTCCTTTTAAGATTTTGCAATGTGAATTTTTTCTCATGGGATGAAAGTGTATTTTTTAATTAATTAGCCACATGGCCGAATTTTAAAAAGGGAACCTAAGGAATAACATCTAATATACTATACCTAAATTTTGTCCTAACTTTTATATGAATCTAGGAAAAAAAATTTTACAGGTTCCATGCTATATTTTGATTTTTGGCTATATAATCCTGCAACAATTGGGATCTTTTAGCCTTTTTGCTTGGTGCTTAATACACACTGACACACACATGACACACCACATTGATGTGCCTATTGGAGAATTTTTTAGAAGTTATATTGCAATTGGTTTTGTTCCCCCATCAACCTCAGTTTCTGTTGCAGCATATATATCTCAACCTTCGTATGGTAATGGCATAATAAAGATCATTCAGAATTTTATAAAATAAATAAACAAAGAAAATCAATGAGAAACTTATTGAAGCTTTGCTTTGAACAAATTCCAATCAACCTCAATATTGACCCCTCAAAAAAAATGGCTTTCCAATTATTTTCTTGACATATAAGCAGAGATATAGACACATTACTCAAGCTTAAATTCAGTCCTAACTGTCTCCTTACTCATTAAATGACTTGATGACACAGCTCAAAGTCTCATACATCTTCATCACCATTATCATCTCTTGTCACATTCCTCTAGCTTTTCTTTTCCTACATATATATTGTACCAGCACAATAGTGAATGCTTAAAATTTAATTTTGTCAAGAAATTGTTAAGTTGGAAGCTTCTGCTAAGCCAATTGTTGGAATTAATGTTTTAAACAATATACCAAATTAAGGCTCCCAAAAGTCAAAACATATGGCCCAAGGTGTCTTGGTTGTTTCATTTGTATGTATTTCATTATTTATTATCTCTCCTTCTTCTTTTTTTTCTTTTTTTTTTCTTTTTTTTCCTTTCCATGTATGGTGGACAGTCTTTTGCACCAAATATAAATATTTCTAGAATTTTGTACTGTTGTATGATATGTTCGGACTTTGAAATGGGAAAAGGTGTAGGAATATTAATTTTAATTATGATTTATAATTTATATTGTGGGGGGAGAAAAGCCCAACCCAACGTATTGGGCCAAGGCCCTATATGAGGAACACTGTTCGTCCGAGGAGATGAAGACACTCAGTCAAAGGCCCATGTCAAAGGAGAATGTCTAGAGATGAACACGTGTACTATCTGAGGAGATGTTCATATGTCCGAGGAGTCCAATATCCTCGGATCCGAAGAAGTTTGACCCGACAGGTGTATGGGAGGTTCAAGTGATCTTTCTGACAAATGTTAGGAGGGAAATGAGTCTCGGACACGCATGAAGATAACAGGAACAGATAAATATCAAGGAGACAGACTTCAACCACCGCATTGAATGCGCTGCACCTACCTTCCTGGCCGCATTTATGTGGAGAAGACCCCTGAACAGTACATTCTCAGCTACCGCCACTCACACAAGGCTAAAGGGGGAGTATGATGGAACATGCACTCAAGTGGGCGTCTAGATGATGAACAAGTGGACGGTGAAGATGTAGGAAGAAAGTACTATATAAGAGCAGGGTGCCTCTGATAGAGAGGGATCGAAAATCAGAAGTAAAAAAGAGTGTACTCCTCATACTGTAGCTCCAAGAATTGTAACCCAAGTTTATGAATGAAAAACACATCTTCGGACGTTGCATTTACATCTGTCCGAGCACATACTAATACAAATTCACCCACAAACATTGCTGTTTAATACTGTTATTTCATTGTTAACCTAGCTCTTTCACCCACTCTCTACAAATTTATTGTCTTGGGTTCGGTGCGCTTAAAATCCATACCTTCTTGGGCTTGGGCTACAAAAATTGAACCTACAATTGGCGCTGTCTGTAGGAAGAGCTTGTGCAAGAGTGAAAACAACAGTTGATGATGGTAGGACAAGGTGAACAACAAGCAGAATCCAGGGCATCCCAACACGTAGACCATTTTGTCAACTTAGAGAGGAGACAAAATCGTGAGGGCAGTGTACACACTGTGCGCCTTAGCCAGAGCCAATCACAGGGCGGAAGTCACATGTCCCATGCAGAGAAGAACCGTGACCTACAACTGGAAGTAGAAAAACTAAAGAGGGAGTTACGCCATGCAAAGAGGAAACGGGCTTCCTCATACTCTGAGGATGATCCTGATGACGAGCAGGATGTCTCTTATTAGCACAAATCTAAGACAATAGCCAGTGAGTCCTACACCTATGAAGAGGAGTCCCATCGTAAGAGGCAACGTAGAAGCCCATCACGCGAGGACATGGAGAATGATGCCATGAACAGGGCTCTGAACCAGATATCTAAGTCACCCTTCACGCGCAGGATAGAGGAGGCCAGACTCCCTCGGCGCTTTAACTAGCCAACGTTCATCATCTACAATGGTAAAACTGACCCCGTGGAGCATGTGAGTCATTTTAATCAGAGGATGGCCGTCTACTCCAGAGACGAGGCTCTGATGTGCAAGGTTTTCCCTTCCAGTCTTGGGCCTGTTGCCATGAGGTGGTTTGACGGTTTGAAGGCAGGCTCCATCAACTCCTTCAAAGAGCTCACCCAGGCATTCGGCTCCCGTTTTGTCACATGCCAAAGAGTGGCCAGACCCTTCTCTTCACTGCTGTCCTTGTCCATGCAGGAAGCCTCCCCACTGACCACGATTTGAGGGCATCTCTATCTGGCAAACCGGTCACAAACGTGCGTCAGCTAATGGACCGCATAGAGAAGTATAAGAGGGTTGAAGAAGATTAGCAGCAGGGCAAGGGAAAGGACAAGGCTATCCCCCAAGAGAGGAGGGATTCGAGGTCGGACCGTTACAATTACAATAAACCGCGGAGGGATTTTGCCGGGCAATCAGGATCGACGAATCCTCAATCGATCAACATCGTGTTCAAAGAGCCCGTACACCAGGTTCTGGAAAAAATCAAGAATGAATCATTCTTCAGGTGGCCGAACAAGATGGTAGGAAACCCCGAGAGACGCAACCACAATCTCTACTGCCAGTACCATCAAGACCATGGGCATACCACGGAGGATTGTAGGAGCCTGTGGGATCACCTGGACCAACTGGTTCGCGATGGTAAACTGAAACACCTCTTGCACCCCTCCAGCGGCCGAGGGCAGACGGGCTCAGGGCCACGCAGAGATGACCCCTCAAAGCCGCCGCTAGGGACTATAAACGTCGTCTTCGCAGCGCCGGGGAGAACAGGATCCTGGTCATTGAAAGTTATGTCGGTAGGCCGACCATCCGCAGGGGAGTCAAGCCGAGGACCGAAGAGAGCCAAGTCTGGTGCCCCGCTGGTTATGGGGTTCTCGGACGAAGACATGATTGGCACCATCCAACCCCATGATGATGCACTAGTCATCACCCTCAGAATAGGAGGGTACGATGTAAAAAGGGTGATGGTGGACCAGGGCAGTGCTGTGGAGATAATGTACCCAGACCTCTACAAGGGGCTAGGCCTAAAACCCCAAGACCTGACGCCATACGATTCCCCCCTCTTAAGCTTTGAAGGAAGGCCTGTCATCCCGAAAGGCCGGATACGCTTACCCGTGCAGTCCGGCTCCGAGGTGGTGGAGTTGGACTTTATAGTTGTGGAGGCATATTCGCCCTACACGGCACTCGTAGGCAGACCTTGGATTCATGCACTTGGGGCTGTTCCCTCTACTTTGCACCAAAAGGTCAAATATCCATCAGAAGGGCAGATACATGAGATCTGAGGAGACCAGTCTGTTGCTCGACAGTGCCTGGTAGCTGCCATTCAGCATAAGACCCCAGCCGAGTCCTCGGACGTAGCCGGGAGGGATTTATAGCAACTACAGTCTCGGGGATTGCCCGTCGAAGAACCAGATGAAGGCACTCGATGTGAGGATCTCACGAAAGTGGTCATTGGAGATGATCCTGATAGGTTCTTTCAAGTCGGATCTCAGCTGCCTCTTCAAGAGAGGGAAGAGCTAATAGAGTTCCTCAAGCGAAATCTCGATGTGTTTGCCTGGAGTGCTTATGAAGCCCCAGGGGTGGACCCAGAGTTTATATGCCACCACTTGAAGGTGAATCCACTGGTTACCCCCAAGAAACAGCCTATTCGGCGCCCGTCCAAGGAACATGCCGACGCAGTGAGAGAGGAGGTAGCAAAACTCAAAGAAGCTGGGGCTATCAAGGAAGTTTTTTTATCCCGAATGGCTGGCAAATACCGTGGTGGTAAAGAAGAAGAGTGGGAAATGGCGAGTGTGCGTAGACTTCACCGATTTGAATAGGGCTTGCCCCAAAGATCCATTCCCAATGCCGAAAATTGATCAGCTGGTAGATGCCACAGTCGGCCACCCTCGGATGAGCTTCCTAGACGCCTTCCAAGGCTACCACCAGATACCATTAGCCCCGGAGGACCAGAAGAAAACTGCTTTTGTCACCCCTATTGGTAACTACCACTATAAAGTGATGCCGTTTGGCTTGAAGAACGCGGGTGCTATCTACCAGAGGATGATGACGAGGATGTTCGAGCCACAGCTGGGCAAAAATATCGAGGTTTACATAGATGACATGGTGGTGAAAAGCAAGGTTGTAGCCGAGCATGTGAAGGATCTTGAAAGTACCTTTGAGATTCTACGAAAGTACAAGCTACGACTAAATGCTTCTAAGTGCTCATTTGAGGTGGGGTCCGGCAAGTTCTTGGGATACATGGTCACCCACAGAGGAATTGAGGTTAACCCCGACCAGATAAAAACCATCAACGATCTACGAGCTCCTCGGAATCCCAAGGAGGTTCAGAAACTAACCGGAATGACTGTTGCCCTCAATCGGTTCATCTCTAGATCAGCAGACAGGTGTCACCCCTTTTTCTCTCTGCTCAACAAATGGAAGGGATTCGAATGGACTGAAGAATGCGATTTGGCATTCCAGCAACTCATTGATTATCTAGCTCGGCCGCCAATCATGTCCAGTCCTAAGCCAGATGAGGTACTGTTCACCTACATCGCTGTAGCTCCCTGTGCGGTGAGCCCGGTATTGATACGATCGGACTCTGGTGTACAAAGGCCCGTTTATTACGTAAGCAAGTCGCTGCACGAGGTTGAGATTCATTACTTGCCTCTGGAGAAGGCTATCCTAGCTGTAGTGCTTGGCATACGGAAGCTACCTCACTACTTCTAGGCCCATACGGTCATTGTTCTCACTCAACTCCCACTCAAAGCTATACTCCGAAGTGCTGATTACACTGGTCGGATTGCCAAGTGGGGTACAATCTTAGGGGCTTTCGATATAAGATATATGCCCCGCACATCGGTCAAGGGACAGGTCCTCGCGGATTTGGTGGCTGAGTTCACGGAGCCCCAGTTAGAAGAAGTAAAGCCCACGTCAGGCATGGATGAAAAATCAGTTGGCATGATCTCTCAACAGAATCCCTCCTATTGGGAAGTGTACGTTGATGGCGCGACAAACCAAAGAGGTTCTGGAGTTGGGCTGGTGTTGATATCCCCCGAGAAAATCATTATCGAGAAATCGTTAAGGCTGGACTTCTCGGCAACGAATAATGAGGCGGAGTATGAGGCCCTACTGATGGGAATGACTATGGTCCGTAGAATGGGTGGGAAGTCCGTGGAGTTGTTCTCGGACTCAAGATTGGTAGTAGGTCAAGTACAAGGCGAGTTTGAGGCAAAGGACGAAAGAATGCAGGGGTACTTGGGTCGTGTTAAACATCTGCAATCAGAGTTCGACTTTTTCAGTTTGCTGCACATCCCCAGAAGTGGCAACTCACATGCTGACTCCTTGGCCACGCTTGCCACCTCTTCGGCGCAAGACCTGCCGAGGATCATCCTCGTCGAGGACTTGCACAGGCCTACAGAGGCGAAGGCAGAGGCAGTCCAGGTTCACCAGGTCAGGGCCGGGCCGTGCTGGATGGATCCTTTAATCAAATTTCTCAAAGAAGATACATTGCCTGAAGAGAAGGGAGAAGCTAATAAAGTTCGGAGGAAGGCGACTAAGTTCTGGTTATCCGAGGACCAGAAACTATACAGACGCTCCTACTCGGGACCATACTTGTTATGCATGCATCCCGAGGCGACTGAGCCATTGCTAGAAGAGCTGCACAAAGGACTCTGTGGAAGCCACACTTGAGGTAGGTCCTTGGCTCACCGAGCCCTCACCCAAGGCTATTGGTGGCCTAACATGCAAAAGGAGGCACACGAATATGTCAAAATGTGTGATCAATGTCAGCGCTTCGCTCCAAACATTCACCAGCCAGGGGGAAATCTTAATCCGCTATCTAGCCCATGGCCCTTCGCCCAATGGGGCTTGGATATTGTGGGACCCTTCCCCAAAGCTGCTGGAAACAAGAAGTACCTCCTGGTCGGCACAGACTATTTCACCAAGTGGGTTGAAGCCGAGCCACTAGCCAATATAAGAGACGTTGATGTGCAAAAGTTCGTGTGGAAGAATATTGTCACTCGGTTTGGAGTTCCTCACACTCTCATCTCGGATAACGGCTTACAGTTCGATAGTAAGGCATTCAGGAATTACTGCAGTGAGCTGGGAATTATGAACAGATACTCCACTCCAGCCTATCCCCAGGGTAATGGACAAGCAGAAGCTGTCAACAAGGTCATACTTAATGGCTTAAAGAAGAGGCTGGATGATGCAAAGGGCAAATGGGTAGAAGAACTGCCACACGTACTTTGGGTTTACAGGACTACGCCTCGTAGGTCTACTGGAGAAACCCCCTTCTCAATGACCTATGGGGCTAAAGCTGTCATTCCTTTGGAAACCGGGTTCCCGACGTTGAAAACTAGCTCATTCAGTCCGGCCGACAACGATGAGCAACTGCAGAAGAGTTTAGACTTGATTGAGGAAAGGAGGGAGAATGCAATGGTTCGGCTGGCACATTACCAACAGAAACTCAGGCAAGGCTATGATGCTAACGTAAAGCCAAGGCCTCTAGAGCCTGGTGATCTAGTGCTGAGGAAAGTTGTGGGCACCGCAAAGAATCCAGCTTGGGGAAAACTAGGACCCAATTGGGAAGGGCCATATCGCATCACTTCAGGAGCAGGCATTGGGGCATATTTCTTGGAAGACCTAGATGGTCATGTAATACCACGTCCATGGAATGTAAATAACCTCAAGAGGTACTATTATTAATTGAATCTTTTCTTCAATCGATGTGCCAATTCACTGCGTAAAGTCTTCTCTCAAGTGTTTAAACTTAAATCCAGTCATGCCCGTAGTCCTCGGACCAGATGATTAGGGTTAGTTAACACTCGAATACGTTCGTCCCCCGTGGCCCTTGAATCAAATGACACAGGTTAGTCAATACCCCCACACAGCTATTGTCACTGGGGCTTAGTGCTGAAATTCCTGACCACGTTTAAATTAATACTCACTTATGACTGTCTTCCTTAGTTATACTTATGATTGTCTCGCTTACACAAACTACTCGCTGCAATCATTACCTGTTAGTAACTTTTATTCGGATTGTTCTTTTCAATATCAATCTTAATTACTCACACCATCAATATGATGTACCAATCAGGTTTATTTGCATTATTTTGTTATAAGTGCAATGTACAGTTATATGCAACAGTAATAAGTAGTAAGACATGTATTAAAAACATCAGAGACAAATGGGAAGCCATTCTATAAATAAAAGAAGAGTTTACAATTCTTTGGATAAAACAAAAGAAAGTACAGGTGCAAAAACAAAAGCCCTATACATCTATTCTTTTGCTGGAGGGAGCACGGGGTCAGCAGCCTGGCCTGTCCGAGCAGTTGCTTCAGGGGCTTGGTCCTTGGGCTCAGCAGAAATTTTCTCTTCACCCGACCCTTGGCCTTTTCCTTTGACTAGTTCAGCTGGCTTATCCTTGTCACCTGGCTGACCAGCTTCTTTGGGTGCACCAAGGATGGACGGAGGAGCCTGGCTGACCGGATTCGGCTCAGGAGCCTCAGGAAGCTAGGGGGCAGAAGGATCATCCACGGGGATCTCTCGGATGTCAGGATCATAGTATATGCTCCCAGGCATCCTCAGGGGAGAGTCCGAGGGGACCCCAGCAGCGTCCAATGCCTTTTGCCAGGTTATGTCGCAGTACTCACGACTAACTGTGGCAAATTGCTCAGTAAGCTGCTGCGCGGTCGCATCTGCCCCCAACTGATACGCCACCTTCCTCTCAGCTTCAACTAACTCCTTGGCCAGTTGAGCCTTTTGCTCAGCTGCTTTGGCGCTCTCTTTGGCCTTTTGGAGCTCAGCCCTGAGGCCCTTCACTAGCTCCCTTTCGGTCGCCAGGTTGACCTCTGACGCGTTCAGCAGTTTACGCTGTTCCTCGACCTGCTTTTGAACATTCTTGATCCCGGCATCGAGGCTTCGCTTCTGAGTGGTCACCTCTTTAAGTTCCTCGGACATCCGAGCATGTTCCTCCTTCAGCTGGCCGAGAGATGCCTCTACCTTAGACTGGGACTGGGCTGCTGCTTGGGCCTTGAGCCAGGCCTCCTTGTTCCATGCCTCGGCCACGTAAATCTGCTGGGTAATCTGCATGACAACATTTTCAAACATTAGGTTAAGAAAAGAAGCAAAGCCAACTAAGGATAAAACCTGAATTAAGGAATAGTGCACTTACCATGGCTATATCCCTCTTAAGGGACAAGAATAGCTCCTGCTGGTTGAAGCGCCTGAAGGAGGCCATGTCATGTGGGAGAAGGAGTGGCTGCTGCAGAGCCTCAGCAACGTACCCTGCCTTTTCCCCGTCATAATTCCTGAGGGTTGTGTCCCAAGGAATGAGGGAGCCATCCAGCTCCAGCCTTGGAGACCAGTTGTGTGGTCCTCCTCCTCGGCGGACGTCGGCGACGTTTTCGTCTCGGTTTTCAGTGGAAGAACCCCTCTTGCTTCGTTGGTCCCTTGCCACCTTTTGCTGTTTATTCGTCTTGGGTAGCACGACCACATCCCTCTCTTCAGGCTCGTGGGGCCTCTTCTTCTGCAGGTTTGGTATGGGTTTCAAACCTGGGTCAGGGACCTGCGTAGGCACCGGAGGCAGGGTCACTACTGTTTTAGACGTCCCAGCATCTTTCGGCTCGGGCTTTTTGCCCCTGCCCTTCATTAAATTCCTCAGATCCATGTCGTCGTCCGAGAAGTCTTCAGAATTAGTGGCTAGTAAATTAAGGTGGACGCCTGACTGTTCGTAGGCCCCTTCCTTGGCGTCTGAGACCTCTACCACTTGGTTCACTCCTGAAGCCTCTCCCTCAAACCGAAATCCGTCTATTTGCTCTTCTAGCGAGGAGGTGGAAGAGCCGACCGTCTCACCCTCAACCGCTTGTCCGAGGGGAACTTGCTGGAGTGGCTGGACAAGAGGGGGTATAGCCCGAGGATTTGGATGGGGTACGGGTTCAAGATCGTCTGGCGCCAAGAAACCTTTCCGACCAACGTCAATACATGCTAGGCGATGGTCTCCCTGGACAATTGCGTTGCCGACTGGTTGGAAGCCCTTTGGCTTCCCTGTGTATCCCAGAATAAGGGGAGCAGATCGCAGTTGCCCGTCCTCGCTCACGAAAATCTCTGACCTTAAAAGGTAATTAAGGGCGGGAATATTTGTAAGGCTGAGCCGAGGAGAAACTTGTCCTTTATCTGTTACAAATCACAGCAAAACATGGTTAGAAACTCAGAAATAGCAACCAAAGAGGAATCAGAAACCATTAAAAGACGAGGACCCTAAGCCTATGGTTAGTGAGCCTAAATCTAACATGTCCCACCTGGCTTCCCATGCTTGGTTGGGCAATGATGGCCGTCATGCCATGCGCCCGAGACGATCACATAGTCGTCTTTCATCCCTTTGTTGGATTTGGGAAGGCAGGAAATGAGCCTGACAACGTCCGACCGGGATTTTAAGTAATATCCCGCATCTTGCTGGCTGTGGCATTCGTACATATGTACTACATCGAGCCAGGTGAGTCCCAATCCTATGTGATGGTTAAGGTCCTCAATTGCTCCTAGGATCCTAAACATATTGGGCGCGCATTGCCAGGGAGTAAGCCTATGGTTCCGAAGGTAGCTAGTGGTAATGGGACCCATGGGGATCGTCATTCCCCCTTCTTTGAAGGCGATGAGGGGGATAACGACTTCTCCCGTCTTCCGATCTGTTAGTATTTTCTCTGGGGGGCAATACCTCACACCCACGTTTGGGGGTATGCGATATGCGGCCCTAAACGTCTCCAGTTGCTCAGGGCTATCCACCAGGTACTGGAGTTTCCCCATGGTGCTTAAACGAAACGACTGGCCGAAGAGTGAAATAAATGATTTGGTGGACGCCGACTCACCAGGACTAAATCGGGGAAAGGATTTGAGGCTTGTAGAAGGGTTCGTGATGATTCGGGGGAAGTCTGAAACCGGCGACTGAGAGATTTAGGCGGAGTGGCACGCTTGTTCTTGCTGGAGCGTCTGAAGATTTGCAAAGTGAGGAAGAAATAACTTCCTCTGAAGTTTTATACGGGGTCAAGCGAAGGGTCAGGGGCACTCCCGCCCAAATCCTGAAGAAAAACCACAACCGTTGGATCAGTCAGTCACCGTTGGATACGAAGGACAAAGCGCCACCTGGTGCAAATAATGTTGCGCCTTGGGAATAACGAAACCGCAGCGGCATTAAAGAAGCGTCCGTCCCTACGTCTACACACGTGCCAGTTCAATTTTGCCTGTTCCCAAGCTTTTGCTCCGTGGCAAGTCAAAATCCTACTTTTTCCCTTCGGATGCGAGGGAAAAACTACAATTTCGAGGGGCTAATGTGGGGGGAGAAAAGCCCAACCCAACGTACTGGGCCCAAGGCCCTATATGAGGAACACTGTTCGTCCGAGGGGATGAAGACACTTAGTCAGAGGCCCATGTAAAGGGAGAATGTCTGGAGATGAACACGTGTACTATCCGAGGAGATGTTCATATGTCTGAGGAGTCCAATATCCTCGGATCCGAAGAAGTTTGACCCGACGGGTGTATGTGAGGTTCAAGTGACCTTTCTGACAAATGTTAGGAGGGAAATGAGCCTCGGACACGCATGAAGATAACAGGAACAGAGAAATATCAAGGAGACAGACTTCAACCACCGCATTGAATGCACTGCACCTACCTTCCTGGCCGCATTTATGTGGAGAAGATCCCTGAACAGTGCATTCTCAGCTACCGCCACTCACACAAGGCTAAAGGGGGAGTATGATGGGACATGCACTTAAGTGGGCGTCTAGATGATGAACAAGTGGACGGTGAAGATGTAGGAAGGAAGTACTATATAAGAGAAGGGTGCCTCTGATAGAGGGGGATCGAAAATCAGAAGTAAAAAAGAGTGTACTCCTCATACTGTAGCTCCAAGAATTGTAACCCAAGTTTATGAATGAAAAACACATCTTCGGACGTTGCATTTACATCTGTCCGAGCACACCCTAATACAAATCCACCCACAAACATTGCTGTCTAATACTGTTGTCTCATTGTTAGCCTAGCTCTTTCACCCACTCTCTACAAATTTATTGTCTTGGGTTTAGTGGGCTCAAAATCCATACCTTCTTGGGCTTGGGCTACAAAAATTGACCCTACATGTATGATTATCAAATGAAAAGTCATTCTATAAAAAACATATAAAATTAATATTTATTCGTTGTGTTGTAGGAAGGAGAGAAAATTGAAAATGTTTTTAGCATTTTGAGAGTTTAGCAAATGACTAACAAATCTCTATTCCATTTTATCAAATTCTTCCCTTAAATATATTCTATTTAATATCATTCATTTCCATTCCTTTATGATCATTCTATTTCATTCCCTAATGAATTCCCAAACAAAATCTTAGTTGTAGAAAATTTGTGATATAGTAATTTAATTGAAAATGTTTTTAGCATTTGGCAAATTAACAATGAAGTATTTTAAAATTCTAAAATTATAAAACATAAACAGTGAATTGTAAAGTTTTCTTTCCCCTTCTTCAAAAGATCCTAATTTCAGCTTTAGGTTAAAAGTGAAGATCTTTTTAAAATTCTTTAGCAAAATTACCAAATGTTTGGAAAAATTCACCTAGCTTTAGAAAAATTCATCTAGCTTTAACCACTTAAAGCACTTTTTCTCTCTCCAAAGCAAAACCAATCAGGCATTTGGACTTTTATCCCAAAAAAAAACCAGGCATTTGGACTGATTTCCTCAATCACTTTCTGGATATTCCTTAATATACTGATTGTATGAAAAAAGTTAATAGTTTATAATAAAACAAAAACAAATAAAATTGAAAAAAGAAATCTATTAGTTCAGCTTAAATAACACCCACCATCAATGTTGAAAAGAAATTTTCAATTAATATTGTAAAAGCCAATATCTTTGCACAAATTGTTCTGTCCCACTACCATATATTGGCATCAATCAAGCTATCATACATGCTTTTGACACTGTTATTGAGATATATATATATATAAATGATTAATATAAATCATTTCATTGTGACAATTAGATAGAACCACCAACCCAATAGATCCCAAGAGATTTTAGATAATGCTATGTTAACCACTATTTTCTTAAGCTATGTGCATATAAGCATCCACATCGATGTTGACACAATATGTAGTTGTTGTAGTAGAGGAAGAAGCCGTGAAACACATGCTCTATCAATAGGAAATTAGTGAGAAACTCAAGCTCCGTCGGTGCATCTAATTTCAAGCAATCAAATTCTCACATTGCAACATATGATTCTTGTAAATTTCTGGGATTGCTACCATCTAACAAACACGCCATGCCATGCCTCTCAAAAATCAAAATCTATATATATATTGTGGGGGGAGAAAAAGCCCAACCCAACGTATTGGGCCCGAGGCCCTATATGAGGAACACTGTTCGTCCGAGGAGATGAAGACACTCAGTCAGAGGCCCATGTAAAGGGAGAACGTCTGTGGTCGAACATGTGTACTATCCGAGGAGATGTTCATATGTCCGAGGAGTCCGATATCCTCGGATCCGACGAAGTTTTGCCCGACACGTGTATGGGAGGTTCAAGTGATCTGTTTGACAAGTGTTAAGAGGGAAAGGAGCCTCGGACACGCATGAAGGTAACAGGAACAGAGAAATATCAAGGAGACAGACTTCAACCACCGCATTTAATGCACTGCACCTACCTTCCTGGCCGCATTTATGTGGAGAAGACCCCTGAATAGTGCATTCTCAGCTACCGCCACTCAGACAGGGCTAAAGGGGGAGTATGATGGGACATGCACTCAAGTGGGCGTCTAGATGATGAACAAGTGGACGGTGAAGATGTGGAAAGGCAGTACTATATAAGAGAAAGGTGTCTCTGATAGAAGGGATCGAAAGATCAGAAATAGAAAAGAGTGTATTCCATTACTGTAGCTCCTAGAATTGTAATCCAAATTTATCAATGAATACCACCTCTTCGGACGTGACATTTACATCCGTCCGAGCAGATATTAGTACAAATTCACCCACCAACATTGCTGTTTGATACTGTTATTTCATTGTTAGCCTAGCTCTTTCACCCACTCTCTACAAATTTATTGTTTTGGGTTCAGTGGGCTCCAAATCCACACCTTCTTGGGCTTGGGCTGCAAAATCTGACCCTACATATATATATATATATAAATTTGAGCCTCATTTGGAACTTTTTCTTATTATATTGAGGCAAAGGGTCCCTTCTACTTTTTCAATATTTGCCTATTTTGGGGTTGTGTTTAATTTCTTGATTCTGGACAATACCTTTCAAGTCATATCTGTTAGGGTTTCCTTTTCAATTTTATGCCCTACTTAGACTAGCCAACCTTCCCTTTCTTCTAGCTAGTTAATGAGAAATTAGGAATACCATTTATTAAATTATATTTATATGCACCTTATGGCCCTTATTATATATCTGAATTTATTTGATGATTCACAAGTTACTTTCTTTGTTTCTTTCCTCATTTTTTATATAATTTTTAAGTTGGGACTTATTGGTCAAATTAAGGACAATTATGAACTATACATAATACTACTATTAGAGGGGGTAGACCACTAATAAAATTAGAAAATTATCACCCATATAATTAAACAAAGCAAAATGCATGCTTAATTAGCAAGGAATAGAAAAAAGACATGCCATGGTATAATAGAAGAGTCAAAAGAGTACGTAGTATAAGGTGACAGCTTCAAATTATTATATAGAAGAAACATAAATTGTACAATTTTATGCTTTGGAGTTTGGACTCATTTGTGATATAGTGTTTTTTTTTTTTTTTTGGTAAGCATGAATAATTCCATGTACAAGTAGGAATTATATATAAAGGAGATGATGTAATTAAGTGCATTTGTTATATAACCCATGCTTGAATTATGAACTCTCTTCAGAATCTAGACCATATGTTAGGGCAAAGAAGGCATAAGATTGAAATTTTGTATAAACTTTTGAAGCATCACAGACACAAATAATGCCTGCAATCTTTGTCCCATAGTCACTCTTCCTGGGCCCGTGAAGTGGGTCCAAATGCTCCAAATTCATAATGGGAATAGCAGTTTCATGTTTAATAAGTCCATGATTTTTATCATGGCTGAGTACTTATCATTATTATATATTATAAAAAGTATAAACTACTCATTATCGTTAACACGGATATAATTCACAATCACCGGGATATCAGGAATCAAATGCAATGTAATTTTTCAAACATGAATGGGTCACGGGATATGTTATATATCCATATGAAATATATAATTAAGGAATGAATTTCAAGTGAAAAAAAATTCATAATCTCAGGTTTGTTCTTGCTTTTTTTCAAAACTGTTACTTAATGAAGAACAAAAAAAAAAGAGTATAACTGATAAAATCTCTGATAGTTGTGTAAGAAATTTGGAATTCAATTCCTGTCTACACCAAAAACTGATTAGTATCTTGGTCTAATAATAAAGAGCTATCATCAAAAGCAGACGTTATAGATTGAATCTCTAAAAAAAGAAAAAATAGAGAACATAATTATTTATGTCACACTCAATGAACTAACAATATGAATTAGCAAAACAGGAAAAGGATGAACAAACATGGGAAAAGCAAACCCTTATCTTATGAGACAGTGTGTATCATGTCATAGTCTTTAATTACGGAATGATATGACAATCTTGTTGATTTTGTAAGGGTGTGTGGGTGCATTGGATACCTAGAGATTTTTTTTTTTTTTTTTTTTTTTAATTTTGTTTAAAATGATTGTACTTGCATAACATATTATCTATCATGTGCTATCTTGAAAGTAAATGTTACAATGAGTTTGGATTAGTTTTTTAGCTTGTTTATGTACAGTTTTTTAAAATCATATTATATTATATATAATAAAAGTTAGGCTTAGACGTCGTAGTTGCGCTATGTGGCTTCACCAAATTGAATAAATTTTATTAAATTTTTAGATTTTTAAAGAACTAAAAATGAATAGTATACTACCAAGACTCTAATTCATTCTTATCATTAAATAAATTTAGATTAACATTATTTTTTTATTTGTTAGGATATATTTCTTAAATTAAGGGATAATATTTAACATACAAAAATTTAATTTAGATAATATTTATCATCTAATTAACATTATTTTTTTATTTGTTAGGATATATTTCTTAAATTAGGGGATAATATTTAACATACAAAAATTTAATTTAGATAATATTTATCATCTAAATTTTCAAAATTTTAATATTATTTTATCAGAATATCAAGCTACAAAACTTGATTATTAAGGGATAAGCACAATCCAAATTCTTCAAGAGGTGATTAATATAAATCTATCCCAAGAAACAGTATATATCTCCATTAATTTGATAATTTTTACGTTAATGACATTTAATATATATATATATATATATATATATCAAAATTCTGTATAGTTATCAACCACGTTCTCTTTCTCTCTCTCTTTTTTTTTTTAATTTAAATTTTTTTTATGTTACGTTATGTTGAATCAACTCTTTTTTTTTTTTTTTTTTTCACATGACATTTTGTTTAATTCCAATTTTTATGGGATAAAAACAAACACATTGATTAGATATCTTTAATTTCAATAAGATTTAAATGAATTATATTTCAAATGGAACTCTACCAATATATATAACCCTATATATCATTTTTGGAGTGAAGCTTATTTCAATATGTGAATGCCTAAATCCCATGACAATGTAGGTATGCATTCTTTCTTATTTTATTATTATTATTTTCATTTTGTTTATTTTCTTTAGTGTTATTATTGGTTTTTTGTCTTCGTGTGATTTTAATTAATAAATTCAAAACATTCGAAAACATTGTCAAGTTTCTAAAGGCTCCTTCTTTGTTTTTGTATTTTGTTTTTATTAAATTGATTAGGTTTTGTGTATTGGTTGCCTTTTGCTTAAACTAATTTTCTTAGCTTTGATCTAATTTATATGCTTAGGGTTAGGGTCTTAGAATTAATGATTAAACATGGTTAGAATTAATAGATTAATTTTAACAATTTTCTTATTTGATTTTTATATTACATCAAATTATCAAGATGTTCTACACGTGTATTCTTGAATTATCAACTTTAATTTTAATTTATAATATTATCAAGATTATATTAATTTTAGATTTATCAATTATTTAGTACTTTTTTAAAAATAATTATCAATTTAAAATTAAATTTGGAATTATCAATTTAATTTAGTTTTAGGAAGAAATCTTACCCCTTATTTTAGTGAGATAATTATTTACACTTGATAATTTTTTTCATTTATCTTTATTGAATCTATTAAAATATATAATTATTTATACATTTATTTTATAAGATTTTTCATAAAACCGTGCAACGCACGGGCCAATAACTAGTCTTATATATATTTTAAAAAATTAATTCAAAATAGGCTAGGATGGTGAAACTTATATATCTAACTTGGTAGGATTCACACATAAAATATGCATATAAAAAAAAATCTAGGTTTATACAATCATTTTGCTTCCAAAAATAAAAAGATGGAATGAATTTGTAATTTTGCATTGTAAAATACAATATAGAAATTACCTAACCATTTGATGGTGGAGGGGTTTAATGTACCAATAACTCTTGAGCAACAACAATTTTGACAAAATATTACTTAAATGTTGAGGTGACAAGTTATTAGTATAGTACAATAGCGTAATTTCAATAATAGATTTTTATAAGAATCAATAAAAATTTGTCCAGTCAATTATTGTAAAAAATATTTTGAAAATTGTTGTGTTTATAACATTACTCTTATTATACAGGTACATAGGTTGAGTTTGCTGTGTAATTTGCCGAATAAAATTGGAAAATGTTTGGTTATTTTATTTATTTGCCTTTGGCTGTTTTTAATTTCACGGATTTGGAATCACCGAATTACATAAAGAAGTTGCCTCACGAGAATTGATTTTACGTCAATGCAGCAAAATCAACTAACAATGACTTTGTTCTAAGAAAAATAATAATAACAAGAATGACTTTGAGCTAAACTCTTCATAAAGCCCTGAAAAAAGTGAACTTTTCATAAACTCTGTATAAAATGTTATATGCAGGTTATCCAAACTTTGTTAACATTTATAAAATGTTACTCATTTGTTCTTTGATTTAACTTAATGTCATAATTATGCTTGCATGTAAATGACAACTATATATATTTACACAGTTATTGTAACAATAATATCAATTTACACACAAGGCATTGTGCTATTTTACAATTTATACACAGATGTGAGAGCTATAAGGTTAAGCCGTGACTAAAAACAAATTGAGGGTCCACGTAGGATCACATCAACTAACTGGTTAACACTATACTACTTTTGTGTTGGAAAAATAATGTTAGGAATTTTTATGCATAATTTTTTTTAAAGAAAAAGTTTACTTTTTGGCCTTTTCATTTTTTTTTTTTTTTGCTGAAAAGCCTTTTCATGTTCTAACACTTTACTATTTGTGTGAGAAAATTAATGTTAAGAATTTTTATGGATAAATAATAATAATAATAAAAAAGAAGAAGTTTTACTTCTTGGTTTTTCATGCATCCATTCTCAAGTTCTAGTTGATGCCTTGGTTGGGGGTTTGTACAGTTGAATGATACATTTTTTTTTTTGGATGGGAGTTGAATGATATTAAGGCCTATGTTTTCGAAGTGACTCATAAAAGAGTTAGTGCATAACTTTTCAGGCATCTAACACTTTAGAATTTGAGTAATTTAAGTAAAATCAGCTTGTTCATTTTTTTTTTTAAATGTCTTTCAATTTCCTTTTTCTTACTAAATATTTTACTAATTGCATCCAAGATTATGCGAATCTTCAACTCAGGGACGAAGTTAGGACTTAGAGTTAAATGGGGGCGGCTTTGTTGCTATCTGTGTGCGACAGTTTCGGCCTTTGACTCTACTAATTTACTACTAAGGATTTTTATTTAAAATTTTTTAAATGGACAAATTGTTTGTTTTGGGTAAAATAGATTAATTGAGCTTAATTTTCTTTAGCTTTATTATTGGTAATTTTTGTTGTTAGGCTAATTTTTTTGGACTTATTTTAGATTTAATCTATTAATTTTTATGGCCTTTAAAAGGTGGAAAATGCTAAAACTACAAAATTTTTACAAATTGCTAATATAGTGAGTGGTTATTGATAAGTAAAATGTTATGCAAGTGTGCGAACTAATAAGAATTTGCTATATCAATAATTTGTAAAAATATTGTAAAAAAGTGTGTGATTATAACATTACTCTTAAAAAAATCAATGACATTATTAAAAGGATGCAAAATGTAATTTTATTGAATAAAATTATTAAAATTAGTCACTATTAATATACTAATATTTTTTTTTATAAAAAAAATAGGGGCCATTGCCGCCAGTCAATATATAGATCCGTCCCAGCTTCTACTTCATCTACTTTCTTGTACCTTGTACCTGTTATGATGATAAAAGTTCCATGTAATCCAAAGACTATTATTGGCTTTTCAATGTTTTGTAAGTAGACTTTTCAAACCACAAACAATATGTGAAAGCACATACATGCAATTTTTTAAAAAATAAAAAGAAAAACCTCTACAAAGCCTGCTTACTTTTGCTCTAATTTAGATTTTCTTAGCCATATGGTGCGTATTTAGTGGCTAACTAAGCAAGGGACACTGTGGGTTTAGCTGTAACACACAGCACAGGTTTGGCACATAAATGTACTTAAAAGTTAAAACCACTAAAGGAGAGGATGGCAAGTTAGCTCCTAGGTCCGCAAAAGGTTAAAGATCCAGTACTTTTTAAACTAAAAATTCACTCTTATCAAAAGACAAAGAGGTACAGTACTCTTCAACCAAACATTCATCATTACAGAATTAGGCCACGACTAAAAGAGTTCAATAGCAAATAGATGTTTGTGCAACCATATGCTGCCAAGCAAATTACCTAATTTGTCTTGTTCTCTGTAAGGTTGTAAATGAACTGAGTATAACTAAGTTCGAAAATTAAAAATCTGTCAAAAATAAAAAGTTGGTTCATGTATGTTTATATAGGAAACAAGTCGAGTTTAGGTTGGACCATTATTCAAGTTAAATTCAAATATAATACTGTTTTGTGACGAAATTTGCTGAATAGTAACTTTTTAGGAATATTTTAGGTGAATAGCATGCGTTTGAAGTTATTTAGTTATGTAGACTGTTTTTGGAACTCGAGTTTCAACCCAAAATCAAGTTTGGCAAAACTTGAGTTCTAATTGGTAGTCGTCTGATGTGGATTTAAAAAAAAAAAAAAAAAAAAAAAAAACGTGAAACTTGAGTTTACTAAACTCAAGTTCCAGGCCCTTCTTTTCCACCCCTCTTATGAAGCGTCCACCACTTCTCACTTCCAAGTTCCAACAAAAAAATTCAAGCCTATTTGAAATTTGAAGCACTGGTTTGAATTTAGTCTACATTTGGTTTCATGGTCAAAAAGAAAATGATTAAAGCCCAATCCTTTTGAAATTTGAAGCACTGACTTTGACCGAAAAGATAACAAAGCGGGCAAAGAAATAGTGTGTTAGTGTTTTGTAAATTAATTTTTACAGTATGGAATTCAAGTTTGCTAAACTCGAGTTCCAAAAATAGTCTACATAACTAAATAACTTTAAACACATGCTATTCACCTAAAATTTTCTTAAAAAGTTACTATTCAATAAATTTTGCCCTGTTTTCGTAAACAAGCTTATGATTGAGAGACTCAATTTGAGTATGTACATATATATATAAATATATTTGTATGAGTTGTAAATGGATCGTATAAGTTTGTAAATAAATTCAAAAAATATCAAATTATTATATATTAATAATATAAATGGTTTATTCATACCTAGTGAAAATTACTTATAGGTTAACTATTACTTATTAACATAAATTTGTGAAAGAATAATGAAATTAACTGCGGTATTTACTATGTGGTGGAACAAATAAGTTACTCAAGTAGCTCCTAAATAAATTGAGACTTGTTCGACAAAAAAAAAATGGGTACCAAATTTGAAACATATGATCTAACTTGATGATGAGATAATAAGCGAAATAAAATAGAATAAATTAAGTTTGATCTTTAATTTTAATAAAGAATTAAGTTAAATTGATTCATAAACCTACTTGCATAGGCATAGGACTTCTTTTCTAGTCAATTTTTGTCTTCATGCAATGATGCAAGGGACACCTTATCCAAAATATACGGATAGATAAATAGATAACAGTACTGTTCAACCAAAACATTTACTGATACAGAACTGGACCACAACTGATGAAAAATTCAATGGCATAGATGCTCATACAACCATATATGCAGCTGCCATTCTGCCAAGCCAATTAGGACTTATTTCTAATCATTTATATGTTCGTTTGCAAGGGTAAATCTTCTTCTAAAACTGGACTATATTAAAGATACAGAGATCCAGTACACTTGAACCAAACATACACTGTTACAAAATTAGGTACAACTAAAAAAATAAATCAATAGCATTCATTAGATGTTCATACAAACATGTAGCTCCCAATCAGGCAAATTAATTGTCTTGCTTAGGCTTCTTTCTAATGATTCTTTTGTCCTTCTGCAAGGAGTCATAACTTGTCCATAAATACACTGTTGAAAATAAAGAGATCCAATACCCCACGGCCAATCTTTACTGTCACAAAATTAGGCCACAACTAAAAAAAATTCATAGCATTGATGTTCACGTGCCTATATTTTGCAGCGACCGAGTGAATTTTTGCAACAGAAATTTCTTATTTACAGATCAGTCTTATGAGAGCATTTTCTTATAGCATGTGAGACCTAGATATCTACGAGTCCCACATGATTGTGAGCCACTCCATGAAATACCTCCTCCAATGAAACATGTAATAGATTTCGGGTTATTAATTTAAAAAATTTAGTTATTTATATTAGTTAGCAATATTGGCCTATTTTATAGAGGTGTCTTATTGACTAGTTTCCTATAATAGATTAGAGACTTCAATTCCATGATTGGACCTTATTATTTTCATTATACAATATGAGAAAATTAATCACATCAAATCAAATTTGATTTTGAATTGCATTAACTTTCTTCTTAGGCCTTTGATGCACATACATTTTACAAGCTAACACGCAATCCCAATTAGCATACAAAGTCCATAATCATAATTTAATTGAATGTTTAGGGCCCCATATGCATGTCTGCCCAATAACATAGGGCATAAGACCATAACAAAGAAGGTAGACAAGAGAGGATTCCATTAATATATATATATATATATATATATATATATATATTTTTGTTGTTGGGTTCTATGAAAGAAAACAATAATTTTCTTCAAATACAAGGCATTCTTTTTTCTAATTATTTGGGTTCATTGTGATTAGACAAATAATTGAGCAATAACACAAAAGCTACATAAACTAAACAATGAGGTAACCGAAAACCGGACTAATAATTAATTTTTATAATTACCGTTATAGGGCTCTTGATAGTGTAATCTTTGAAAATATTATCTAGGACACAATGCCAAAAACAGTGGTCCTATAATTTTATTTTTTTAAAAATGTGAAACTGAGATTAGGCTGTAACAAATGTCCCAAAGAAGTTGACATATTTGACAGCTTATATAGACACCAAAATGCCAGCAAGGACATGTAATTCTATATACAAAAATTAAAATCATTGAAGAGTTCAATCTCCCAATTTCTGAAATTCTCCCTACGCTACGTTTCGGACAGGTAGAAGTTAATGGCAGAACAAGCGTGAAGTTTAATCCTATTATAATATATTTTGGATAAACAACTGAATATTGAGTAAAAGAAAAAGTTTATTTTAGAAATATTTTATGATTCACAACTAGAAATATATAAATGTTTTGTTACATAGATAGGGAAGAGAGAAGTGAGGTTTGAGCTACAAATAAGAGACACTATAAAAGATGTTATTACCATTTAAAAATACACTACTGGCACAATGAAAAATATTTTACACATATAAACTCTTATGGAAGGAAATATATATGTTATTGGAAAGATGCTACAGAAAAAAAAAAAATTAATATGTGCATTTGGGTTAACTTTTTGTTGAAAGCTAAGATTTTGTAAAAGTAGGATTACACTTATTAAAAATGGGTTAAGGAATTAATTTATGTTAGATTTTTTGCTTTTTGTCAAAATTTTGACCAGTTTTATAGGGGTTGCAGCCAATAAAGCCAACTTTTTGAATTTCATTTATCAGTTCAGCAGTATTTTCAAGCTCTTTCATTAATTCATGTCAATTTTTTATTAACTGAACTCCACAATAATTCATCTGTAAAGAGCATCTTATTGTAATCGTTAGCATTTCTCATAAAAAAAAAGTTTAAAAAAATTGCGCATACACAAATAAGTTTAAAAAAGACAAAAAAGATGCTAATTCAAAAAGAAGAAGTTCATTTAGTGTGATAGAGGAAGAGGTTATGATATCATATTACTTGTTTTGCTTTGGCTTTTGTAAATTTATTTACATTCTACTTTGGAGGGAATTAAGGATAGTTTGATAGTAAATACATATTCTCACTAGAGGCTGAAATTTTTTGCCAATTTGGTTGTACAAGATAAAAAAATTTGTCAATTTTTGAAAGGTAGCTAAGTTAAAGACACATTAAATTGAAGCATCTATTCTGCATGTTAGCACATAAGAAGAAATTTGATTAACATCTTTCTCCTTATATATAATGCCAGCAATGTTAATGTAGCACCACAGGCCTTGCACCCCGTGACCCACTTCTGCATTAATTTGCAGCTAGACTTAAAGGTATGACCCTTTTCTCTTTGTGACTTGCATCATTGTATGTAACCCTATGATTATTTCTTCCTAATTTGAACAATCTTTTAGATAGTTTATTTATGAATCAAAGAAAATGTTCCTGTCATCTATTCATGAGTCATGACCCTATTCTATTATATATTTTTAATTATATAGAAGTTTTATTTATTCAACATAATATATAGTTAAATACTGTACTATAATGAGGGGTCGTATGAGACATGGCATCCCACAAAAATTTATGATCATATATAAAAAAAAGATAAGACACTCAATATAAACTTTATTGAGAGCATTAGCATTGGGGAATGCTAATGCTAAATCTAAGGGAAATTTGAAATTTTAAGCCCCAAAACCATCTGCATTGGGGAATGCTAAACAGCAGTATTGCAAATTTTTTTGCAATACTGCTACAGTGCAATTCTAAACATAGAATTGCACTGTAGCAAGTATTGTAAAAAAATAATAATATTTTATTTGGAAGAAAGCTGAAAATGAGAGAGAGGAGGGAGATGGGAAAGAAGATATAATTTTGAGATATATTATTTTATTATGTAGATATATTATTTTAATGAGTAAAAGAGGAAAATAGAAATTTGGGATGTGAAGGCATTGTAAAATGGTATGGTATAATAATAAAGTGGCTTTTTAGAATTGTAAAATAGAGTAGCATTGGAATTTTCCAATGCTAATGCTCTGAGCATGTGAAAATCCACACCCTCTAGAGGCTAGCTAGATGATAGACACATTGATTACTTTAGCTTACCTAAAAGACCTCAGTCCGTGGTTTTTCATGAATTTGCCTCACAAAATAAGATGAGGCCAAAAATGAAGTTTGTGTGATGTTGGTGAGCAATGAGCATCTTTGCTATGCCATTTCTTAAAATTGAGACCAAATGATAACCATTTCCTGAAATTTTTTATAAAACAAAAAATGCCCAAGAAATCATCAAAAAGGGGAGTTATTATTTAATTAAGTAATTTAATGCTTATCCAATTTTCAGACATATATAGTACTCCAATCTAGAAAGTTTTTGTCAAAATCCTTTACATGACAACGACAGGAAATGGGCATTAAAGTTGTTACCATTATAATTGACAAGTGAGCACAATAGGTGCAGCCACTCTGTGGACTTAGGCTATATATATATATATGGGGCCTATAGGGCCTCGGCCACTCCAAACCAGCTGTGGCCAATATTAATATCCTCTTTTGTAAAAAAGAAAAAAAAGAAAAAAAGAAAAAGAAAAGAAAAGAATATAATGGTCATGACTAATGTATATTGTCATTGTCGAGTAGGTTTTAGTTAATTAGTAAAGTCTCTGATGGTTGAATAAGAGATTTGAGATTCAATAATTTTCTATATCAAAATTGATTGATGTTTTAGTCTGATAATAATGAGCACAATCATTAGAAGTAGACGTCATAAATTGAAATTTTATATATAAAAAAAAATTGTTATTGTGAAGGAGCTCCTAATACCAATCTGTCTGAACTCTGAGCTTTCTATGTGACATTTAGTTTGAGAAATTCTTGTACTGAGTGTCATGCTACTCAAACATTGAACGCCAAAAAGCATTCAACAACATAATTTTGAGTGGATAAGACTTCATCTAGACATCTTCAGTAATAACCCTTGTTGCTAGTAGTTTGCTTCATCAACTTTTATGGCATTGATAGTTTCCATTGAATTCTATCCCCATGTTACCACAAGAGTATAAAGCAAATAGTAACCATGTTATTGGCTAGTTGAGTATATATACAGTTGGCAAAAACATAGGAGTACTTGATTATCCTTGCTAGTTACGTTAGCCAATAACATTCAATTTAATTTAATGTGCCCTATATACACACATAGACATATAAAAAATGTTATTGGCTGTTTGACTGTATAAAGTGCAAAAAAAAGTGCAAACTTACTGCTTAGCAAAATAACCCTTGGTAATACTTGCTAGTCAGTAATCAAATCCATTTATAGAGTGAGATTGGCTTTATTCAATTTAATTTAAAGGTACTTTACCCAATTTGGTGTTGAAGGGACACCAAAAGTTTGATAGAAGGATGTAATGAATTTTAGATGACGGGTTATAAGACCATAAATTATTTTACAATTTTACGTCACAACTATGACGTAACAGACTGTGATTAGTTTCTTATCATTTATATTAGAGCATCCACAGCAGTGGAGCTAAAAATTTAGCTTTTTAGCTCTACCAAAAGTTACTTTACCTATTTTACCTACATACATGCTACAGCAGTGGATCTATTTTAGCTTTCAACACAATAAAATAATATAAATAACACAATAAAATAACATATCATCTATAATAAAATAATATAACAATTACAATAAAATAATACATCCACTACAATAAACAACAGTCCCAACCACCTACAACCGCCGCCACCGCCAAAATAGAAACCAAAAAAATGTAGCCTTCCTGCACACAAAAAATTCTCAAACTAACATTTACACCAATACATTAAAAACAAGAACATAAATTCCCTGCAAACAGAAAATTCCCAATTGACATGAAAAATTTATCATTCCAATTACCCAAATAAAAAATCCCAAGAAGACAGAGACAACTCACCGGATCAGCAAGCAAGCTTCGGACTTGGTGGGTCAGACAGAAGAGAAGAGAGGCCGAGCTGGATCAGAGAAGCCGAGATGGGTCAGACCGAAGAGAAGGCGAAACGGGTTGGTGTGGGTCTGAGCGATCGGCGGCGTGGGTGAGGCGATAGGCTGCTTGGGACGGCTGGGTCGGGCCGGCGGCGGGGAATGAGGGAGCTTGAGAGAGTGACGGTGAGAGAGGAGAGTGACGGTGAGTTTTGAGAGAGGCTTGGGACTGCTGGTCGGGCCGGAGTGAGAAAGAGGATGAGAGCTTGAGGACGGCTGGTCGGGCGGGTGATCGGGACGGTGAGATTGCACAATGACTGAGAGAGGATGAGACTTCAACGGAGGCACGGAGTGAGAGAGAGAGGCACGGAGTGAGAAAGAGATAAAAGAATGAATAATAAAAAAAAAGCGTATTATTTTAATCTTTCTCAGAATTAAATATTATTATTTTTTTTAGCTCTCATGAACAGTGCACATCTATTTATAGATGTGCACTGTTCATGTGGAGCTAAAAAAAATGGATATAGCTCCACTGCTGGAGCATCATTTTAGGCATTGGAGGAGCTAAATTATAGCATTATAGCAATATAGCACCACTGCTGTGAGTGCTCTAAGGACTTATAATTTTTTTTCACTGATCACACTTTATCACGTTACAAAGAAGTGTGTAATTATTGTGGCACTAGACCTTTTTTTCTTTTTCTTTTTACTTTTTTTTTTCATTTTGGATAGGGGTTTGTATGTATTTACTCTGCAGTCCAGTGACTTGACTGCACTTACTGGTTAATTGTCATCGACAAAAAGGGTCTTATGTACCATGATACAGTTGTAAAAGTGGACCAGTTGTACTAGATGTTGGCTTAGTTGGATGACATTTAATTGCCCAATTTGCATGGATTTTTTCTTTTCCTTTTCCTTTAAAAAAAAATAAAAAATTCTAGTGAGTGGTAATGCATTTGTCACCACCAATATGGTTTTACCCAATTCCCAATATGTTATTGTTCTCATGTAAGTGGATGTGGATCAATTGCAGTAGAAGTTGGCTTAGTTGGACAGATACATTTATTTTTTCTTCATCCAATTTGCCTTTTTATTTTCCCTTTTCTCAAATAAAGTTCACTGAATTTAAATTCGAATAATAGTAAGTCATTACCTAATGCTAACCTTTATTAAAAGGGATCCATTTTTTCTTTGCCAAGTTGATTTGAGTTAGAAGGACTATTTCAGACAATTAAATTTGGGGCACTTTCTATTACTTTTAAGTTTTAAGGTGACAAGTGTCATACCCACTTAATTAAAATTGGTGATGTGAACTTTTGCTGATTTTAAACTCACTCTGATTTTCAAAAAAAAAATAAAACTCTCATAATCATATGAGTGAAGAACACTTAAACTTCACCAAAGGGTTTTTTTGTTTTTCTGAGACAAAAATTCTTGATGAGCTAATCACTACTATGTGTGAAAGAATTTAAAAAGTCTTAAAAGTTCAAAAAACCACAGTTTCATCTCTCAATGACATTAAAAATTTGTATTGTAATTCTCCACATTGTAATCTGTAATCATCTTTGTTCATTTGACCATCCAAATAGTACTAACCTCTTCTAAAATTCCACTAATGCCACATTACTAACCTCTTCTACATCGTAATCATCACTTTGTTTGTCTTAATTAGGATGTTTGACCAACTAATACATTAAAAATTCCACTCCACACAAACCTTTATTCCCACAAAATAAAAAAAGAACAAAAGCAAAAGAAAAAGAAAAAGAAAAAGAAAAAACCCCCCCAACTAAAAACAAAACCAATAGAAGTGTTTAAAATTGTTAATATTTCTTTCACTAGATTACACTTTACCCAAACTAAAACCAAAAAACAAAAAGTTAAAAAAAAAAAAAACAGAAAAAGATAGTAGTCAATTTAATTACTGATAATCAGTCATGTTCATAACAAATCAAGATGACCTTACACTTACAGAATTCCATGCTTCTCTTTTACTGTATGTATATGTGTTGGAAGGGCATCTAAACCCATCACCTACCACTGATAACTCCACCCCTTCTTCTTCTTATTATTATCCCCCACCACTTTTTTCTGAATTTTCTCATGTCCTTTCACTCTACTCTCTGCAACAACAAGCAGCAGAGCAGAGGACAATTTTCTTTGTCATTCTTCTGTTTGTGTTTATATTAAAAAAGAAAGCTTCTCTGTGCTGCTGGTGTCAGAAAGCTCCATTTCAGCTTAAATTCACACTTTCACATTTTTGCTTCCACAGAAAAAAAAAAAACCCAGATAGGAAATAAACTCATTTGGGCTATATAACTGGTTTTTTTGGTAATTGGGTTGATCTGGGTTTTTGCCATATGGGTTCTACTTGATTGGGGTTTGTTTGGTCAGAGATCTGAGATTTTTTGGGTTACACAAATATGGTGAAGGGGTTTCAAAGATCTGAACTTTTTTGAAGCTGGCAATTGTTGATCACTTCCCTTCCATCATAGGAAGGTAAGAACTTGAAATGCTCTGCTTTTCATTCTATTTTGTGGCTGTTGTTATTTCTTAATGCTTCATTTTTTTTTTGGGACTGTTTGTGGCTGTAAAAGTTGAAAAAAAGTTTCTGTTTATATGCTTGAAGTTGTCTAATTGTGTGATGTTAGAAGTGGTCTAATCATTGTTATATCTTCTGTTTGCATTGTAGACTATGATCTAAGAATCTGTTAATTGAAATGCATTAATTCAGGTTGTTATTTTGATGTTTGTTCTTCATGATCCTTCGGATTCTTATTTGTTTCTGTGGCTGTAACATGTTCTCTTCTGTTTATTACTAGTTTTGTGTGGATTAGTAAAAATATCTTGAAATACTAACAAAGACATAGTAGGGTTAGTAGACTTTATCACCTTGTGGATGATTGCCTAAGATTAGAAAAGGAGTTCAAGATTTTAATATGGTTATGTAAATGGTGTAAGAGAGTCAATCTGAAAATGAGGTTCTGCATTGATGAATTTTGCATTTGTCATATCTCTTTTTGTTAAATTCTGTAGGCATTGGAACATCTGTAAAGATGGCCACGGATCTTAATGCTGAATTATCAAAGAAAACTGCCATTTTTGATCTTAAGGTCTGGGAAGTAATTGGGATTGCAGTCGGATTATTTATCGTAATTATCCTCTCTGTGCTGTCAATGTGTCTTACTTCAAGGAAGAAATCGAGGAGAGCTAGGGACAACATTCCTCTTACCCAAATCCCAACTGTTTCAAAGGAAATTAAGGAAGTACGAGTGGAGCACGTATCAGCAGAAGAATTTGTTCCTCGTGATGGTATTCTTCTCACCATTCATGATAAATCCAGTGAGAAAGAATCAGATAAGGTTTTAGTCCATCTGGGTATGGGGAAGGTGAAGAATGGAGACAATAGCAGCCAGTCAGGTTCATTTCATCATTTAGAGAAAGATGGCGGCGGGTCTCAATCTGGTGACGATTCTGGTAAGGTTACTGTGTATAAGCCTTCCTCATCGTATCCTATAACCGCTCCTTCCCCATTATCTGGCTTGCCTGAATTCTCTCACTTAGGTTGGGGCCACTGGTTTACGCTAAGGGATCTTGATCTTGCTACAAACCGATTTGCTAAGGATAACGTTCTTGGTGAGGGGGGTTACGGAGTTGTTTACCGAGGGCAGTTGATCAATGGGACTCCAGTAGCAGTTAAAAAGATCCTTAACAATCTGTGAGTTTAAATATGATTATCGATTTCCTGGATTTATTTATGAATTTCTTTTTCTTGTTAATGTGACTTTGGCTAAAGTTGAACTCTTTAAACTTCTTTACTCCAGGGGCCAAGCAGAGAAAGAATTTAGAGTGGAAGTTGAAGCTATAGGTCATGTGCGCCATAAGAATTTGGTTCGTCTTTTGGGGTACTGCATTGAAGGGACTCACAGGTACTGTTTTCCTTTACATTGTGTTTCAGTTTTTACTAAATATTTTTATCAGCAATCCAAATCAGTTACCACAAAAGCAAGATATTCAAGTACTAGTTACTAGATATTAGGCGAAGAAAAAAAATCTTTGTAGGTTTGATATGTGAGAGATAGCTTCAACAAAGGATTTAATAAATCCATACTGGTAAAATTTCAGGATGTTGGTTTATGAGTATGTCAACAATGGAAACTTAGAGCAGTGGCTTCATGGAGCAATGCGTCAACATGGATATCTTACTTGGGAGGCCCGAGTGAAGGTTCTTCTTGGCACAGCTAAAGCGTAAGTCAATTCATTCACATCCTTTTTAGGCATTCTAGTTCCCATTTAATGTGGTGTACTTGTTGCAGTCTTGCCTACTTGCATGAGGCCATTGAGCCAAAAGTGGTGCATCGAGATATCAAGTCAAGCAACATATTGATTGATGATGAATTCAATGCCAAGGTATCTGATTTTGGTCTGGCCAAGTTGCTGGGTGCTGGAAAAAGTCATGTCACAACTCGAGTTATGGGAACTTTCGGGTAAATAATTCTTCAAGTCCATAAAATCTTATTTCCATTTTATTAAGAATGTTTCAATTTAATTCTAGACTGTTCGTGTTGGAGTAATCGTTTTTGTATTTGTTTCCTCACCTTCTTTGCTTCTCTAAAAACTGTGCAGATACGTTGCTCCTGAATATGCAAATACTGGCCTTTTGAATGAAAAGAGTGATGTTTACAGCTTCGGGGTTCTGCTCTTAGAAGCTATTACTGGAAGAGATCCAGTGGACTATGGTCGTCCTGCCCATGAGGTATGAAATGAAATATTTTTCACTAGTATATATGTCTTTTAAGTTTTAACTGCTCAAAAGACTGAATTGTTTTTATACAGGAATCATACAGGAGCTTGATTCATGTTTCTTTTTAGTACTAGTCACTGATTTGTGGATAGTGATAAATTATAAGTTGAGATTTCATGATTTGGATCTCTCTTTATATATCAGGAATGCAACTTTTTTCGGGGCAACCTAAGGCCTTCTTTTACCTGTCTCCTTATAGTTGGTTTTAACTCCATGTTGCATTTTTTTTTTTTTTTTGTTTTGTTTTGTTTCTGTTTTGTTTTTTGGTTTTTTGTTGTTGTTCTTGTTGTTTTTGGGCTGGTAGACATGGAAAACTAAGGTTAATTCTGATATTTTGTTGACCTATAGAGTAAAGTCACAGCCTGTGGAATGACTCCTTGTAGTTCTTATTTTTCAAATGTTAAATGTTAAAAAGCAAGACACTTTCTTCTACCTGTGTAAAAGAGTTTCTATCAAAGAGGATAATCTCTATACCTGATAACCTTTTAGAGTCACATTGGCATTCAATTATAAATCCTGCACAATTGGAGTCAATTGTTGTTATACTGGAAATGGTTTCTATCATATGCAGCCTCCGCAAAACCCCCCACCTGTCTTGTAACTACTGCAGGAACTGCCATGGCCTCCAACTGCTGGTGTGAATGTGTTGCTCCCCTTCTATTATTTTGAATTGCCTGTTAATAGGCTGTTATAGCCATGGGAAGCACCTCAATGCCTACCCTGTTACTGTCTTTCTATACAAAAGTTTCCATTATTTTAAATGGAAAGGGGATGCCATTAAAAGAGTCTGCATGTAATACAACTTTATGCTTTTAAGACTCTCTTTAGTACCTTTCCTATTTGTGACACTTAAAATTCTATGCAGGCTCGTAGGCTAATGACACTGTTTCAAGCCTGTGACATGCTTTGTCATAAACCTTAAAATGCCTCCCATTTTTTCCGACAAACCATAACAGCCTATCTTTTGATGTTTTTTCATTGTCTTCTTCCTTGATCCTATCTTCAAGACAATTAGAAAGCTTCTATGTCTGATAATATGGAACAGAGTTTTGCTATGTATCTCTTTGGCCTTTTAAAGGAAAGATTTATTAGATTTCTGCTTTTCTTTTATAAGAGTGATGTATTCTTAAAAGTTCTTGATGTCTAACATTAGTCCTTCTAAAAAAAAGAAGTTGTTTGCATGTAAAATCTTCTGCTCAAAAGTTGATATTCAATCCTCTGAGTCAACATTTTCTACATCTTCATGTTATTTTGTTTTGAAAATGAAATGGGTTGGTAACGTAAGGCCTGAACTGGTTCAGCAAATGTTCAAAACTTTCAAAGGGTCAGTAGGTCAATTGAATTAGGACAGGTTAACAGTCTACTTTGGGCTTTAAAACATTTGTCTTACTTGTAATTTTTATTTGGTCCAATGAGATTTTGACGCTTTATGTGATGTGAGTTGCAATACTTGCAGGTAAATCTGGTCGATTGGCTGAAAATGATGGTTGGAAGCAGGCGATCAGAAGAAGTGGTAGACCCAAATATTGAAGCCAGGCCATCAACAAGAGCCCTTAAACGTGCTCTTTTGACTGCTTTGAGGTGTGTTGATCCAGATTCTGAGAAAAGACCTAAGATGAGCCAGGTTGTCCGCATGCTTGAATCTGAAGAGTACCCCATACCAAGAGAGGTTAGTTTCTGAATTTTTCTCAATAGCATGAAAGATATATTTATATCTTTTTGTAACTTTAGTAATATCAGATTTGATTGCTGGTGCAGTCTTATGTTGAAATCTGCACACATTTTCCAGTGTTTGAGTCTTTTCTATTTGCATGATCAAACAGACTAGTTCTGTCTTTCTAGTAAGCTGCTTCTTTTTTTCTTTTTATTTTTATTACCCCTCCCCTATTTCTGGCCCCTCCCATTCATTAAAAATTTTCCCCTTTTTTATGTTGAATCGAAGTCATCAAATTCTTTTCAATTATTGTTATAAATTATATTTGTCTTTGCTATGGAAATGTAATTTCACTCTATAAATCTATGGTTGACAGCCACTCTTCTTTTTGACATTTCAAGTCGCCAAGCTACCTACACCAACCACTTTTCTATTCATCTCACATTTTGTTCCCTGCTGCTTTAAATAATTTTACTTTCCTCTGCTCATATGATCAATGCTGATTTTCCTTGATGGTTTATCATGGCCCCCTTTCAATGCATATCAAATGCTGGACATCTGATTCTGACCCTTTTGTTAAGGGGAAACTTTTTATCAGACAGATGGTCCCTGACCAAGTCTTAAATTAGAAGTTTTGTCCCTCCACTTTTCAGGATCGAAGGCACCGAAGAAATCAGGCAGGTAGCATGGAGATCGAGTCCCAGAAGGAATTTTCTGACACTGATCGGAGTGATAACCCAGATTCAAGATCGAACAGCAGAGGGTACCAGCGCACATAATCAAACAAGTGATCATTTTGAGGATCTAAAGGGATTATATGAAGTGAGGGTAATTCTTACAATTTTTCCAACTAATTGAATTCTTGGGTTTGCCTACCTGGGCATTGGAGAGAGAGAGAGAGAGAGAGGGGGGGTTGGTGGGGGTAGTAAAAAGGTGGTTCTTCAATTTTTATTTTTTCATTTTTACTCTGGTTTGTTGTAGATGGAGAGATTATTGTTTGTGTATGAAAGTGGTGTGAAGAACCCAAAACAATGGGGTTGTGTACAGAATTGGGTAGATCTTAAAGTTGTTTGAGGAATATGCTGTTCCTTCTGTTTAAAAAGAAAATACACACTGCTTTACCACCAAAAACAAAAAGCACTGTCTTTATGATTGGTTTAAGGAATTTTTTTTTTTTTTTGGATAAAAGTTCAAGGGTGTTGTTGCTGCCAGGAGAAGCTCCCAAAAATATAAAATTACCTCATCCTTGTGGCCCAAACTCTGGCATGACCATTCCCCATTCATGAGTACTATGACACTGATGCTACATACATTTAACTTATTAATGATTTTGTCCAACTCATAACATGGTTGAGGACTGGTATGCATAGTGGGTAACAGGGTAAGGTAGGCCCTGTTTAGTTCTGTTGTAAACCTGTAGATGACACACAAGAACAAGAAAAAAAAAAAAAAAAGAGAGTAAAATATCATTTTCGTCCCTAAACTATCACAAAAGTTCGTTTTTCGTCCTTAAACTTTCAAAAGTTCTATTTTCGTCCCTAAACTTTCAAAAGTTCTGACGGAGTGCTGACGTGGCTTGATAGAGTGCTGATGTGGGAGGGACGAAAATCAATACGTTTGGAAAAGTTTAGGGACGAAAATAGAACTTTTGAAAGTTTAAGGACGAAAAACGAACTTTTGTGATAGTTTAGGGACGAAAATAGAATTTTTGAAAGTTTAGGGACGAAAAACGAACTTTTGTAATAGTTTAGGGACAAAAATGATATTTTACCCCAAAAAAAATGAAAGGAACCCTTGCATGCCTGCCAACCCATGGTTCCTACTAAGATATATGATCACTAAAAAGTTTCCATGTGCAGAGCACATACTCTAATAATAGTTTATTTTATAATATATATACACTAAGTTATATTACAGATCAATCAGTATCAAATATATATTAATATTACATATGTAAGTATTAACTCCCTAAGATAGACCTAAATTGAATTATTTAAAAATTTCCTTAATGATTCCAAAGAAGTCAGACTTTTAGAAAAATAAGGTGGTGTTGTAACCTGAAAAGTGGATTGGGTCTAACTTGACCCTCTCTATAATTCACCTATCAAAATAAAAACCCTTAAATATTTTCATTGTATGTATACCAAAACAAATTATCAATTGACTGATTTTTTTAGTTATGGAAATGATTTATAAGTAGTGTTATTGAGAAGGTTACACCATATGAAGTTTGTGCCTTTTTTTTCTTAAGAAAATAATAAAGATAAATAATTCTGATAGGTTTTAGAGATGACAAATTCCATGACTTTGCATGAGTATCAAAAATCAAAATCCAAGTTTATGATGCAACTCAAAAGAAAATATTATTCAGGATTTTAACTACCCTTCGATCGATGTTTGACTGATCGATCATGTTTTTGCAACTATTTGACAACTACTCGCTGGATCGATAGAAGACTTTTTAACAAGCTCTTTGACTAATGTTTGATTGGGAATTCAAAATTTTGTGTGCGCCATTAAAACTCATGCTGTTTAAGTTTTCGTGCACTACATGCAAACATATAAAAGACATATTATAAGCATGACTCAAAAGGCTTTTAGGAGGCTATTACCATGCACCAAACCAGTGCAAATCAAAGCCTAAGTTTTCTTCAACCCGTGCACCAAAATGTCTTTTTTTGGATGTCAGGTATAAGACTTTAGGTTTTCTAGGATCTTAAAGTTTCTTACCATTTGACATTCCTTTAATTCATGTGAAAAATACCTACACCAGTAGAGCCTAGTAGGTATAGGAGGATTGAAAAAAATAAAGAAAACAATAAATCTTGAAAATAATTTAATATTTTAGAAAAGCTTTTGTAAACTAATATTTTGAATTTGTTGAGAAAAAAAACCATCTTGAAATTTCCCTAGTTACAACCTAGGAGGTGAGATTTGAACCCCTAAATTGTTGTTAGAGATACATATATAAATTACATATTAGGGTAAATTTAAAATATCAACACAATAAATTGACATGCATTTGCTAGTCTTAATATTAACACAATATATGACTAGCAAACAACTTTCTTCAAAGAATAGGGGAAAAAAGAGAGAAAGAAAGTCCCATCATTGCAAAAAGGAATTTTTGACAAGGTTTTCAGTTATTATGTGTTCTTAATTTATTGAATCAGAGTAATTTTTTTAATAATTTTACTAAAAAGGTTTTTGGTAATTCTTGGTTTCTTTCACATGTAGATGCATGGCTCGAGACAGTTTTGTTTCATAGTTTGATGTGGAGGAAGATTTAGCTGGGTAGGAAATTTATGTCACGAAACACAACATATTTTTCTTGACTTTACTTACTAAGGTGTGCACCATATTTTTTGAAAGATATTATAAAATTGTACTCACCCAGAGAGCCCGAATTGAAGGTTAAGTGATGATTATATTAGATATGCCTTAGTTAAGGGTGTTCTGATAAGAATTTGGGGAGATAATTTAATTTCCCTTCAAACTGAGTAGTTGCTCTTGGAGGTTGAGTGATGATTATATAACATATGCCTTAATTAAGGGTGTTATGATCTGAATTTGGGGAGCTAATATCTTAAAGAGCCTCCATTTGAGTATTTAATATAACATGTAAGTATACCACTTAACCCAAAAAATTTAGACTTATGAGTTTGGGCCCAAACATCCAATTATGTTATATTAACAGCTCTCTTTTGTTATTCTTATTCAAGATTTCACTCACAATAAAACCTTTTGACAAACTTTATTATTATGGTTCTTCTTTTTAACCAAACGAGATCCGTAAAGCCCAAGGAGTGATGATTTGTATGAGCTACCAAGGCTTGAGTAACGAGCAAAGATTCCCCTTCCATCACTGCATCCGTTATTCCAATCTCCAAAGCAAATTCGAGTGCTCTTGTTGCTGCCATGGTCTCTATTTCTGCTGCCAGGTATCTGCGTGAGACCTGCTGGGAAAT
Organism: Quercus aquifolioides; assembly: GCA_019022515.1. Taxonomy (NCBI): domain Eukaryota; kingdom Viridiplantae; phylum Streptophyta; class Magnoliopsida; order Fagales; family Fagaceae; genus Quercus; species Quercus aquifolioides. The sequence goes on along the minus strand of CM032330.1, from coordinate 9,837,531 downwards.
TGCAACTATAGGATAGCCCAGAGAGTCACGGATTACAACCCCAATGCCTCTATTTTATATGTTTTTTTAAAAAAAAAAATATATAAAAGAAAGCAAAAATCTCATGTGGGAGATTATGCAGTTCTACTATGCGGTGATTTGTTAGAGTAATTTTTTGTTTAACTTTCCACTTCACTTCTTTACATATTTTGGACAGTAATAAAATTATATTATCAGGTCATTACTATTTTCACTTAGTGTTTAACATACCACTATCATACCTCTTTCTTCTTCCTTTTTTTTTTTTTTTGGGCGAGAATCCACACTTGGAGGCCATGTTTTATTGATAAGAACCTAGAAAAGATTACACATAATCTCGCGTAACAAGGGGAGCTATATCTTCAGGGATGGATTCAATCCAAACCTGTAGCTTGTTGCTGGACACCACTATCATACTTCAATAACATTAACATGACATATCATAAATTTTCTAAGATATTTCCATAAGCCAAATAAACATTAACATGATATTACAAAAAATTTATAGTAACTCCAATGCATCGTAGAAAAAAAAAATGATTAAACAAAGAATCAACCTGTCACGCCCCACCCCCGTGTGCATGATATTGTCCTCTTTGGGCGGCCCAAAGGCTCTCTTAGTCCCTCAAGGTTTTGTTCTTCCCCAGGTTGCGCTGGAGAAAAGGCCTCATACACAACAAGGGAGGGCATTCTTTATAAGCACATCCCCATGTGCTTCCCTAGGCAATGTAGGATTCCATGAAATGCAAGACCCCCTTTTGGGTCACTACAATCCACCCCCTTTATGGGCACACGCGTCCTCACGTGTGGGGCCCACACTTCTGGCTAGGGCATGGCTCTGATACCATTTGTCACGCCCCACCCCCGTGTGCATGATATTGTCCTCTTTGGGCCGCCCAAAGAGGACAATATCATGCACACGGGGGTGGGGCGTGACACAACCGATGAGTTACATCACATAATAACTAATATCTAATTTATATGACATTTACTCTATATTCTAAATTCTTCATCTCCTTAATTTTGTATTACATCATTAATTAAACAAAAACATCTTCATATTATCGCAACACTACGTCATGTTATTACTTTAAAATATTTTGAATATTCTATATAATCTTTTCACATAGTAGCTTACAGTATTATTTGCACATCACCCGGGCCCATTGCTAGTATAATATAAAAGTTCGATCCCATAACTAGTGGATACACACAACGATGATAAGTGGCATAATCTTCTATCTATTTAGAATGATGTGGAACATGGTGCCATATGGCAAGTAGTAATCATTTCATAACACATCACATCTAATATGCGGTAATATATTTAATCCTAAATTAAAGGTATGTTACAATATTATTTTTTACTACTTTTAAAAGTGATGGTGCGTGTATATGTTATTTACTAATATATATATATATTGCTATTTACTTTCACATTTTACCATTTGATAATGAACAATGTAATTATAAAATTGAAACAATTATTATTTATTTATTTTTAAAATCACTTACATTTGAAACACATAAATATTGCAGAAATTATTTTTTTATTTAAAAAAAAACTGTTTTATAATTATCTAATTATGTATGTTTTTTTTTTTGGAAAAACATCTAATTATATATACTAGTTAAAAGAAAGAGACCATCTCTCTCTCTCTCTCTCTCTCTCTCTCTCTCTCTATATATATATATATATATATATATAATTATAAAAGTTAGATCCATAAACTAATAGATGCACAAAATGGTAATATGTGTCCTTTAGAAAAAAAAAGGAAAATATTAAACAAGAACAGGATGATATAAATAGTTTTGGTGAAACTATTATTATCATTGTTGTTGTTGTTGAGATGATAATGAAGTTACTCAAGAAAGGTACTAAAATATCTTCTCTTAATTTTGTTTTGTCATGTGACTCCTTGAGACAGATAATTTACTTTAAGTAAAATTTTATTTATATATTTTAAAATGACTCACAAATTATTAGTATACTTTCAATTCATTTGTATATAATTTTAATTAAGCCATGCATTGCACGGAATAATACTAGTATATACCTAAAAGATGAAGCGTAATATTTACTGTTGCTACACTCCTATTGAGCCACCTCATCCGCCATGTCATTAGCCACATCATTCATCCTTTTCATATTTATTTTTTTACAATATTAAATATATAAATATATTGGCTTTACAAATTCATTTTAGGCGGTTTTAACTTTACATATTCATCTATTTTAATTTTGATGTTATAACTAAAATATCTGAAAGTTGAAGCGTAGTATTTATTGTTGTTACCCGTTGAACTATCTCATTTGTCATGTCATTAGTCACATCATTTGTCCTTTTCATATATATTTTTTTACAATATTAAATATATAAATATATTGACTTTACAAATTTATTTTAGGCGGTTTTAAGTTTACACATTCATCTACTTTAATTTTGACATTATAACTAAATAATAAATCAATTGAAAATCAATACAAAAGTGTTGTCTATATATATTTGTGGGGGGGGGGGGGGGTGAAAGCCCAACCTAACGTATTGGGCCCAGGACCCTATTTGAAGACCTCTGCTTGTCTGAAGAGATGAAAACACCCGAGCAGAAGCCCATGTGGAAAGAGCATGTCTGGAGAGGAGCATAGTCATGATCCGAGGAGACGTTCAATTGTCCGAGGAGTCCAATATCCTCGGATCCGAAGAAGGTTGGTCCGACGGATGTCTGGGAAGCTCAAGTGATCCCCTCTGACAGAAGTAATGATGGAAATGAGCATCAGGCACGCATGAGGACAGCAGGAACAGAGAAATATCTAGCAGACAAACTTCAACCACCGCATTAAATGCACTGCACCTACTTCCCTGGCCGCATTAATGTGGAGAAGACACCTGAACAGTGCACTCTCAGCTACCACCACTCACACAAGGCTAAAGAGGGTGCATGATGGGACATGCACTCAAGTGGACGTCTAGATGATGAACAAGTGGACGGTGAAGATGAAGGAAGGGAGTACTATATAAGAGGGGGATGCCTCTGAGAGAGGGGGATGGAAAAACAAAAAAGGGAAAAAGGAGAGAACTCCATTGCTGTAGCTCCAAGAATTGTAACCCAAGTTTATTAAATACAAACTCCTCTTCGGACGTTACGTTTGCATTTGTCCGAGCACGCTTGAATACAAATTTATCCACAAACACTGCAGTCTTATACTGTTAATTCATTGCTAGCCTAGCTCTTTCACCCACTATCTACAAATTTATTGTCTTGGATTCATTGGGCTCACAATCCAAACCTTTTTGGGCTTGGGCTACAAAAGTTGACCCTACAATATTCATCTTGGGCGGTTTTAACTTTAAATATTATTTTGCTCATTTATCTTTCTTTATTTTGGCTTTTCTTATTCTCATCATTTTACTATAAATTTTCCACTCTCTCTCTCTCTCTCTCTCTCTCTCTCTCTCAATTTTTTTTTTCATTTTTTGTAGGTTTTTATTTTATTTTTCTTGCATCTATACCTTAGATTAATGAATATTTTTGTTTTTTTAAAACTCTACTTTTAGCTGTTTATAATTAAAAATGAAATCAATGAGTAATAAAAAAATATTGTTTTAAAAATTTTCTATAAAAATGCATGCACATGTCTTGCTTAATCATTGATGGTAGAAAAGTTACAACCTGATAACTAACCATAGGAGGATCTTCTACTAGAGGTTTGTACTTTGTAACTCTTATTGTCATATTATTGACTAATTCATATGTGTTTCTTGATGCAAATTTTTATTTTTATTTTTTTATCATTTTATTCACAACACTAAATATGGTCAATGAATGATGTTTGTTGTTGATCTGATTTGGGGAAAAGTCATTATTAATATGTCATATTTTGTGTTGTTATTTGGTTTTACTTTATTTGGAAAACAACAAGATAGTCTGGACAAGCTGATGTAGAACAGTTAGTGCTGATGTAGAACAGTTAGTGCAGTTGAAGATAATGGTCTTTTTGCAGTTTCCTTTTACTATTTGTAAATATTTTGTTTAACAAATTAGTAGCAAATTGTCATGTCTTTATTATATGATTTTCTTAGATGCTTGAGTAATTGTTTTAAGCATTTACAAATATTTTATATTGTTCTTCATCTTCCTTATCATACTAGTGCATTCTTTGAGATTTTAAAGAAAACAAATTCAATTTTGTGTTTAAAATTATTTATTTATCTATTGAGTTTTCACATGTTGGATTGGATATTACATTAGATTATAATAGCATTAACACAATATGTTTTTTTTTTTGAAAAAAAATTCTCTACTCCCCCCCCCCCCTTGGAATTCTACTCTTGGTTTTTTTTTTTTTTTTTTTAAAAAGGAAAAAGAGGTACAATCTTTTATTCTTCCCTTTATTTTTTTTATTATTTTGAATTGTAGTTTTGTTAAGTTTTATTAATTTTTAGATACATTTCTCAGTGTTTTTAATAGTATGGTAGAAAAATTGGGTTTGAGCAAGTTTGTTAATTTAAAACTAAAAGAATAATTTCTAAATTTTATATACTTTTTAATGATACAAAAAATATTATAAATAACTTTTATTAAAATTTAATATTTTCTCTAACTTTCCTTTTGAATTCTTGAGAAAAATTGTATGGGTGACAAAATTGGACACAACCCGCGAACCCGACATGACATGACACAAAATTAGTAAGTTATGGGTTGAGGCTTAATAGATTCATATTATATTTGAGTTGACACGATTGATCCATTTAAATGACAGGTTGGGTTAGTACTTAACATATGGAATCCGTTTGACCCGTTTAATTAAATGACATTTTACCAATATACCCTTCAAACTCTGGGTATATAAAATTATTAGTTGTTGTGGTTTATTTTCTTTGCCATATTGTGATTGATTATTTGTGACATTGAGATATGCTTTAGTTTGAATAATTATTTGTGATGCAGTTATTCGTTAGTTTTGAATTTTATATTAAAAATATTTATTTGTTTTTTTTCATAATTTTTTTTTTCATTTTGATAAAATTTGATAAATAGGTCAATACGACTGATCCGTTTAATAAATGGGTCGTGTTGAGATTGAGGAATCTTGATCCATTTAATAAACATGTCGGGTTAGTGTTGACCCATATAGTCAGATACTCATGAATTGATACAACACGAACCCAACACGCGAACACAAATTGCTACCCTAAAAAATTGTATTGTTTTTATTTTGGTACGATAGAAATCATATATATTACGTTTGTGATTATCTCTATAATAAATGAAAATATCTCTATAATAAAAGAAAATATGATTATGAATTATATTAATATTTATTAAATTAGTCCAAATAGAAAAAAAAAAATTAATGAGTCTACCCTAATAATATTATCATGCGCAACACGCGAGGTCCGTTACTAGTTACATGTTACAACTAAAATTGTATGTGCAACAACTAAAATTATAATTTGAAGTCACGAATTGAACTTGAAAAAGTGACTTTAGCATGTTTTATATACTTACCTTCGTATATAAAAATAAATCAATTCTTGACCTTATTGTTTCTGCTCAATACTTTATAGGTTTTGTAGGGATATTGGGCCTGGGAGTCCATCATTTGTTTGTATTATTGGGCCTGTGGCCCAATCCGAGGAGGGGAAATATTTATTAGGAAAGACTGTTAATAAATAGAAGTTGGCTTTAACTATAATGGCACAAGAAAGTGGGCCGAGGCTAAATATATCCTCGGCTCATTGATTCCGAGGTCCGAAGGAACTGTCTATCCCTCAATGTGATATTCCAAGAGGTCTCGTTGGAGTTGATAAGTATCGTGGAGATATCAGATAGGGAGAGGCTCTAAAATATCTGAGGGGAAAGCTGCTACCTCCACATTAAATGCACTGCAGCTAACTCTCTGGTCGCATTAATGTGGAGGTGATACCTGAACAGTGTTATTTCAGCCTTACAACTACTATATTGTGACTTAGGGGAGTGGCTGATGGGACAAGTATCAACACCAGCCTTCTGGCATGCACGTGTAAGGTGGGAAGGAAAAGGAAGGAGAGTATAAAAGAAAATGGTGGCAACAAGAATAGAAGATCGGGATTTGAAAGAGAAAAAGACTGTAGCTTCCAAGAACTAAACTTGAAACCAAATTTGAGAGCAAAATATAAGAACAGACATCCTCGGACTTTTGTCGAGGACTATTTTTCTTCAATACAATTTTTCTTCCTTTCATTTTCTTATCATCTGAACTCATGCTAGTGTTTGTTTGATTAACTAAAACCCAGTTTTCCAACCCATTCTCTATAAATTCATTGTTTTGGATTTTTTGAGGTCAAGTCCATACACGTAGTGGCCTGGGGATTCAAATTTGGTCCTTACAGGTTTCTTATTTGGCTGAAATACAACTATTTATTATGGGTAATTCTTATTGCGCACACAGTGTGTACATGCACACACGCTACGTGCAGCAACTAAATTGTGACTTGAAGTCTAAATTTCAAACTTGAAACCGAAATCAAAATTTTAGTTGTGGCAATCGCTAGTCATATTATATATTTTCCCCCGATGCATTAACATTGCAAAATTGATATTGACACTAAAATCTAGATGACTAGAGAGAAGTTATTTTATTTTATTTTTTTGATGGAGACTAGAGAGAAGTTTGACCAGGATTATACTATTTTCCTTACCTACCAAGTAAAAACGAGTACTTTTTGAGCGTCGGTGCATTATTCGTTTTTTAATTTTTTTCAATAGGAGCATTATTCATTCTTAGTGTTGCAAAATGAATAAAAAGGATCTTCTCAAGCAAGTAATATTTGATTACTCATGATATGCATAATTTGTTTTTAGTTTTTTATATTCAAAATTGAGACTAATAGTATTTGTAGGGTCAAGATCGGTAGTCCAAGCCCAAAAAGTAAGGGATTTGAGCCCAATGAGCCTAATACAATGAATTTGTAGAGAGTAGGTGAAAGAACTGGGCTGTTCGTGAATTAAACAACAGTTAATCGAGATTTTAAGAGATGAGTCAGTACAAAAACACACTCAAAACTATAATAAATTGATGTCCGAAGAGATGAATTATTGTTTGAAAGGCTAGTACAGTTCTTAGAGTTACAATAAAATTTTCTTTTGCTTCTTTTTCTCTCTTTTTTCGATCCCCCCTTTTGTCCCAGGTCTCTTCTGTTTATATAGTTCTCTTTTAAACCATCTTCATCGTATACTTGTTCTTCATCTAAGCATTCACTTGAATACATGTCCCATCAGGTATCTTCTTTAGTTCTCCATGAGTGGTGGCAGCTGAGATTGTACTGTTCAGGAGTTTTCTCCACATAAATGCGGTCAGAAAAGTTGCTGCAGTGTATTAAACGCGGTGGTAGCAGCTTTTTCTCTAGATATTTCTCTATTCTTATCATCTTTATACGTGCAAGAAGCTCATCCTTATCGCTGGAACTGCCTGGAAGTTCACCTAAGCTGCCCAGATATTTACTTGACTGATATTCTTCAATTTCGAGGAGGATATACTCCTCGGACTATACTCCCTCATCCTTTCCTTACGTGATTCTCCATTCAGGGGCATTTTCCAATCCTTTACCCCTCATCGGAAATACTTATATCTTTAAATGGGGCCTAAAGCCCAACATACGCGTTTGGGCTTTCACCCCCACAATATTATTTTTTAATTATTTAATTAAACTAGTCGCTAATCTGTATTATGAAATCTTAAATTGATTATGATTTACTCTTGTTAGGTTACAATTATTGAAACAAAACAAAATATATATGACTAAACAATAGAAAAATATAAGAAAAATGTGAGTTATATTCAAAAGAATAATCTATGGCTATAACTATTGAAAGGAATTAAAAGATTCAGAGCCTACAAATTTATATATATGTGTGTGTGTGTGTGACTACACAAATTCAGATGTTAAAACTTCCAAAATGCAAAAAAGATTTTTTTTTTGAGAGAAAAATGCCAAAAAAGATATATAATTAAAGAATATGTTATTGAAACAATTCAAAAAATATATGACTATTCAAAAGAAAAATATAAGAAAAAGAAATAAGTACATGAACCTATAAAGCAATAAGTTTTAAATTTTAATGGGTCTAAACTTTAAACGAACCTTATCAGCATGTGGCCCATGCTACAAAATGTTGAGCAGGAGTCCACATTAAAATAATAAAAGCCATACCTCCTCTTAATATATCACATATAAGTTTTTTGTCCAAGAAATTAACATTCATTCATATCGTGAGGTGAAGCAAAGACATATATAGTAATAGCAACCTTAAATTTCAATTATTGCAAGCTTTTTTATCTTGTAAAAAATGGCTAAAGAGAGTTTGGTGGTTCATGTACGAAAATTATTTTTTAAAAAATACATGAAAAACCATAAAATAATTTTTTTAAACAAAATAGAGGAGAAGAAAATAACTGAAGAAGAGTTCGTATTTCTACTCGGCTTAAAAAAAAAAAAAATTTGGGGTTTGCACTGCTTTTATAGTGTTCATGATTACCCTCACAAATTTGGAGATAAATTATCAACGTTTGAGTTTGAGTTTAAGTTGGACTTGTATTATCAAAGTTTGAGTTTGAATTTAAGTTGTGCTTATTATAGAGATAGAGTTTTACTCTTTATTAAATTTGGACTAAATAAAAATAATTTTGTTTTAAAAAAATGAAAATGATGAGTTTGAGTTTGAGTTTAAGTTGAACTTGTTAGAGAGATAGAGTTTCACTCCTTATTAAGTTTGGATTAAATAAAAATAATTTTATTTAAAAAAATAAAAAAAAATTATATTTGTATTATCAAAGTTTGAGTTTGAATTTAAGTTGTACTTGTTATAGAGATAGAGTTTTACTCTTTATTAAATTTGGACTAATTAAAAATAATTTTGTTTAAAAAAAATGAAAATGATGAGTTTGAGTTTGAGTTTAAGTTGAACTTGTTAGAGAGATTGAATTTCACTCATTGTTAAGTTTGGACTAAACAAAAATAATTTTATTTTAAAATGTAATAAAAAAATTATATATATATATGACACACTAAAATTATGACTTGAATTCTAGATTTCGAACTTGACATGACTTGAAATCACATTCTTAATTGCGTGCAATCACTGGTCATATTAATTAACATTGCAAAAGTGTTATTGGCACTAAAATCTAGATGACTAGAGAGAAGTTATTTTATTTTATTTTATCATGATGGAGACTAGAGAGAAGTTGGACCAGGATTATACCATTTTCCTTACCTACCAAGCAAAAACGACTACTTTTGGAGCCACGGTGCATTTCATTCCAAGTGTTGCATAATGAATAAAAAGGATCTTGTCAAGCAAGTAATATTTGTTTCCTACTCATGACATGCATAATTTGATTTTTGTTTTCTATAGTCAAAATTGAGACTAACAATATTATTATTTAATTATCTAATTAAATGACACGCTCCGTAGTACGTACGATAATATTATTATTTAATTATTATTTTTATGTTAACAAATATATATTTTAGCCTAGGAGAGAAAATTGCCTTGACTTATTCTCTCTCTCTCTCTCTCTCTCTCTCTATATATATATATATATATATATTACATTTGCTTAATTCTCATAGACAGAGTCAAATGATCAACATTGGAAATGTTGCATCCTAAGGCATATGTGCTTTTATCCATAGTTATTGAATCAAACCGAGCATTGAACCATCAAAACAATAGTATGATGATTTACTGGTTTTAGGTTATTGGTTCAATATGAGATTAATAATTAATATATTTTTAAAATTTATTCATAAATAAGTTCAAAAATACATTAAAAAAGACAATAAAATATAAAATATGAGATGATGTCCAATTTAAAAAATATAAATTTGCAAGGATACTAAATATTGAAACTAATAGAATATTATTATTCAAAAACTTATTTAAAGATAGATTTTAATATTTTATATATTGAAATGATATTTTTCTATAAAATTGTCGATTTTTCATGGTTTAATTGGTTTCCTTGCAAATCCGATATTCTTTTCATACCAACCTTGAATTTTGTATGGTTTATCAATTTGAGAGTTTAATTGTTGGTTTGGTACAATTTGGACAATTATGATTTTATCAACCGATGTGCCCGTAAGTATCTCCAGCTGTTTTTCCAATTTTTTGCATTATTTGAAGAATGAATAGTTATATTTATCTTTTACCTACTAATTCTTTCAAATATACTTTCTAACAGACTCTCTATTCTTTCTCTATCTTATTTAAATATTATTTTTTCCCATTAATTCTTTATTCTTTCTTTAAATGAAATCAAAGAAGAAAGAGAAAGTATTGATAAAATATTTAGCTACTGGAATTTTTTAATGAAAAAAAAAAAAAACTCCATTGCTAATCTACAGTAACCCTTCATGCTTAGAGAGATTGTTGGAGCAATGTTTTATGGTTTCACTCTATATTGTAGAGAGTATTTTGGGTTTAGCTAGATTATTGGTGATGCTCCGTTAATTTTAGTCCAACTAAATTATATCAAATTTTCAATTTTTTTTAGTGTGACTTCTACTCTCTCTCTCACGCGTGCTCGCACACACGCGCGCGCACACACACACAACCATCTTCCTTTTGAATGTGAGTTATTGCCTCTTTGTGAGTGTCATCACCATTCTCTTTTCAAGCCAAGAACAAGTCTTTACCAACTACCATGTAATTTCTTATGGACTTTTTTACTCCGCACATCAATCATACGCCATCTATGAGAGCTTATGTCAGAGAGCACAAACTACGTACTAACACTCTATTTGAGAATGCCACTGATAGCGATATACCCAACACAATTTGGTACAGCATAAATATATGAAATTTTAGTAATAGATCGTGTTGGGATCAAACCTGGACAGACATACGTACAATGGTTCTTTTTCCACACCTTATTGGATAATTAACTGACATTTGTAAAAAATAATAGTGTGACTTCTACTAAGTTATATTAAATTTTCAATTTCTTTACTTTTCCTTTAGTGTGACTTCTACTCTCTCTCTCTACGTACAATGGTTCATTTTCCACACCTTATTGGATAATTAATTGACGTTTGTAAAAAACAATAGTGTGACTTCTACTAAGTTATATCAAAATTTCAATTTCTTTACTTTTCCTTTAGTGTGACTTCTACTCTCTCTCTCTCTCTCGCGCGCGCACGCACGCGCACACACACACACAACAATCTTCCTTTTGAATGTGAGTTATTGCCTCTTTGTGAGTTTCACCACCATTCTCTTTTCAGGCCAAGAACAAGTCTTTACCAACTACCATTTAATTTCATACGGACTTTTTTACTCCGCACATCAATCATACGCCATCTATGAGAGCTTAATGTTAGAGAGCACAAACTACATACTAACACTCTATTTGAGAATGCCATTGATAGCGATATACCCAACACAATTTGGTACAACATAAATATATGAAATTTTAGTAATAGATCGTGTTGGGATCAAACTTGGACAAACATACGTACAATGGTTCTTTTTCCACACCTTATTGGATAATTAATTGACTTTTGTAAAAAAGAATAGTAATATAGATGGAAAAGAGAAAGAATCAGCCTAAGTCAACTCCATAGTTTGCGGCATTAAGTTTTAATTTACTTGCTATTATGAATAAGTGTGACTTCATCAATTGAACATAAGCAAAGTTTATACATACATATACACAGCTCTTTCTATCCTTTTTCTTGCAAGTTGAGGCTCTCCAAGTTCAACGAAAATGGCTCAGATGATTGGTACAGATGATATAGAGTCACTGAGAATTGAGTTGGCAGAGATAGGAAGAAGCATTAGATCATCTTTTCAGCATCGTACCTCAAGTTTCCGAAGCAGTGCTTCAGGATTGAGTTCTACAAAGGGTGGTGATCTTGATGCTGATGCTGATGCTGTATATGCATTGCAGTGGGCTGCAATTGAGAGATTGCCAACATTTGAGCGGCTCAGATCATCCTTATTTGATGAGGATGGTGATGATGTTGGTGCTAATGATACTAAAGAAAAAAGGGTTATTGATGTTACCAAGCTTGGAGCTCAAGAACGGCATGTCTTCATAGAGAAGCTCATCAAGCACATCGAGCACGACAACCTTCGCTTATTGAGAAAAATTAGAAACCGGATAGACAAGTAATTGAGCCTTCTACTTTCTTGTTTACTTTTTTCTAGTAAAAAATCATACAAGCAAGATATGAATGTAGAATCATTATGAATGGACTTGATGCCATAGTAAGTCATACATATATAGAGAAACAAAAACTTGCATTGAAATATGAACATTCATACTATGCAGTATTTGAACATTAATTAGTATATCATGCTGCTATTTTTCCTAGTAAAAATCATGTGCAAGTATATAAGAAACATTTATGTAGAATCAAATTTGAATGGAATTGATGCCAAAGTAAGTCATACATAGAGATTAGAGAAACAAAAACTTGCATTCCAATAAATGAACATTCATACTATATTCATTATTGCTGCTATTAATTGCTCTTAGGATTATTTTTCATTGCTCAACGAGCTAATTAATGTATATATTGCACTTCTTTTAATGTCTTCATTTATAATTTTGTCTTGTATATATGAAGGATTCATTTTGTTGAAACTGAACTGTATTTGCAGAGTTGGTGTAGCATTGCCCACTGTGGAGGTGAGATACAAAAATCTGCGTGTGGAGGCAGAGTGTGAAGTGGTTCATGGCAAGCCATTACCAACTCTATGGAATTCTGTTAAAAACATGCTTTCTGTAAGTACTTTCTTTTTAAGAGTATTTACTATTTAGAGCTTGATCAGATACTATTTTGTCAATGGATTCTGGACTACCTGGAGTATGAATATGGCCAATTAGCAAAAAAAATGGATTAGGAGTTAGGACCGATGAGCAAAAAAATTAGTGCAGATGCATGTGAAAATGCATACAATTATGCAAATTGTCTGTACTCTGATGTGGCTATCTGACATTTGATAAATTTTTTTTTTTGGGGTAGGACAGTTGACAATTAATCTAACGGAGAAACCTGGATTTTCAGAATCTTTTTGAATTGAATAAACTATAATTTATTACAGATATAAAATGTTTATATTATCTACTATATATAAAAATAATTTTTTTTTTAATTTAAATTTTTAACTTAATTTTTTTCCAGTTGTTTTATAACAAGTATTTTTTCTTTCCTTCTTTCTTAACAGGTATTCACTAAGCTGCCGGGTTCGAAGTCGCGACTAGCTAAGATAAGCATAATTAATGAAGTTAGTGGTATCATAAAGCCTGGAAGGTAGCTATATGCCTTTTTCTTGGTCAATTTTATGATTTAGGTTTTATAGTCTTTTATTCAATATTCTAGTAGTATATACGTGTGACGTATAGATTAATTAAAAATACTATGTAAAAGATTTTTTTTTTTTAAATAGTAACAAAATTTTAGTGAGTCACTTGAAATTTTAAAATAGAGTTTCATCTAGATTAAATTATCAAAATACAAACATATATTAAGCTACTTGATATAAGGATGATATTTAATGTAAATTGTATTATATTAAAATAAAATATTATGATAAATTATCAAAATAATTGAAATAAATTTTAAATTTTATTTTAAAATTCTCAAAATTTTATTGAAATAAAATTTTAAAATTTTCGAAACTTAGCTAATAGAGTTTAGCTGAAATAAACTATAGTTGGATTAGAATTTTAACTTTCTTGAAACTTAACTAGTAAGTTTTTTTTTTTTTTTTTTTTCAAAAAAGAAAAAGAAAAAGAAAACTAATAGACCTTATACCTAATAAATTAATAGCCATATTGAAATAGGAATTTATAAAGCATATGATGTGGCTATCTTCTGTTACCTTACATACATTTTTGTCTTCCTTGTAAGCTTTAAACTAGGCAATAGGGCTATAAATGAGCAGAGCCCAAGAAAAAAAAAAGGGTTAATGAACAGGCTCATGACCAATAGGGCTTGATAAAAAACAAGTCGTGCTTAGGCTCATTTATGGGCTTAGTAATAAGTTTTATATGGGCTTGAAAAATAGACTTCTATCATAGTAAGTTTTTCCATTCATTGGGAGTTGAGAGAACACTCTTCCAAATTAAATAGGCCTAAGAATATGCTTAAAATGGGTGTGATAATGTATTTGTGTAGGATCTTAAGTTCAAGAGCTTTATAGTTTATATTGAGCTTGAGGTTGGCTTGAATAATGAATTAAGTTGAACAGGCATTTTTGACGGACTTTCAAGTTGAAACTTTCTAAATTTTGAGAAAAAAAAAAAAATCAAAATTAAACCAACATTTTAAGAACAAAATTATATTTCAGCCTATCCAGTTGTCATTGTAGTCCCTTGAACTTGGATATATCATTTCTCGTTAATATTCGTTCCCTTTTTTCCCCTCTGAACCAATTGTCTTTGAGCTTTCATCTTGCTGCTAATTGCTATCTCAAGCTTATCATGGATGCAGTCATGTTGTACTATCATTTCTTGTATATGTCACCTTGTTCATCTTAGCTGCACTTCAAATTGATTTTTTCTTGAATGCTATTTAACATACATAATAAACATAATCATCAATTGAAAAGGAAAAAATACTGAAAGATTTTTGGAAAAGGAAATTGCAATACTTAAAGTTCAAAGGATCTATTTTGCTGGATAAAAAAAAAAGTTAAATATGTATTTACTGTTTCTGTGATGCATATCAGCATATGGATGAATAGAATTATAGAAATACTTAAAATTAGGTTCATCACTTTGTTGGCTTGTCCTTACATCTTCGAAATGGTATTTATTTTAATGATAAAATTGGATATTTTCATTGCAGAACTTTCACTTGGGAAGGTTATAATACTTTGATATTTGTAATCTTCTTTGATATATTACCCTCATAATTTATGATGCTTTGGACTGGGAATATTATCCCTTCAATTTGCACTTTCTTGTATAAAACAACAAGAACAATAACAACTACATTGGAGTCCCAAAACTTTGTGGTCGGCTATGAATCTTCCAGACACTAATCTGGGTGGGAAATTTGTAATCTTTTCTATCATTCTATCTTATCTAAAATCATACTCTATTGCCTCCTCAATTGACATGTTCTCGTTCATAATAAATCATATGGGAATTTTTTTTATAGAAATAAAGAAGTTGAAAGAAGTGTATTTACATGGTTTTACCTTTCTTGCAGGATAACTCTACTGCTTGGTCCCCCGGGTTGTGGGAAGACCTCCCTATTGAAGGCTCTGTCAGGAACTCTAAACCAATCTCTCAAGGTTTCACACTTTCACAATACTGAAAATGACTATATAAACCATCAGAATGAAGATATAAAAATCAAGAGAATCTCAAAGCTAAACCTATCTACATCCTGGAAACTTAAATTTTTAAAATTGAAATATGCTTATCCCCTTGCCTTAAAATTAAATATGCGCATAAAAATGAATAGAGTTTTTGAGTTGTTAACTTTTTCGATGGGATGTACTTTAGTCTGTTCGCAAGTGCTGTATTATTTATCTATTTGCTTTTTTCCAATAGATTAAAGGAGAGATTACTTATAATGGATACAAGCTAGAAGAGTTTGTCCCTCAAAAGACTTCAGCTTATATTAGTCAAAATGACAAGCACATTTCAGATATGACTGTGAGGGAAATACTGGATTTTTCAGCGCGTTGTCAGGGTGTTGGAAGCCGAGCAGGTAAGCATTCCTTAGTGTTCACATTATAGATGATTTAGTTATGATGTCCCTTCACTGCACAACAGTGACAATAATAACAGCACCATTTGTTGTTGGCCTAATGAAGATATTATGGTGGAGGTCAGTAAAAGAGAGAAGGAAGCTGGAATTATTCCTGATCCAGACGTAGACACTTACATGAAGGTACCTGTTGCATCTCCAGTCTTCTTTTCCTTCATGTTTGTGTAGTCATATGTACTTCTGTAGCATGGCTGAGTTTTTGTTCTCTATATTTATTATAAGGAGAAGCCAACTGATTTTGCTACATGAAAAATCGACATCAAAGGTTAACTTGCTTATCCTAGTTTTTAACAACAAACTCGGAAACAAAGCCCATAAAACTACATGAGAAAATGTTTTTGCTAAAATGATGGAAAACTTTAGATAATGCGAAAAATTATTGATCAAATCTTGAACGTTCTCTGCTAGACATGGAAACAATCATATTATTAGCAAAAGACATTGAAATGTGTAGGATTCTGATGGTGCTAATGTTATATTGCTTGTGGAATGACAAAAATATAACGTCAATTTAGTTTCCTTTTAAATTTAGATTCTTACTTCATAATGTTATGAGTATTTCGCATCTGATCTATGTGATTCTATTATGATTTTCATTTTGGATTTTAAATCAAACTATAAATAAGAATCAACAGGCCTATTTTTTTGTTGTTGCTAATTTAAAATTTTCACTCAATGTATTTTGTTAGGTTTTTAGACCCCTTAAAATACAACAATTGGATTAACCTAGTTTATTTAGCCAAGTGATTAACTTAGTCAAATTATGTAAATCTAGGTTAACACAATCAAATAATCATATCAAGATATAAAGCAGCGGAAATATAAAGAACACAAAGATATTATCACCCAGGAAAACCAAATTGGTAAAAAACCTGAGGAGGATTTAACCTAGCTATCCTCAAGGTAAACTTGCATCCACTATATGAAAGAATCGAAATTCATACAAAAGGACTTACAAGCATCCACGCTCGACTTCCTAATACTACCCACCAGTAGAACTTATTGACACGACCACGTGTAAGCTCCGAATCCACGAACTCTTTCTTTCTTGGATTCTCCAATCAAGTACAAACACTCCTGCTTGTGTTTCTTTAAGCTCCAATGGCAGCAACTGAGTTGATCATCAAGGTGTTGATAATATCTCTACCTTGAAAACCCCAAGTTTATGTGAAGGAAAGCTCCTCAAGGATCTCACAAGAGATTCACACAAACCGCAAAATATGAGCAACAAGAGCATCCAGAGCTTACTTAAAAACGTGGCTAGGGTTTCCTTTATATAGTAGGAGAAGTAGATCTGAAACCCTAATCCGTAATGGGCTTGGGCTGAGTTGGAAAATTCTGCAGAAAAACGTTCTACCCGAGATTCGATCGATCGAGCCAGGCCGAAAGTCACTAATACTTCTGCAGCCACTCGATTCCAACTTTACATAAAACGCCTACACTTTGAGCAAGTCTAAACAAGACTAACATATTTGAATGTTTTCATTAGAATATGTTCTACAGCAGCATGGGTTACATGTGTGCATTATCATTTGAGTTGATATAAATTAACGTACAGAAGAGTATATTTCGTATATTTATTGATTGATATCAAATGGAATACTTGAAATACTATAATTTTTATGCAAGTCTATTTAATACTTCACAACACAGTCATGTTGATATTATTTTGTTCCTACTCTTGATGGTATTCATGAGATTAGATGTTGTAATATTGATTATGCTATTTGTTCTGATAGGCAATTTCAGCCAAAGGACTAGAAGGAAACCTTCAAACAAACTACATACTAAAGGTCATTCTTTTTTAACTGAGCTGAAAGTAAACATGTACCCTGTAATTGATACTTGCCTTACCAGTTTATATATGTTGCTGCCGTGGCTTCTCAGATCCTTGGACTTGATATCTGTGCCGACACTCAAGTTGGAGATGCCATGAGAAGAGGTATCTCTGGTGGTCAGAAAAAGAGATTGACAACAGGTAATTTGAATAGAAGACTGATAGCTGTTCTGCTATCTAGTAATTTTAGTTATAGAGAGAACTAAACCCAGTTTCCGATAAGAATTTTGACCACAGGAATCAAATTAAATTTTGGCAGGGGAGATGATTGTAGGACCTACAAAAGCCTTGTTTATGGATGAAATAACAAATGGATTAGACAGTTCCACCGCATTTCAAGTTGTTACATGTCTTCAGCAGCTGGTGCATATCACAGATGCTACTGTACTAGTTTCACTTCTTCAGCCAGCACCAGAAACCTTTGATATTTTTGATGACCTTATTTTAATGTCAGAAGGGAAGATTGTGTATCATGGTCCACGTGATCATGTTCTAAATTTTTTTGAGGATTGTGGTTTTAGGTGTCCTGAGAGGAAAGGGGTTGCTGAGTTTGTCCAAGATGCAAGTGAATAGAAGCCTATACTCGTCTTTTTAAAAAAAAAATTTGTTTGTTTGAAAGAACTACTTCATCCTATCTTTATGCAGGTTATCTCTAGGAAAGATCAAGCACAGTACTGGTATCAAATGGAAGTACCCTACAGTTATGTTTCAGTTGATATGTTCTCTAGGAAATTCAAGGAATCTCCTTATGGAAAGAAGCTAGATGAAGAGCTTTCAGAGACATATGATAAATCCCAAAGCCATAAAGATGCTCTTTCCTTTAGTGTGTATTCTCTTTCTAAATGGGAACTATTTAGAATATGTGCTTCAAGGGAGTATCTTCTCATGAAAAGGAATTCTTTCACCTATATATTCAAAACAACTCAGGTGAAGATTCATACTTTTGCGTTTCTTTCCCATTCTTTTTTTCTTCTTCTTTTGGACAGCCACCCGGGGGGAAGGTAAACCTATTAATCTTAAAATATGTTTTCCTTTTCTTTTCTATCTGCAGCTTTTCATCACTGCATGTATCACGATGACTGTATTTTTACGGACCCAGATGGATATTGATATTCTTCATGCAAATTACTATATGGGTTCCCTGTTTTATGCTCTTGTCATCTTTCTTGTTGATGGAATTCCAGAGGTGTCCATGACTATTCAAAGGCTTGAAGTCTTCTACAAACAAAAAACATTTTGTTTTTACCCAGCTTGGGCATATGCAATTCAAGCAAGTATTTTAAAGGTTCCTATTTCATTTGTGGAATCTCTAGTTTGGACATGTCTTACGTATTATGTTATTAGATATAGCCCTGAAGCCAAAAGGTGAGGTTGACATGAAAATATGTAGATTTATTATTGCATTTCCTCCTATTTTGGTTCACCAACTAGCAATTTCATATACAAAGCTTCTCAAGTGCTATAACCTCAAAAAAGCATTTTATACTAGTACTTTCTTTTGCTCAAGAAGTCTCAATTTTTTTAGTTATGAATCTCTGATCGTTTTCTGTGTGCTCAGGTTCTTCCGTCAGTTCATTCTTCTTTTTGCAGTGCATTTATCTTCATTATCCATGTTCCGTTTCCTGGCATCAGTCTTCCAGACCAATAATGCTTCCATGACAGCTGGTACTTCTGCAATATTAATAGTGTTAATATTCTCTGGCTTCATTATAACTCAATGTAAGGTTATCTTACCTCTTCTCCAATCTCATTCTAATATAATCAATTAAAAGGATGAGCTGAGCTGTGCATCTGGTTGCAGCTTCTATGCCTGTTTGGTTGAAGTGGGGTTTCTGGGTTTCTCCTATCACATATGGAGAAATGGGCCTTTTTTTAAATGAATTTCTTGCCCCACGATGGCAAAAGGTGAGTCTCTCATTCATAACAAATAATCCTTTGTCTATTTTTAGCTAATACAGCTACTTATGAGCAAGGGGCAGACCTACTAGTTGTATGGCTCCTCCAACGAGATCGGCATTGAAAGACATTCATCTCTGATCAATATGTTATTTCTTGAATACCAATATTCTTGCTTAATAGTGAATCTTAGCTGAAGTTCTATTTCTTAGCTGGCTTCAAACACTAAGCACTAAGTAATGCACAATCTAATTACAATTAAACATTGTATACTATAAATTGTCTGCTTATACATGCTGCCAAACAACTAATTTGGCTATAGGACATGTGCATTAATACTCATAGTATAAACCTGTCAATAGCTTGCCATTTCTGTAATTAACTTTTTCATTAGCATCAAGAGTATATATATGGCCTTACTGGCTAAGTTTGTTTTCCTTTCTTGTCTGTAGATGTTATCCACAAACACCACGATAGGGCAAGAAATACTCGAAAGCCGTGGACTGAACTTTGATGGATATCTTTATTGGATATCACTCAGTGCCCTATTTGGATTCATAATTGTTTTTAACATTGGATATGTCCTGGCCTTAACTTTCTTGAAGTGTAAGTTTGTGTTCTTGATTGTTATTATATTTTAACTTAAACAGCAATGCAACAATAGCTAGATTTTAATTCATCCTTGTTTGATAAACATCTAGCTCCTGGATCGCCTCGTGCTATTATCTCGCATGAAAAGCTCTCCCAAATACAGGGAAGTGAAGATTCACGTGATGGTTCCTGTCTAGAAAAAAAGTCTGGAAATTCTCCTACACAGAATAGTATAGAACCAAATAAAGGTTTTATCAATTTTATTGTTCTTCTGCTTATTCTTCAGATCATTACTGTAAACATATATTTCTCCAACATTTGAACGAGTGTCTTGTCTCAATTAACAGGTAGAACAGTATTACCATTTACACCCTTAACAGTAGTGTTTCAAGATGTGCAATACTATGTTGACATCCCCCTGGCAATTACATTTAATTCATATAAGGTTATGGTTGCTGCTGGATTGATAGCTATTTACATTACATCATATTAATTCCTGTCATTGTTTTTCCTTTTTGGCTTCTAGGAAATGAGAGAAAAGGGACTCACCAATAAAAAACTCCAAATTCTTTCTGATATTACGGGTGCATTGAAGCCTGGTGTTCTTACAGCATTGATGGGTGTCAGTGGAGCTGGGAAAACAACTCTTCTAGATGTCTTAGCTGGAAGAAAGACCAGTGGCTATATTGAAGGGCACATAAAAATTGGAGGGTATCCCAAGGTTCAAGAGTTGTTTGCTAGGGTGTCGGGTTATTGTGAACAAACAGACATACATTCTCCTCAAATCACAGTTGAAGAATCGGTGATATTTTCTGCTTGGCTACGGCTGTCTCCTCAGATAGACTCAAAAACTAAAGCTGTAAGTTCTCTATGTACTGACATGAATCAAAGGTTTGGTTCTATATTCATCATTGAGATAATATTTTGTGAAAGCTACTGTGACATGTCATGCAGGAATTTGTGAATGAAGTCTTGGAGACCATTGAGCTTGATGGAATAAAGGATGCCTTAGTAGGCGTACCTGGCATTAATGGTTTATCAAATGAGCAGCGCAAGAGGCTTACAATAGCTGTGGAGCTTGTTTCTAACCCGTCTATTATCTTCATGGATGAACCAACAACAGGTTTGGATGCAAGAGCAGCTGCAATTGTTATGCGAGCTGTGAAGAATGTAGCTGATACAGGAAGAACAATTGTTTGTACCATCCACCAGCCAAGTATTGACATATTTGAAGCATTTGATGAGGTAATTTTTTTTTTAAGAATTTAAAATTGTAAGGGTAAGTAAAATTGTAAAACCAAGAAGCTGTTACATTTTCCTTGGAGTTTTATTAATCTCAGAAATACATGCATTTGTACTGAGGAAATAAATAAAGGCCTAGAAGTTTTTTAGATTTGACTGAAATGGAGAAAATGTTGTACTCTTGAGGAGAAGCAACCAGATTATAAATTTGTGAGATGCATTCCAGCCTACTACCCAAAAAGAGTATATGAGACCCTAGTGTTGGATAATAAGCAACAATTTTCTTGTTATCGAATCTAGAATAGTTACTTATCTCATGCCTTTCTTGCTAATGCAGCTAATTCTTCTAAAAAGGGGTGGACATGTAATATACTCGGGATCATTAGGACAACATTCGGCTTGTGTTATAGAATATTTTGAGGTCAGTTTGATATAGCAACGCATTTTATCTATTGCTCTTTTCCCCTTACTTTCACTTTAAGTAATTAATTTTATCGATCTTCTTGTTACTGAACTTTTACTTTGACAGAGTATCCCTGGAGTTCCGAAGATTAGAAATAATTACAATCCAGCAACATGGATGTTAGAGGTCACTTCTATATCCGCCGAAGTAGAACTTGGTGCAGATTTTGCCCAGAAGTACAGGGATTCTGCTTTATACGAGTGAGTTGCTGAGTTCAGCTATGCTTGTCATTGATTTTGTTGCTGTAATGTGAAATAATGTCTCTACTAGGTAACTTTGATACCATGGAATTTCTGCCATAGTTCTTCCTGACGTAAAGATAATTAAATCAAAAACCATTTGCTTTTCATCCTTTTTGAAATGCATGGGGGAATGGCCTTGTGTTTTGCTTGTCCTTCCTTATGTGGCCTTAGTGTTATAAGGTATCAAGGTTGTGCTAGTCTTTCTTAAGAACATCTATTTTGTGGAACAAAATATTGTCCTTAAGATGAATGATCTTCATATGACCTGCATTGGCATTTTAAAATTTGATGTGATTTCTAATATTATCCCATTTGCAGGAAAAACATGGAGCTTGTAAGGCAGTTGAGTAGTCCACCTCCTGGGTCAACAGATCTGCATTTTCCTACACGCTTTTCACAAAATGGTTGGGGACAATTAAAATCTTGCCTATGGAAACAGCATTTGGCTTATTGGAGGAGTCCAGCATACAACCTTATGCGTATCATGCATACGCTTGTAACAGCTTTAATTTTTGGGGTGCTTTATTGGAACCAAGGAAAAAAATTGTAAGTTTTAATGTCTAAGATTTCTACTACCTTTACAGAATGTTTATTACATTTTAAAAGTTTCTAGTCCTATCTACTGGATACCTTGGCAAAATTGAGCTTGCGCATTGTAAGTGACAGTAGAACCAGAATTTCTTTTTTGAAGAGTTTGTCTAATAAGCGTGATTCTTACATTTTCTTTGCTTAAGATTGTGCATCTGTAAGATATACAATTTTCTGCATGATGTTGTAGTTATGCAATATCTAATTTTGATTCTTTTTTTATCCATTAGGAATAACCAGCAGAATTTGTTCAATATATTTGGTTCCATGTATGTTGCCGTGCTCTTCTTGGGCATAAATAACTGCTCAACAGTTCTACCATATGTTGCAACAGAGCGAACTATTATGTATTGGGAAATATTTGCAGGGATGTACTCTTCATGGGCTTATTCACTTGCACAGGTATAATTTTCTTTGGAACTAATTGAATTTATCGTTGGCTACTTTCAGGGCATTATGAGTAATCTCAAACATTGTAAATTTGACGTACTTTGGATTCTTGCTAGATCTTCAAGAGAGATAGCATGAGAAATTTATCTCATCTTTTCCAATTGCTTTTACATGTTTACTTGTGCTAGCTTGATCCAAGAAGGGAAGAGAGTGAAAGAGAGGCGGAGTTAATATCTTGATATGAACCTCTTTCTTTCTTCTTCTTCTCTTATTTATTTTTAATTTTAGTTATATTCAATGCTTAGTAGTTGTGGATACTAATTTTGTAGGTGATAGTGGAGATTCCTTACCTCTTCATCGAAACTGTTATTTTTGTGACGATCAGCTATCCAATGATTGGATATTATGGGTCAGCTTATAAGGTTTTTTGGTACTTCTATACAATATTTTGTTCCTTGCTCTACTTCAACTATTTGGGAATGCTACTTGTGTCATTGACGCCAAACTTCATGGTAGCTGCAATTTTGTCCTCAGCCTTCTACACAACATTCAATCTCTTTTCTGGTTTTTTGATTCCCAAACCGGTAAGTTAAGGCTACAAAACTCCTCTCTATTGTGGCCACAAAGTAGCTATGGGCGCTAAGATTTAAAAAGCAGATATAGTAGAACTGATCATATTGTTCTACTCTTGCAGCAAATTCCAAAGTGGTGGATCTGGATGTATTATCTGACCCCTACATCTTGGTCACTTAATGGTATGCTTACATCACAATATGGAGATATAAATAAAAAGATTGTGGTATTTGGAGAAACCAAAACAGTTGTTGCATTCTTGGAAGATTACTTTGGGTTTCACCATGACCAGTTAGCTATTGTGGCGGTTGTTCTCATTGCCTTCCCCATTGCTTTTGCATCCTTGTTTTCATTCTTTATCGGACAGTTAAAATTCCAGCATAGGTAGATGATGGAGATGTTGTTTGTTGCTTGCAAGCCCTTTAGTTTGCAAGTAATTGTTGATTCAATGTAGTAAGAACTGTCGCATATTTATCAAGTAATGTATTGCTTCAGTGTAATAAGAACTACTATAAACTTATCAAGTTAAAAAATTATGTGTACAATATTTACATTTTAGATAACACGAATTGTTAACATTAGAAATTCTAATTACAACATGCATTGTCTATACACTGCCTTGCTAAGATATTGTGTTGTAAGTAACTCTATACATTTTAACTTCGAAAGGCATATTCACAAACACACTATTTATTTGGGATTTGTTGTGTGGCAGATCAAGTTTTATAATGGACAAGTTGTAAATTGTAGGTGATAGTTGAAGTTCCCTATCTCTTCATCGAAACTGTTATATTTGTGACTATCATATATCCAATGATTTGATATCATGGGTCAGCTTATTAGATTTGTTGATACTTCTATACTAGACTTTGTTCCTAGCTGTACTACAATTATTTGGGAATGCTACTTGTTTCATTCACACCAAACTTTATGGTAGTTGCAATTTTGTCCTCAGCCTACTAGACAATTCTCAACCGTTTTGCTAGTTTTTAGTTTTTGATTCTAGAATTGATAAGCTAAGGTTGCAAAATTGTCTCTGGTGAGGCCGTAATGTATTTGTGAATGTGAAAACTTATGAATATATAGTTGAACTTAATTATATATTGTACCACTCTTGTAGCAAATTCCAAAATGGTGGATATAATTGTATAGTTTGACCATTACTTATTGGATGCTGAATTGTTTGTTTACATTGCAATATGGAGCCATAAATAAGGACATTGTGGTATTGGAGTATTTTAAACAACAAACTAGTAAATTTAATGAAAAGACATGGAAATTTTATGCAGTAAATGAGGAGTTAGTGTTGTAGTCAAATTTTGAATCCCCAGTGTGGAGATTCATCGAGTCTAAGTGTAATTTTTCTTTTAATTGTATTCACTAACATTTGGCATTTGAAAAACCTAAAGCTGTTGTTGCAAGATCTGTTGTTGCTGATGCTCTGAGTTTTCAAGTCCATTTTATGTGCTTTGGGTTCTTCATAGAACATTGAGAGCTACAACATGAATATGTAGATTTTATGTAGCTTATTGGAAATTAAGGGTTAGCTTATAAGGCTTTCTAGTATTTCTATGCAACATTTTCTCTACTTCAATTATCTGGCAATGCTACTTGGTTCATTGATACCAAACTTCATGGTAACCGCAATTTTGTGCATGACCTTTTGCAAGTAATTTGTTGATTGATGTACTAATCAATGATGATAGGAAAATTTGTTTAGCAAGATTGATTGTAATTGATCAAGTTATCATGCAAGCAATCAATCTCAAAATACACACCAAGTTTTACGTGAAAAACCCTCTAATGTAGAGGAAAAAACCACGGGAAAAACCCGATCAATCCACTATAAGGAAAATTGAGATTACAACACTTAAGTTTATGCTTATAACTTTGAGTACACAACAAATTGGGAAAATACAAGAATATTAATTATCTAGGAAAAATATAATCTCACCACAAAACCTGAGAACTTGGTCAAGTACCTACCTCACCTTTCATGTTTCACCATGTGATGTAATACGCAAGCTCTAATGCCACTATGAAATGGTGAAGTAGTTTCTTTCGTAGGTATTTCTCAAAAGTGTATCCATGAGTTAAAATTTGCTCGAGTAGAAAATATGCTTCGCCACATACTAGAATTTGAATTCTAGTTTAAATCTGAACAAAAGAAAAATTTAACATGAGGGTTTGACATACACAAAAAACAGTATGTAAAAGCATGTTATGATAGAAGGTTAATAAGAATATGATGATTTAGCTTGCATTAAAAGAGCACAAAAAAATACAAATAAATTGCCAATTATCTCATCAGATAGCATCACTTGATAATGATTTTTTGAGAAATTTATAACCAAATTTCTATTCACTAGGCATGAGAGTTATCATAACATGAATAAAATGTGCAAGATTGACCAAAGAGATAAGGGGAGATAGTTGAGTTGAACTGGAAGGAAGAATCTGAATTCCGAAGGGTTGAATATGCAGCATCAGATGCATATTGATATCTGTCTTAAGAGTTGGCCATGATAGTTTCAAGTTATTCTGTTGCTCAAGGTCCCACGAGAGTACCTTGAAGCCAATGTTGACAAGGAGGCTATCAATCCCTGGAAGAAATTATACAGACCAAGATCTGAGGGAATAGGCATTTGCTTATTCTTCAGTCATAAAGGATTTTGAAGATAGATATGATATTTATGAAAGTTTGTGTATAAAGAATTTGTTCAGAAAGGTTTAATATATTGGTGCATGTCAAATTCACAACTCCCTATGTAAATTCCCAATTACAAAAACTACTAAGATGCTAAAGGTGAGATGCAACCAAGTACTAAAGTCTCCAACTCTGCCTAACTGTGAAGCAGAAGCTGAAGTATGACCCCTCTCAAAAATAGAGGATAATCTTTGAGCAATATCGATAAGATGGAAAATGTCCAAGGGCTGCTATGCATGCCGGAAATGGAAAAAGCTTATAAAAATGCATTCCATATCCAAATGTCCCAGAGCTGCTAGGTATGTCGGAAATGGAAAATCCAAGTATTTTAGTACAATTACCAACAAGTTGTGCAGATTACCCACTAATGAACAGTGAAAAGCCTAATTTCCACAAGAATAAGAAGAACAATAACAAAATATACCCTAAAAGGGGGATCGGGGGGATTTCTTGGCTTTTCTTGAAATTGATTACTTGTACCGAGTAAACTCACACCAGCAATGATTGTGAAGAGGCCAACACCTTTCAACCAGCAACATTCATGTTGGAACTAGAAAAAAGCAACCTGAATGTGCATTGCACAGGATCAGAAAATAATGTTAAACAAATGGTACCACATCGGCAGCTTCCAAACAAGCATTTCACCAGCAGGAAATTAACTAACAACTTAAAAATGATCATGCCACTATGTTGATTATCAATTCTATGCAAATTATAATGAATCTTTGGAATTGTTTTAGAATCAAATCCATGGACAGTGTACCAAAAATAGAACTTGAATTGTAGCAGTGGAAAACATAAATTGGTATTCACTAGGCCACAAGACACTACTGATGCAAACCTTCCACGTAAGCCTGATGATGAGGAAAAAATAAAGTACACGAGGCCACAATGGACAATATTGGCTGTAGCAGACCAACATTCTCCATGCTTAGAACTTTAAACACTGGCTGGCTACTAGCTTAGCGAGCTTCATCTTTGATCTGACCAATGAATGACAACCAAATCCACAAATTAATGTAGAGAATGATATAAGAAAGTAAGAGTTGCAAGCCAGAAAGAGCAATAATTGAAGGACGAAATTGAGAATTGGTCATTGGCAATAGTACTATGTAAAAAGGGGAAACTTACTTCCTTTGGCAGTTCAAAATCCATGCTCGCATCCCCAAGTGCTTGTTGAACATAGTTTCTCCGTCCTCCAAGGTCTCTTGTAAAGTGACTAATTAACTTTTTCCTAGTGGCAGGGATTTAGGGCTTATTCAGGGTAACAAACATCATTAGAAGCAAGAACTTTGCAAAGAAAGCATACTTTTTAAAATGATTAGAATTATAATACTTTTAATCACAATGAACAACAATGTTGACGGTCTAAAATAAATATACAGTAGTCCAACCTCTATTGAAAGGAGCTATGACACGTTAAGAGGGATTTCAAAGTATAAGCATTAAACAAGGATGAGCATCAGGAGCAACACATGAGTAAATTAAAAAGTAATCAGAATGACTCTTTATTTTTTGGTTTTTATTTTTAATATTATTTTTAAAAATTAGGTTCACTAGAAGGATAGACTATTTCCTGCAGCAGAGTATCAATTATACAGTAAACTTTACTACTACGCATTGCAACACATTTAATTCCTAAGCAAGATTCGGAGCATAAAAATAACCCAGAAAATATCATTTTAATTCCTATAAAAAACAGAGCTACCAAACACTTTATTTAAATGAGAAGTAGCAATAACTATGGAATTAGAAATCAAACAAACAAAACAGAAGTTAAGGGAAAAATATACCATATATGATATTTTGAGTGGCTTTATCTTCCTCACTTTCCTTTTGGAGTGAACGCATAGAGCTCATGCTCGTTTTGTTCCGTAGCTAAATCCTTGACCTTCCTGATGGGGTTTTCTCTTTGGGATTGATCTTCCTCATCAGACATAAATAATTTGTCGGTACGGTATATGTTAAGTCTAAAAGGCTTTGTCTATGATCTGAATCATGAGTGACAAATAGATGAAGATTGTTTTGAGATTTAATCAGAGATTACACTAGGAGATGAGCTAGATATGACATTGTCAATGATTTTTGGAGGTTCAGCCACAAAAGCTCTTGTGTATACTGCAAATTTCCAATAGAGAAAGAGTACTCTTTTTAACACAAATTTCAAATGTGTAAATTATAATTTTGTAGCAACTTCTTGATATTCCAGTCCTTTCAAAATTAGGGAACTAAAAAAACTCCAATTTTAACTCCATAACACAAAAAGCTAATAAAAATTGGTAAATCAAATTGCAATATCTTGTAAACCACAAAAGCCGCTCTTGAGCTATGTGAAAATTATCAATTATCAAACAGATATATTGGAGCAGTTTCCAAGGTAGAGGCAGCTATGTAAAGTTAACTCTTAAAGTTAATAATGGCAGGGGAGGTCTTTTTAGTAGATTACTGGATCCTGAATGCTGTAGACAGTATCAAAGGTGCCACTAACATCTCATGCTCTCCCAATTATGGTGCCATAGAATAAAATTTCAGTTATTAATATAACAACTCCCTTTTAAGCAAGCTGTGATTACCTTATGGACCAGAGTTTTGAATTCAACCTGCAATAATAAACAAGTTCAAGGAATGAGAAAATAAACCGATAGCATAAAACAATTGATGTAACTAATAAGAAAGTTTTCTGTTTATGCAATATCTTCATTTTAATTGTTAGCCATAGGCCCAAATAAATCAGACTTCTACTCTTGATACTGTTTGTCTTTATTGTCAATTATAATTAGTCTGTGTCTAATACATAAATTTGAAATTGCAAGGACATTTTGAATTTTAAATTCTAAAGATTGGTGGAAAAGTAAAGGAAATCATAGATACAATGTAATGGTATATTGTTACATTCAAAAAGTCGAGGGATAAATTGATAATAGTCCGAACCAAAGTGAGGTAATTGTCATTTACCCTAAAAATATATATATATATATATAAATCTAGAGATGAGCCTCCTATACTATATAGTATAAGAAACAAGTGAATTATCAATAACACAACAAAGTCTAAATTTGTGGAGTTTCAGTTTTTAGAAACAATAGAAGGCATCCTTCCCAATATAACACACACACACACACACAAACAATAACAGAGTCAACCTTGATAAAGGTAGACTTTAGCTTGTTGGGACTGGTTTTTTCATCTTGCAGGGAATAGAAAGTTAAAAATACTGTCGCTTGAAAGGGCAAACATGGTCCTCATGAAGAAAGGTGTCCAATCAATTATAGGATGCCTTAAATCTAGCAAAACTTTTCTGCTTTGAAAAAAAAAAATTTTAAAAAGGCATTTTAGTGTCACATTTTAAGCTACAAATGTGCAACATTATATCATATCTTCATCAGCTTACCAATTGGTTGAAGTCTGAGTCTATGTGCATCCGTTGGTCAGCCATGGTTGGACTTCAGATAAAGGGCAGGTGGTCATGGCCATAGCCAGCCCCTGTAGTATGGAAGCGATGGATCAAGGGGACAGGAGAAATTTTTTGTCACATTCTTTTTAATTCATTATGAAGAAAAGATACTAAATTCATTATGAAGAAAAGATAGAAAGATAGAAGCTAACTACTCTGCCAAGATGCATTATAATATTTAATTGTTACCTCAAAAAAATTTGATAAAGAAGTTTCTTCTGTAGCGCTCTCTAAATAGTGCATCCATGAGTGACAATTGGCTCCATCACAAAATGTACTTCCCAAAATCTGATGTTTGGTTGAAATGAGGCCAAAAGAGAATTAAATATTCAGCATGAGGTTTTTATGGATGGAGAAAAGGGTAAGTAAAAACATAAAAAAGATAAAGCAGAAATATTGAGATATGCCTTACAGTAGAAGATTAATCCAACTAACAAAGCCAAGGTAATTTGTCACTTCTTCTTGTCTTATGGTCACCTCATGTACTTCACACACTTCCATGTAACGAAATATTTCACTCCAGCAGCCCCAACAGCTTCTTCAAGTCAGCAATCCCAACCTCCAAAGCCACAAGCATAGCTTTAGCCCTTGCACTGAACATCAACCGGGCTACCCCATGTAAGTGGTCAAGAAGAAAATCTAGGTCAAAGCCTGCTAACAAAGCCAAGGTATTTTATCGCTTCTTCTTGTCTTATGGTCAACTCGTGTTCTTCATGCACTTCCATGTAACGACATACTTCAATCTCTTAGACATGAAACAAGCATACAATATTACTTTATCAATTGATAACTAGTGAGTACCTAACCTTATAACTTCAAAATTTAATAAATAACAAAAAATATTTTAAGCTTTAAAGAAGTATTACTCATAGAATTGTTGTCACCAATGCACAAGGCTCCTGCTTTCGCCCCAACTACACATTGTTTAAGCAGAGTACACTTTCCATTGCACCAAGGTCTGACTTGTAGTATTACCAGTATCTTTGAAGTCATAACACAGCTTTTCACGAAAAGCCCTATGATATGATGTTAAGATTGAACAAGGGCCAAAGAGTAAGAAATATTCTGCATGATGTCTAGACTGAATGAGAGAAAAATATCCCTTGGACATTAATAGGTTGAAAACAATAATTATTGACTACGGAACAAGATTCAAATGCAGTAACTGAAAGGAAAAAAAAAGAATAGGCAGAAGAAGAAAGGACAGAGTTACCTATAGAAGAATTAACATTTAAGTGCCTACATCAGTAATTTTTGGACTCGTCCTATCTTCTCCTCTCCACTCTTTATGGTGTTCTTTTCACAATGGGCAACTACGGATTGCAACAAATAGGAAGTACTTATCAAATTGTCACCATCTTCATTGACAAGAAGCACATCACTAAGACAAGAAGTCTACTTGCATCTAGATTCAAACTTTTAAACCTGTAACACCAACGCTTGATAATTAGCAACTATACTTTCAAGCCCTCAAAATTAAGTATAGAAGGTTGCATAAGTTTTAATGGTCACATTTCTACCTAACCTTTCATGTGTCATACGATAGGCAAGCTTTATTGCCACAATGAAATGAAGGAGTTTCTTCTGTAGGCCTTTCTCGAAAGTGTATCCATGTGTGAGAATTTGCTTGAGCGCAAAATATACTTCCTTACATACTAGAATTTGATATCTGGTTTAAATGAGGCCAACAAAAATAAAATAAAACAGTAAGAAAACAATATCCTACGGGAAAAAAATTCAAATTTTCTAATCACATTTCATCATTGGAAAGGACTTATACATAGCCGAAATAAATAAATAAAAAATGCGAAAGACCCATGTTAGGCATTCGAGTTGTTTTCAATACTTCAATTTGATTAGTCTAACTAAAATTCCAACTTTTATCCCCCCCCCCCCCCCCACAAAAAAAAAAAAAAAAAAAAAAACTAAAACTCCAACCTTTTATTTTTAATTATTTGTAGATATTTACTGAACCCATCAAGAATTTAAGATACATCACAAGAATTTTAAAAAAAAAAAAAAAAAAAATTGGTCCGATTAATGGGTGCCCTAGGAAATATAAAAAGTTGTAAGAAAAATCATTTTTTTTTTCCACAAAAAGTTTCTAAAAATAATTCTTAAACTAAAACCATTAAGGCATTTTTTAACTTTTCCCATTAAAAATACACAAGATAACTGAATATAAGCAACTGCATGGTATGCTACTTATGTGTATACATAACAAACAACTGAGAAATTGATAAATCTCTACCCTAGTAATTCTTTCCAATGGGAACTTTTGGCAGAAAATGAGGATATTTAATTGATATATAAATATATAATTCTTTTTTTTTTGCAAAATAAGAGCAGAGGAAGTTACCTCTGGGTGAACTTCTCAATCTTCTCTTTGCACCATCACCTTATCAATCCCAATGTTAAGGATGTGGGAAATCTTGGGCCAGTCCTCTCCTGTCCCTACTTTGCAACGTTCATTGAGTATTGAACACCTATAGATTAGTAATGTCTTCAATGGAGTTGTACGAAGGAAGTCCGGAAGCGACTTTAAATTTGGGCAATCCCAAAGATTTAACTATTGAAGTCGTGGCATTATAGTGACAATACAATCTTCTTTTTTTCTTCTCCTCCTCTCATTCCTTCTTCAATTCCAGTCCATTCTTCCCACGTGCTCATTAAAGAAAATGAGAGAGATTTCAAATTTGGGAATCTTTTTATTATGTATTCTTTCTTGTTTTCGATTTCTATTACTCCCAAAAATTCAATGCCCACCTTTTTTAAACGAGGTACACTCCCTATCGTTAATGATTCAAGCAATGGTAAATCCCCTAGAGGAGGCAAATGCTCTAACTTTCCCAAGACACCGAGAGAAAGTTTTTTCAATTTGGTCAAAGATGTTTCCCAATTAGGAAGCATGGTGCCCTCATACCCATTAATAGTTAAATCCTCTAAGTTTGCAAAAATCACATGTGGGAGATTATGCAGTTCTACAATGTGGTGATTTGTTAGAGTAATTTTTCGTTCAACTTTCCACTTCACTTCTTTAGATATTTTGGACAGTAATAAAATTATATTATTAGGACATTACTATTATTACTTAGTGTTTAACATACCACTATCATACCTCTTTTTTTTTTTTCTTTTTTTTTGAGAATCCACACCCGGAGGCTATGTTTTATTGATAAGAAACTAGAAAAGATTACAAATAATCTCGCGTAACAAGGGAAGCTATATCTTCAGGGATGGATTCAATTTAAACCTGTAGCTCATTACCGAACACCACTATCATGCTTCAATAACATAAACATGACATATCATAAATTTTCTAAGATATTTCCATAAGCCAACTAAACATTAAAATGATATTACAAAAAATTTATAGTAACTCTAATGCATCGCAGAAACAAAAAATATGATTAAACAAAGAATCAACCTATTAGTTACATCACATAATAACTAATATCTAATTTATATGACATTTACTCTATATTCTAAATCCTTTATCTCCTTAATTTTGTATTACATCATTAATTAAACAAAAAAAAACTCTTCATATTATTGCAACACGACGTCATGTTATTACTTTAAAATATTTTGAATATTCTATATAATCTTTTCACATAGCAGTTTACAGTATTATTCGTGCATCATACAGGCCCATTGCTAGTATAATATAAAAGTTGGATCCTATAACTGATGGATACACACAACGATGATAAGTGGCATAATCTTCTATCTATTTAGAATGATGTGGAACATGGTGCCATATGGCAAGTAGTAATCAGTTCATAACACATCACATCTAATATGCGGTAATATATTTAATCCTAAATTAAAGGCATGTTACAATATTTTTTATTTAATACTTTTAAAAGTGATGGTGCATGTATATGTTATTTACTAATATATATATATATATATATGTGTGTGTGTGTGTTTTCAACAGCTATTTGACAACTACTCGCTCGATCGATAGAAGACTTTTTAACAAGCTCTTTGAGTAATGTTTGATTGATCAGTAATTGGGAATTCAAAATTTGGTGTGTGCCATTAAAACTCATGTTTTTTAAGTTTTCGTGCACTACATGCAAACATATAAAAGACATTATAAGTATGACTAAAAAGGCTTTTAGGAGGCTATTCCCATGCACCAAACCAGTGCAAATCTTAAAGTTTATATAATCTTTTAACATTCCTTTAATTCATGTGAAAAATACCTACACCAGTCAAGCCTAGTAGGTATAGGAGGATTGAAAAAAATAAAGAAAACAATAAAACTTGAGAATAATTTAATATTTTAGAAAAGCTTTTGTAAGCTAATATTTTGAATTTGTTGAGGAAAAAAAAATCTTAAAATTTCCCTAGTTACAACCTAGGAGGTGAGATTTGAACCCTAAATTGTTATTAGAGATACATAAATTACATATTAGGGTAAATTTAAAATATTAACACAATAAATTGACATGCATTTGTTAGTCACATATTAACACAATATATGACTAGCAAACAACTTTCTTCAAAGAATGGGAAAAAAGAGAGAAAGAAAGTCCCATCATTGCAAAAAGGAATTTTTAACAAGGTTTTCAGTTATTATGTGTTCTTATTTTATTGAAACAGATTAATTTTTTTAATAATTTCACTAAAAAGGTTTTTGGTAATTCTTGGTTTCTTCCACATGTAGATGCATGGCTTGAGACAGTTTTGTTTCATAGTTTGATGTGGGGGAAGATTTAGCTGGGTAGGAAATTTATGTCACGAAACACAAAATATTTTTCTTGACTTTACTTACTAAGGTGTGCACCATTTTTTGAAAGTTATTATAAAATTGTACTCACCCAGAGAGCCCAAATTGAAGGTTAAGTGATGATTATATTAGATATGCCTTAGTAAGGGTGTTTGATATGAATTGGGGAGATAATTTCCCTTCAAATGAGTGAGTAGTTGCTCTCGGAGGTTGAGTGATGATTATATAACATACGCCTTAAGGGTGTTATGATATGAATTTGGGGAGATAATACCTTAAAGAGCTTCCGATTGAGTTAATATAACATGTAAGTATACCACTTAACCCAAAAAACTTAGACATATGAGTTTGGGCCCAAACATCTAATTATGTTATATTAACAGCTCTCTTTTGTTATTTTTATTCAATATAAGATTTTACTTGCAACAAAAATTTTAACGAACTTTTATTATGGTTCTTATTTTTAACTAAACGAGATCCGTAAAGCCCAAGGAGTGATGATTTGCTAGTGACGCAAATGTCATATTAATGATGATGGATGCAAAAAGAAATAATTGGCAGCCATTATGTTTTTTTTTTTTTTTTTTTTTTTTTTTTTGTTGAGAAAGAAGCCTTAGAGGCTATAGCATTAATGTATTAAGGCTAAATCAGCCCGGAAAACAGAAAAGGAGAGTGGAGGAACAATCTCCATCCACACAACAAAGTTCACAATATGTTTTGCATGCCTAGCAAGACTGTGTGTAATTTTATTACATTCTCCCTTAACATGAGAGTAGTGTAATTCGTTAAAATTATTAGATAAAAACCTTGCATCAGTAATCAAATAACCAAGAGGAGCCAGAGAGTTTGTATGAGCTACCAAGGCTTGAGGAACGAGCAAAGAGTCCCTTTCCATCACTGCATCTGTTATGCCAATTTCCAAAGCAAATTCAAGTGCTCTTGTTGCTGCCATGGACTCTATTTCTGCTGCCAGGAATCTGCGTGGGAGCTGCTGGGAAATTGCAGCTATAGGATAGCCCAAGGAGTAACGAATTACAACCCCAATGCCCGATACATTATCGGAATCGAAAGTGGCACCATCATAATTGATTTTGTGCAAACCAGGGGTGGTGGTTGCCAAGAAGTGATAACTATATCATATAGGCAATTTCTATTGCACACAACTACGTGCACATATCTATCTATAATCAATATATATATATAAAAAAGCAGATATTTCATGTGAGAGAGAATGAAGTTTTGCCAATTAGCACATTCCTTGAGACTCTCTCATTTAGGTTTCCATCTCATCAAAATTTGCATTTAAGTCAAATTTTTAGTTCATCGAATGTGTTAATGAAATAAATACACATTAATTATCATAAGTATGCACTAATTATATATATATATTATATGTATGTATGTATATAAATATTTTATATGTTTTTTTATAAAAAAAATTTATAAAAGAAAGCAAAAATCTCATGTGGGAGATTATGCAATTCTATTATGTGGTGGTTTGTTAGAGTAATTTTTGGTTTAACTTTCCACTTCACTTCTTTACATATTTTGGACTATAATAAAATTCTATTATTAGGATATTACTATTAGGATAATCTACCACTATCATACCTCTTTCTTTCTTTTTTTCTTTTTTTTGAGAATCCACACCCGGAGGCCATGATTTATTGATAAGAAACTAGAAAAGATTACACATAATCTCGCATAACAAGGGGAGCTATATCTTCAGGGGTGGATTCAATCCAAACCTGTAACTTGTTGCTAGACCCATTATCTTCATTCCTGTTTTTACTTTGCGTGGAGGGGCTGAATGGGATGATTAAAAAAGCGGAGATGGATGGGGATATCCAAGGGTTTTCCCTATGTAGGAGAGGCCCAAAATTAACACATTTGCTTTTTGCAGATGATTGTCTTCTCTTTTGCAAGGCAACTATGGATGAGTGTGGGAAGGTGCTTGATATTTTGAATGTTTATGAGGAGACATTGGGACAAAAGATAAACAAAACCAAAATAGCCCTCTTCTTTAGCAAAGCAACTGATGCTGCAATGAAGAATAATATTAAAGAAGCTTGGGGAGTTCCGGAAATTATGCAATACGAGAAATATTTGGGTTTATCTTCATTTGTTGGGAAAGGGAAAAAAGCTAGCTTCAACTACATCAAGGAGAGGGTGTGGAGAAAAATCCAAGGATGGGAAGGGAAGGGAAGTTACTTTCACAAGCAGGTAGAGAAGTGTTGATAAAATTAGTCATCCAAGCCATCCCAACATACACAATGGGATGTTTCAAAATTCCTTTGGGCCTATGCAATGAGATTGAAGCTATGATAAAAAAAAGTTTTGGTGGGGACAACGAGGTGACCGAAGAAAAATCCATTGGGTAAAATGGAAGGATTTGACTAAATCAAAAGCAGTGGGTGGTATGGGTTTTAGAGATCTTGCTATGTTCAATGACTCACTCTTAGCAAAGCA
Organism: Quercus aquifolioides; assembly: GCA_019022515.1. Classification (NCBI taxonomy): domain Eukaryota; kingdom Viridiplantae; phylum Streptophyta; class Magnoliopsida; order Fagales; family Fagaceae; genus Quercus; species Quercus aquifolioides. Next base: position 9,800,541 of record CM032330.1, on the reverse strand, counting down.
AGCTTGGAGGCTTTTGCATGACCATAATACTCTCTTCTATAAGGTTTTCAAGGCAAGGGTTTTTCCAAATACAACAATCATGGAGGCTAAGGATTCAAGATTGGGTTCTTATGCATGGAGAAGTATATTCATTGGGAGGGACGTTATTCAGAGGGGAGCGAGGTGGAGGGTTGGCAATAGAAAAAAAATCTGAATTTGGCAGGATCACTGGCTGCCAAGGAAGCACCCTCCCCTTTTATCAGTTTGTCCAATAGCAGATTTTGAAGACTCAACTGTGGATATTCTTATTGATCCACAAACTAGGCAGTGGAATGTAGAGATGGTGGAAGGCTTATTCCATGAGGAAGAGGCGGAGTTAATCAAGCAAATTCCATTAAGCCATTTTGCCTCGGAAGACATCTTGTATTGGCCCTATTCAAGCAACAGATTGTACAGCTGCAAGTCAAGTTATAAGTTCTTAAAAATGGAGCAGTGGCGGCTCCAGGAAATTTTTTCAGGGTGTTCCTCAACAAGCATAAATTACACAATCTAATAAAAAGAAAATTTTATATATTGACAATAACAACAATCAAAAAATACGCAAATACATAAATTTTACAATTGCCTTCTACGAGTTTTCATATTTTGAAATCGTTGCATAATAGTCTCATTATCAATGCTACAAGCTACATATTTTTCAATATACACAACCAAGCAATCATTCATCCATTGATCTCCCATTCGATTTCGCAGTTCATTCTTTATATATTTCATTGCTGAAAAACTTCTTTCTACTGTTGCAGTAGCAACTGGAAGGGTAAAAGCTAGCTTTACAAGCAAATAGACTAATGGATAAGTCTCGTGCTTTCTTGCGCTCACTAACTTTTCAGCAAGTTCACTAACTCCTTGAAGCTCTAAAAAGAAGTCATTGTTGTGCATATCAAAAATGTAATTCTGCAGTTGAGAGTCAAGTGCCAAAATATCTGTCCCATGAAAATCAGAGGGATAGAACTTAGCCAGACGTATCAACTTTTCCTCATCGAAAGCCACAAATGAATTACTTGGATCCAAGCAAGCCATACAAAGTAGCAAATCGGTATTCGCCTTAGAAAAGCGGTTGTTAAGCTCTTGAAGTTGCATATCTATGACTGTGTAGAATAGCTCAACACGATAATGATGTAAATTTTTATTTTGTTGCGTGTTGCGTCGCGGCCTCCCACTAACTACAAATATCGCTTCCATGTCCAAGATAGGAATATCATGTAAGGTACAAAATAAAGATACTTCAGCCAATAAAGATGCCCATCCATCATCTCTCATCACTTGCAACCGTTTTTTAGACACTTTAACAAGATCCATAACATTTACTATATCTTGATTTTTTTTTTTGCAATGCTATTGACAACTCATTTGTGATCCCTAAAATATTTTTCATCAAGTGTAGAGCAAAGACAAATTCAAATGATAGAATTGACCTCATAATAGATCGAGCATCAACTTTTTGGTCGGAGAGGCCATCTTCTTCAATAATCTCTAGTACATCAACAACAGCAGAGAACATCAAAATCAAGTTGAGAATAGTCCCATAATATGATCCCCAACGTGTATCACCAGGACGTTTAAGATTTATCTCTTGATTCAAACCTTGCCCACTTCTACATACACCATTCTCTAAATCTTCTTTAATTTTGGCAAATTGTGTATCTCGAAGAGCATCTCGTCTCTTACAAGAGCCTCCAACAACAGTTACTAAATTACTAACCACATAAAAAAATTCAGCAATGTTAATGTGATTTTTAGCAACAGCAACAAGTGTCAATTGAAGTTGATGAGCAAAACAATGGACATAAAATGCTGACTTGTTCTCTTTCAAAATTAAAGTTTTAAGTCCATTGATATCACCTTGCATATTACTAGCCCCGTCATAACCTTGCCCACGTAGGTTCGATAAACTCAAATTATGTTCACAAAGTAAACATTCAATAGCATGTTTGAGTGACAAAGCGTTAGTACTTGCTACATGTACAATACCAAGGAACCGCTCTATAATAATTCCTTCTTTGTTCACATAACGAAGAACGAGGGTCATTTGTTCTTTCACTGAGATATCACGTGACTCATCAACTAATATTGAAAAGAATCCATTGTCAAGATCCTTGATGATGACTTTGGATGTTTCACGTGCAATTTCATTCACAATGTCTTTTTGAATATCAGAGTGGGTAAGCTTGCAATTTTTCCAAGATTTTTGCAACACTTCATTGATAGATTCATTGTGATCCCCCCAAAATTGTAAAAGCTCAAGGAAGTTTCCTCTATCACTTGAACCTTGAGATTCATCGTGACCACGAAAAGCTAATCCTCGGCATAAAAGGAATTTTACGCAATCAACTATTGCATTTAATTGAATGCGATATTCAGTTTTATCTTGTTTTGATTGCTTAACAAAAACACTTTGAATGTGTTGCTTTTCCTTCAGTAGATCTTCACTCTTCTTGACAGCTTGGTTATGAGCACTATTAACTCCTCCAACATGGGAATCTAACTTCGCAAGTTGATTCCAAAGTTTGAATCCCTTCGTTACAAAAGTCTCACCTCCTCCTTGCTTACCAACATCTTGCCCAAATAGGTAGCAATAAAAACAAAATGCTGCATCCTTGTCTATCCTATATTTCAACCACTTCTATTTACATACCATTCCGATCTAAATCGACGGGGGCTTTCCAGAAAAATATGATACAGGGTAATCATGAACAGGTGGTTGACAAGGGCCTTTGTTAAATAATATCTTCTTATTTCATCATGATTATTAGGATGATAAGATGATATCTTTTGGTCGTAGCCCAGGATCTGAAGGAAGATTTTCTAAGTTAAAGTCAATACGAATTCACTTAGAAGATGAAGATAATCTTGCACAGGAGATGAATCTTGGGTACGTGGTTTTCTTATCAAATATTTGTTCAAAATTCTAGCAAAAGAATAAACAATAAACTATAAGTTTATTTGAAATATTAATAAAATTATTAATTATTATTGTTTAGTTGTTTCATTAATTTGTTTTTCTTTTATAAATTATAATTGTTATATTGTTGTTTCATTAATTATAAAATTATTAATTGTTATTTAGCCTAACATAATTTAATTATATTTGTCTTTTATAATGTATTAGTTAATTTAATATAAAGCTTTAATTATTGTTATTTAGCGTAACAATAAACTATATTGCTTCAATTTATTTGTCAGTAATTATACTGCTTTAATTTGTTTGTCATTAATTATACTGTTTTAATTTGTTATATTGTTTAGCCCCTTATGCACATTATACTAAAAGAGTCGGACATTACACATTCTATGTGCAGCACAATAATTAAAGCAGTGTAATGTGTAGCATATTACACTACTTTAATTATTGTTTATATCCGACCCCAGCCCATCAACCCATCTACCCCCCTTCCACTCAACAGACAAGCACATGCCTGATGCCCAATCACAATAACCTGCCAATTAGAAAATTTCACAATCACAATAGACAATAAACATTACACTAACACTAAAAGACAATCAATATTTCACCAACACACTAACCAACACCAACAGATAAGATAAAGCCAAATTCAAAAAGAGTAAAGACAAAAAAAAAAAAAAAAAAAAAAAAAAAAAACCAGGCAAAAGCAAAATATAAATAAAAGTAATTCGGCCAGCCAATCAGAGAATTCAAAAGAGAGAGAGTGTTACTGAGTTAGAGTATTAAAGAATAAAGAGAGAGAGAAGCGTTCATTACTTTCATAGTTGATGGAAATATTCGTTACGCAGCGGAAATGTTAAAGTAACGGATCTACTTCATTCACAATTGTCAACATGTTCCATATAAGTTTAGAATTAGAGAATAAGATAGTGTTCCTTGAAGCAGTGAAATCAAAACCGAAAATTCAGAAGTTCTTGAGAAGACTTTCAATCTTCACTTCCAATTCTACTTAACCCCCAAGATGTGTGGTTTTCTCAATCAAATATATGAGTTTGTTCTAGAGAGAATTTCAGAGTGTCCAACACTCTCATACATACCAATTGTTGTTCTTAAAATTTGTATGTTTCTCTCTAGATATATCTGATTATCTAATTGGACTAGCCTTTTGGGCCTTCGCAATTGGGCTTTAGAGCATCCACATCCCAATCCTATATCTCATCCTATTTTACCATCTCAAAAATCTACTTTTTCAATTATACCATACCATTTACAATACACCCAGCATCCCAAAATTCTATATCTCATCCTTTTATTAAAATATTATTTTTTTAATCTTTCTTTATTATTACTTTTCCAACCATCATTTTTTTGTTTTTTTTGATAAACAACTGGCAGTTGATACAAGAATCTGTTTTTCATTTCTAAAGTAGGCCATTTGGGCAAACGTTTAATACAGAACAAGAAGACAATGAGAACAAAGAATTGGAAACAAAAGGAAAAGGGGGAAGGGGGAAAGGGAGAAACTAAGAACTGCCAAAGAACCTGTATAGAGAAGACTAAACAATAATAACAATTTCTATGATTTTAAAATTCAAAACTGAACCCGAATGGTAGGTCCAGAAGGGTTCACCATGTTTCTCATCCCAAGTGGTAATTCTGTGCGCTTCCTCAGGTCGTACCAAACAACCACATTCCTCACTTTGCAAAAATTAACTAATCAATCTTCACTGATGAGTAGATAAGCCTTGTGAACCAGAAGCATGCATAGAAACCAATTGTACCAGTCAGCACGAAAAATGAGTATGAGGCAATCAGCATGTAGCCAAATTCAACTATTCTACTTTTTCAAATTCATCCAGTCCAACGGTTGGAAATCCTCAACAACCTGCCAAATTTTTTTTCTTTTCAATTTCTTTCCAACACACACACACACACACACACACACACACACACACACACACACACACACACATACACACACACAACCTGCCAATTTCTTCTTTCCAACACACACACACACACACACACACACACAACCTGGCAATTTCTTTCCAACACACACATCCTGCCAGTTTTTTTTTCTTTTCAATTTCTTTCCAACTATTTCAACAACCACAGAACCTGCCAATTTCTTTCCAACTATTTCAACAACCACACACAGAGAACCTGCCAATTTTTCGTTTTTTTTGAGAAAGAACTTGTCAAATATCAATTTACTCAAACTTGCTAACTTTGAAAATCCACATACATACATATAAATGCAACCTGCCAAATATCAATGTACTCAACCTGCCAACTTAAAAAATCTACATACATATATATACATACAGCCTGCCAATTTTTAAAATCCACATACATATATATATACATACAACCTATCAAATATCAATGTACTCAACCTATCAACTTTTATAATCCACATACATATATATAGATACAATCCACATACATAACTATAAATACAACCCACATACATAACTATCAATGTTGTCTTTAGAAGACTTGTACATATATCAAATTACAATAAAACCCCATATGCATAACTCACACACTTAAGTTCCTACACCTCCCCTTGTAATTGCCATAAATGTTCAATGAGGTCTAATTGGAGTTGAGAATGAATATTTTGATCTCGAATACATTGATAGGTTTCAATGAACTCCGTAAATTCATTTGTGTTCTCTCGTGACAGTTGTATAGTAGGATTGTCATCAATTTGCTCATAATCTTCTTCCACCGCTTCATTTACATCTCGCTCATCCTCAATGATCATGTTATGAAGAATTACGCATACTTTCATGATGTCTTGGAGCGTTTCACTATAGAAAAATCTTGCAGGCCCACGCACAATTGCGAATCTTGCTTGAAGCACTCCAAATGCACGCTCTACATCCTTTCTATTCGCCTCTTGAGCTTTTGTAAATAATTTTTTCTTATGTCCTCGTGGAGATGGAATTGTTTTAACAAATGTTGACCACTTCGGATATATGTCATCGGCAAGGTAGTATCCCATTGTATACTCATGGCCATTGATTGAGTAATTAACTGCAGGAGCACGTCCTTGTTCGAGCTCAGAAAATATAGGAGATCTTTCTAATACATTAATGTCATTATTTGACCCAGGTAATCCAAAAAATGCATGCCATATCCAAAGATCATATGATGTCACAGCTTCCAAAACAATGGTTGACTCACGAATGTGACCAGAGTACTGACCTTTCCATGCAGTCGGACAATTTTTTCATTTCCAATGCATGCAATCAATGCTCCCTAGCATCCCTGGAAATCCACGTTTTTCCCCATTGACTAAAAGTCTAGCAATGTCTTCGTTGTTTGGAGACCTCAAGTATTCCTTGGAGAAAATATCAACCACCGCTTTAACAAATTTTTTCATACTTTCTATTGCAGTGGATTCTCCAATCCGCACATACTCATCCATAAAATCAGCTGCCACTCCATACGCAAGCATCCTAAGTGCAACTGTTATCTTTTGAAGAGAAGATAAACCGAGCCTTTGGGCATTATCTCTCTTTTGGATAAGGTAAGGTTCATAAGTTTCCACTGCAGATTGAATACGGAGAAAAAGAGACCGACTCATCCGAAATCTTCTCCGAAATAAATTAGGAGGATATATTGGTGTGTCGGCAAAGTAGTCAAGATAAAGTCTTTTATGGCCTGCCAAACGATCACGTTCAATATACCGATGACGTTTACGTTGTGATGTTGAACCCTTAAGAACTCGCCTCATTATCTCATCCTCGTCTGAGTCGTCAAGAAGCAATTTGCGAAGCCTAGAGCGACCCATAGAAACAACCTTGAAGACAAAAGTGTTAGGAAATTATCACAATTATTGCAAAGCAAGCAAAGATTACATTATAGAATGGGATTGAATTTGAGAGATAGGAAACAGTCTCTTTCTCTGCCTGTGGCTATGGCTAATAGGCTTAATTCCACTTTGTCTTTGCCTTTTGGGATGCCCTCTTGGGAGAGTAATATACGTCTTCAAGCTCAAGGTAATAACAGTCTCTCTCTCTCTCTCTCTCTCTCTCTCTCTCTCTCTCTCTATATATATATATATATATATATACAAGGCCTACCCTTTAGAAAACTCTCCCCACTACACCTTTTTTTCCTTTGCATTTCTTTCCTCACAAACAACAATACCCACATTCTCATTCATTCATTCACTCACTCACTCACTCACTCACTCTTTCTCTCTCATAATATGGCTAAATTCATCAGTGTGGTCCTTGTTAACAAGGGAGTCCTAATTGTTAACAATGCTTGAGGAGCAATCATGGACACACAAGCAGTTGCTGATGCTTGTTCTAGTGGACATGTTGCAGGTAACTCAAAAACTAGCCAAAAATAAATGAATCTCTAATGGATGAAGAAACCTATTTGTTGTAATTTAAAATATAGCATTATTATATTCTTTACAACATAACATAGGTTTTATGTTTTTCTCTTTGAGTGTTCCTTTTTATTGATACCTGATAATATGGGTTTCTGACAGCTTATACAAAAAGGGCTAACGGATTTATTTTGTTTTCTAATTCTACAGGTTACAGTGGTGATGTTTGGTTCCCTCAACCTGCCCCAAAGGACCACCCATGGCGTTATATGCCTAACCATGCTATGACCCCTCATATTTCTGGTACCACCATTGATGCACAGGTATGTTTTGTCCTCTTTTCCCCTATGTTTAATTTTTTATTTGTTCAATTTCCTGTTAAACACCACCAATTTTAAATGGAACTTGTGCAGTTACGATATGCTGCTGGAACTAAGGATATGCTCGAGAGGTACTTCAAGGGTGAAGAATTTCCTTCACAAAACTACATTGTCAAGGAGGGTAAACTAGCAAGCCAGTACTAGTAAAAACTTGTGCTTCTTGTGCGATGGTCTGAGTTTGTTTTCTTCTGTCAGCAAGGTCCTGAAATAAATTACTTGCTTTTTAAGGTTTTTAAGTTTTCTGTTTTAAATCTGTAATGAGAACTAATGATGGTTATAATTCCATCAACTATTAAGTTATCTTAGCATGCAACAATGAATTTCTTTTTTTTTTTTTTTTTGTGCTAAACTACTAGACAGTCACTTGTATCAACGAGTTTGAGTGGAATTATATATATATATATATATATATATATATATATATATATATATATAACCAAATTCCAATGGCATACATATAACCTTGGGCGACAGAAATACGAGAGAACACATGCTTTGACCGAAGAAATGGCTACATACACACATTCAGACAGACGCCATGACCAATTAATATTATATGACACATACTTGTGGGGGCTACCGTGTTATATAGCCTACCATAAAAACAAATCTAAAAATAAACTGAACGTGGTTCGTACAATCATACATGTGCACACATCCAAACTTGATAAACTACAACCATTATTCCAATATTTTTTTTTTCATTTAGTAGTATGTACAATTCAATTATTCAAACATCAAAGAAAAAGTACTCCTGTACAAAATCTGAGTTTGGTCAAAGATACCAAAGTTATATTATATTATTTATTATAAAAAAGAAAGAAAGTGCTAATTTCCGAAGCTTTAATCATAGATGCATAAACCCACCCTCCACAAATTTCCACCCTTTGTTGATGTAGCAGTTAATCTTGGTTAATTAAAAAATAAAAATGACATACTTTTCCAATTTCTATTTTCCACTATCTTACACCCTTAATATTGGATTGTGGGTACCCTATAATTAACTTTAATTGGGTAGCCCTGTCAATGTTTGGCAACTGAATTTGACAGGACATTTATCCGATGTGGGTGTTTTTATTATTAAATGGATATACAAAAATTAAAATAAAACTAGACAAGGATTTGATCTTCCTACCTTAGATTGAGAAGTTAAGGCCTCATCATATTGTTTCAAGAGTTTGGGTGGAACAAAATTGTCAAAAAAAAATGCTGTATAAAGATACTCACAAAGAAAGCAAAAAAGAATTAATAGAGAAAAACTCACCACCCCAGCAAAAGCCTGTAGCCCCAACTGAAGAAGCACCTTTAGTTTTCAAAGTTTCAATTATTGGCTTTGCCTCCTCAAATCCTTTATCCTATAGAAATAATTATGATACTATTAGTGCAAACTGAAAATTGTATAGCAATTAGTAGAAAACTGCAATATTAGGGTCAGTGGGTCACCAATTTTAACCAAGGTCACAAAAGGTGGACACAACCAGCTAGTTCAATAATTTATGAAGGGTCATTGTGAAGGGTAAAAAACTTCAATAATTTATGAAGGGACACAGCCAGTCAGTGGGTCACCAATTTATGAAGTATGTAGCAATACATTCAAGTTTCACAAAAGGGTCATGTGACATGAAGTATAGTTATCCCCTACATCAAAATATTTTAGTACATGAATGTTCATTGAATTGCAATATTCATTCATGTACTAAAATATTAATCAAGAAATTGAAACACTAGCTTAGTTAATCAATCTTATTATAAGCAAAAATACATCATCAAACATAGGAAGGACATAAGTTTTTCATATAAGCAAAAATGATGTGATTACATAAGTGGCACAACCTACTGCCAATTGATCAAGTTGGAACAATACATCATCTACATGTTCCAAACCTATGCTTAAAATAAGCCACTACCAAAATAAGGTTGAAACAAAATATCATCTACATATGCCAAACCCCAACCCATATATAATTTACTACCAAAATATAGTTATGACAAGACATCATCTCCTTGGGTCAAACCCAACTATTTACCCTAATTGTTGTCTTGCAAGGATTTGATCCTTGAGTTTTTCAAAATAAAGTCTTTCTTTGTTATTCATGCCACTTGTATCCAAGGTCATTATTCTTCCCTCCTCCCTAATAGTTTCAAGACGAAGCCTTTCATTTTCAATATCAACTCTACGCGTCTCCCTACTAGTTTCAAGACGAAGCCTTTCCTTTTCAATATCAGCTCTTCCCTTTTCAATTTCAGCTCTTTCCTTTTCAATTTCAGCTCTTTGCGCATCCACTCGAACCCTATCCGCTTTGATGCGAAGAGTCTCATTGTCTTGTTCACGTGTTTCTTGCATATATTGCATTTTTTTCACCAAATAATCCCCAAAACCCTTATCATCATCTGTTCTCTTTCGCTTAGCCTTTTCGGCTTTTCTACCAATTGGTCTCTCTACCTCCACTGTGTCATCATCATTACTACAAACTTGATTAACTGAACTGGGAGTTTGAGGGAGCCATTTTGATCTTTCCTTAGGCATACTCCACTTTGGTTGGTTCTTCAACACAACCCAACAATGTTCAAATGCAAAAGGTGATTTTTTGCCGGTTGTTTGAGCTGATGACTCTTTATATAGTTCCTTTGCTTCTTTCAACTAAATTTTAAAAAAATAAAATAAAATAATTAGTGTCTTGAAACTATTCGGAAATTATTATTGTGACACTATTGTAATATATTTTATACCTTGTCCTTGTAAGTCACACCACTTGGATTTCGGGCTTCAATTTTAGCCATGAAACCAGCAAACCTACTTGTCTCCCTATTAATATTTCCCCATCGACTTTGAAGGGAGGAAGCAGAACGTGTTGTTCCGCAAGTGTTGTTCTCGCAAAAGTATTGCCAAATTTTCTTCCAAAATTTGGCAATCCTTTGGTCAGTACCTTGCACGGGATCCATGCTAGTGTTAAGCCATGCGGAGACAAGGAGGTTGTCCTCATCTACACTGAAGTTGCCACCACGTTTTGTTGGATTAGGGGTGACAATTTCAACTTCCGGACAAGACTCTTGGATGGGCATTGAAGTATTTTGAGACTCACTTAAAAGTGGTGCCAAAAAATCATCATCCATTTGTGACATATTAGCCCATCGTGTTATCTCTTCTTGTGTACTCATCCCTTTTAAATAAGGAACTTAAAACAGTTAGTGAAGAAAAGACAAAGGTTATTAAGAAAGAATGTCATTAACTTGACTTAGTTATTTAAGAAAACTACATGCTGTTAACAGTAGCTTCAATGAGAGCGAGTTCAATGAACAGGGTAACTTACTCTTTCCCCTTTTTTTAAAGTTTTGCATATTTATTATTTTTATTATTTAGAAGTAAATAAATTCATTGAAAAATCGATAAGAAAAGCACTGCCCAAGTACACGGACTGTATACAAGTGATACTGCAGAAAGAAATAAGGAGAGAACAAAAGTAACAAATAAACAGAAACTAATGAAAGCTCATGGAATCCAGAAATCTAGAAACCCTTCTGCAGAAAATGGAGTTCAATTGTTGATAGCAAGCATAAAATTTTGTCACTTAATAAAAAGATTTCAGTAGTTCCATTGGTGCTGCCTATTTGATGGTAGAGTGAATCAAGGCATTATTAAGAGTTAAATATTCATTTGGGATACTTATATAATGTTCGTATCAGAAATAATCTCAAGATGGTTTTTAGCCTTTTTCTTATGCTGCTTGCTTAAATTAAGAAATCTCTAGAAATATTATTCCAAGTTCCGAACAAAGTCATGCAAGAATAACTTTTTCATTGTGCCTGAAAATGATTTCCAAAAGCACATTTTAGACACCTTTCTTTAACATTACTAAAGGAGAAAGGGAACTGGGGAACGCGGAGCTGCTACTTCTAACTGTATCTAAAATAATCCTAACCATTAAGATTTACGAAGACAAGGTTGAATACCCACAACTGCCTATATCACTGCGGTAAAAATGACAATCTTGACTTTTCATTTCTATCAATGGAGAAAAAAGAAAGTATAAATAATAAAGAAAATTAATTAAAACCCACCAAGGAAGAAGGTTGCTACTGGACTAGTCCAAAATTCAATTACTGGCTGGACCAGTCCCATTATCAATCACTTGCCAGGCTTTCACCACCAGGGGATTCAGCCTTAACTCCTACCGCTTGGGTTTAATTTTTATTATTATTAACAGAGAGAGAAAGAGAGAAGAGGTGAAGAAAGACTCCAAATGGTCTTCAAGCACGATTCTAAAATCTTCCCTATCAAGTTCACATAACCAATTATCAATGAAGCAAAATAATACACATGCAAACCCACTTTTATGTAAATCCCATTTACGAGCTACAAAAAAATAATGCATAAATCAACAAGCATTTTACAAAATCCGAATAGTACAACAAAATTTTCATGTTCACAACAGGAATTTAGAACAAAGACATGGATGATATCAAAATGTGGAAGAAATAAGGGATCTGAGATGAGAAGGGATTTGGGTTTGGGTTCCGTACCTTTCTTTTGAGGACCCAAATTTGAAGCAAAGCAAAGTGAGAGACCGACGGGGAGAGAGTGAATGAGAACCAAATGCAAAGAAAATCAACCAAGCTGAATCCCACCTCTGCAAACATTAACAGCAATTATTTGATCAAAACCAAAACACAAACACAAATTTTATTGCAGAAAGAGAAAAGAAACATAAACACAAAAACTCAAAATCTTACCAGGCCTTTGATTTTGATTTGATTTCAGAGACCGACAGAGTGAAGAGTGAATCAGTAAAAAGGGATGACTGAATTGGTGAATCCAAACCCACAAATCTTAATGGAGTGAAAAGTGAAATGGGTATCTAGATGGTTGGATTTATGGGTGCCTGTGAATCGGTAAAGGGATCGGAGCACGGATGCTCGTCGGAATCATTATCGGAGAGAGAGGGTCATCGGAGAGATAGAAGCACCTAAAACTTATCGGAGAGAGAGGGACAGAGTATTGGGTCTGAAGAAAGCACAGAGCAGAGGAGAAAGAGAGAACGGAGAAAGAGAGAACGAAGAGATATAAAAGATCAGAAATAAGGAGGGAGGAGAGAGAAATTCCCGGCATAAAAAGCATTAAAAATTATTTTTTTTTATACCATACAGCTACAGTACCATCTTACATTTAAGATGGTACTGTAGCTAAATCTAAAAAAAAAAATAGCTTTTCCCATATAGCCTCCCAATTGCTGAGTGTTTGTTGGGCTTGTATGCCAAATATATCTAACATTTAGCATATGGAGAGCCCACTGCGGATGCTCTTAGTATGTGGCTTGGAGTGGGACCAAAAGGGAACAAATAAGACACTAGCTCCAATGGGCCTTAGGCTTTTCTGTCAACTCTTGACAAGTCCAAGGTTACCATTAATTATATTTAATACCACTATATAAATATAATTGCATTCTAGGCTTTATTAATAAATTATATCTCAAGACTTTATTGTACATGCAACCCTTTCATCAAATATTCATAGTAATACAAAGTCATTAATGAAGACTGCCACTTTGTTGATTACTACATCTTAATCCTTGAGTACCCAGTTTAATCCTTTGAGTTATTCATCATATATTTATGAAATCCAATTTCATAAATATATACTTTAGTAACTATTTACTAAAGTAGTTAGGCCTAACATTCTGAATAACAAACCTATTAAACTTATCTCAAGGGAATATTTTATATTTCCGTTAAGAGACTATGAATTCCATCTTGAGAATATATGTTCCATCAACACTAAATGTGGCTGCCCAACATACTGAGGTTTTGACCGTTACTTTAGATCTCACTCCTGATATATCAAAACAACCTACACTTGATGATCAAGTCCATTATTCTCTCAGGATTAAGAGTTCATGTGAATATAAGTCATGAGATTTATTATTCAATTGACAGTCTTTAAGTGAATAATAAATCTCACAGCGGTCCAGTTCAATATGTTTTAACTCTTAAAACATATCAACATATCAACTAGAAGTCACCACTTCCATGATAAAGACAAATCATCTTAGTTAATATGTTATAGTCTTCGCAGATGAAACGCCAAATTTCATCACCGACTACGAACTGAATTCTTAGTTTACAAAGAACTTGTGATTTATATCTTCTGTGACTTTTCACATAAATCACATACTAAGCATCTCATGGACTATATGATAATGTCCAAATATTCATGTTACCATTATTTCAGATAATAATAAAACAACTTTATTAATTACAATATTAAGTCATACATCATGTCATACATAATGTCATACATAATATTATACATAACATTATACAATAGGATTCTAGAGCACTAATCCCAACAATCTCCCACTTGCCCTAAAGACTATTGTGCACTAATCTAACTCCCATTCCCTCTAAATGCAACTCGAAAGTCCTTTGAGGCAAGGCTTTGGTAAAAGGATCTGCTAGATTGTTTGCACTTTCAATCTTTGCCACCATCACATCTCCACGAGCAATAATATCTCTAATGATGTGATACTTTCTCTCAATGTGCTTTCCTTTCTTGTGATTTCTTGGATCTTTTGATTGTACAACTGCACCACTATTGTCACAAAATAATGTGATGGAAACTTGTTCCATTCTCATTACACCAAGGTCAGAAAGGAATTTCTTGAGCCATATAGCTTCTTTTGCTGCTTCACAAGCAGCAACGTATTCTGCTTCCATGGTGGAGTTTGCAATGCAAGATTGCTTTACACTCCTCCAAGTTATGGCTCCACCTCCCAAGGTGAATACACATCCTGATGTGGACTTTCTGAAATCTAGATCCGATTGAAAGTCTGAATCTGTATAGCCAATGAGAATCAAATCCTCACAACGGTAAACAAGCATATAATCTCTTGTTCTCCGAAGATACTTGAGAATATGCTTTACAACTTGCCAATGTTTTGGTCTTGGATTTGATTGATATCAGTTGACCATGCCAACTGAATAAAAAATATATGGCCTAGTACATAGCATGGCATACATAAGACTTCCTACTGCAGAAGCATAAGGAACTTGTCTCATCATATCTACTTCCTCTTGAGTCTTAGGCCTTTGGTCATTAGACAGATGAACTCCATGTCTGAAAGGAAGTAAACCTTTCTTGGAGTTTTGCATGCTAAACCGTTCTAGAACCTTATCTATATATCCAACTTGTGATAAGCCTAACATCTTATTCTTGCGATCTCACCAAAGCTTGATCCCTAAAATAAAGTTAGCCTCACCTAAGTCCTTCATATCAAATTGGCTTGACAACCAAACCTTTACCGATGACATTACCCCTACATCATTCCCAATGAGTAGAATATCATCAACATAAAGAACTAGGAACATTACTACTTTATCTCGATGTCTTTTGTACACACATGGTTCATCAAGATTTTGTTCAAAACCAAATGATTTGATTGCTTGATCAAATTTGATATTCCATGACCTAAATGCTTGCTTAAGTCCATAAATGGACCTTTTCAACTTGCATACCATATTCTCTTGGTTCTTTGCTATGAAACCTTCCGGTTGCATCATATAGATTTCTTCTTCAAGATTGCCATTAAGAAATGCAGTCTTGACATCCATTTGCCAAATCTCATAATCATAATGAGTGGCAATGGATAAGAGAATTCTGATAGATTTAAGCATTGCTACTGGTGAAAAGGTTTCTTCATAATCAATACCTTCTTTTTGAGTATACCCTTTCGCTACTAGCCTTGCTTTAAAGGTTTCAACCTTTCCATCTATCCCTCTCTTCCTCTTGTAAACCCATTTGCAACCAACAGGTTTAATGCTGTTTGGTGCCTTTACAAGATCCCAAACTTGATTGGAATACATGGAATCTAATTCAGATTTCATAGCTTTAACCCAATGATGTGCATCTATATCATTCATTGCTTCTTTGTAAGTGTAAGGATCGGTTTCGGCCTCTTCTGAGATAGCTTCATAAGTTTCTCCCAGACCTATAAACCTTATAGGTGGCCTAACAATCCTCCACTACGACGAGGCATCTGTGTACTAGACATTTCATGAGTAGTATCTTGTGGTGTATCCAATATAACCACATCATCCCTAGTTTTATCTATTGGTTGTTCAACTACAGGTTCATTCATTTCAGCCAACACAACTCTACTTCTAGGAGTAAAATTATTCATATAGTCATTTTCCAAGAATTTAGCATTTGTACTAACAAAAACTTTATTATCCTTACGACTATAGAATAAATAACCCCTAGTTTCTTTTGGATAACCTACAAGTAAACATACTTCTGATTTTGGTTCCAATTTATTTGGCTTCCTTTTTAATACATGTGCTGGACAACCCCAAATGTGGAGATATTTCATATTAGGCTTACGCCTACTCCACAATTCCATAGGTGTTTTGGGAACAGATTTTGATGGAACTAAATTCAAAAGATGTATTGCTGTACTTAAGGCATTAACCCCAAAAAGAAATTGGTAAAGTTGAGTAACTCATCATTGACCTAACCATTTCTAAAAGAGTCTTATTCCTTCTTTCTGCTACACCATTCTGTTGGGGAGTTCCAGGTGCAGTCAATTGGGATACAATCCCATTTTGTGTTAAGTAATCCTTGAAATCCCTAAGAAGGTATTCGCCACCACGATCAGATCGAATGACCTTTATGCGTTTACCGAATTGATTCTCAACTTCAGCCCTAAACTCTTTGAACTTTTCAAAGGATTCGGACTTCCGTCTCATTAGGTATACATAACCATATCTTGAGTAATCATCGGTAAAAGTGATGAAGTACTCATAACCTCCTTTTTCTTGGGTTGACATAGGACCACACACAACCGTATGAACTAATTCAAGCAATTCTTGGGCTCTTCTACTTTTTGCATTAAAAGGTCGTTTGGTCATTTTGCCTTCCAAACAAGATTCATAAACTGGAAATTCATCAAAGTCCGTAGACTCTAAGAGTCCATCTTTGATTAGTCTTTGAATTCTGTTTGAATTAATATGACCTAAACGCAAGTGCCAAAGATATGCATCATTAGTAGAAGGAAACTTTCTCTTTAATGATTTTACATGAGAGTCTTTATCTAAGTCAGAATTATATAATTCATGCTTATCAGGAGTTAAAATATAAAGACCAGCCACAATATTTCCAGAACAGATAAACACTTTACCCTTCTTTATTACAACATTGTCTTTAAGGATAACACAATATCCATGTTTATCTAAATAAGTTGCAGAAATTAAATTCCTACGAACATTAGGTGCATATAGACAGTCTTCCAATATTAAAACCCTAGACTCAAATCATAAATTAAACACTCCAACAGCTACAACCAGAATCCTGCTACCATCAGCCAAAGTAAGAAACAATTCCCCTTCTTTAAGCTTTCTGGTCTCCTGGAACCCCTGCAAAGAATTGTAGATATGATTAGTACAACCTGAATCCACACACCAGGAATCTATGGGATTCTGTACTAAACATATTTCAAGGAGGAATGAACTTTTCATACCTTTATTCTTGGCAGCCTTGAATTTTGGACAATTCCTCTTCCAATGTCATTTCTCACCACAATGAAAACATTTTCCTTTGAGATTCTTTCCTTTGTCAGCAACCTCTAAGGCAATTTGTTTACCCTCTTGCTTGGTGAAATCCTTCTTCTTCTTCTTCTTACCCTTACCTTTCGACTTGGGTTGAGAAGTAGAAGCTTCACCTACATTGGCTTCAACATTAGAAGTACCAAGAATGCCTTCAGCCGCTACCAATTCATTAATTAATTCAGACAAAAAATAAATCTTTTTGTTCATATTATAATTAAGTCTGAATTCCTTGAATGACTCTGGTAGTGACTGGAGTATCATATCCACTTGGGATTCTCCATCAATATCGGCACCTAAAACCTCCAATGTATTCAGATTAGAGATCATTGTAAGACAATGCTCCCTAACTGAACTACCTTCAGCCATTTTGGTATTATAAATTTGCCTCATGGTTTCTTGCCTTGCAGAACGGCCTTGCTCACCAAACATCTCCCTCAGACTTAGCATAATGTCCGAAGCTAGTTCTACATCTTGCATTTGATGCTGTAGAACATTTGAGATAGATGCTAGGATGTAGCACTTGGCCATCTCATTAGATTTCTGCCAACGATCATATCGCTGTTTTTCCTCAGGAGGAGTATCTAATGAAGGAAAGCTAGGACATGGTTTAGTAAGCACATATTTGTGCTCTTCAGCAGTGAGAACTGTGTCCAAATTTCTTTTCCAGTCAACATAATTGGATCCAGTCAGTTTGTTTTGATTAAGAATAGTAACAAGTGGGCTAAATGATGCCATGTTCAAATCTGAAATTAATAAACATAATTATAATAAGTAAACTGGACATTATCAATTTAGCATATAAACATATAGTATGAAACCTTAACAAAACCATAATATAATATATGCAACGACAACCCAATCCCACAATTAATATTCCCCGGAAATGAGGTCATACCAATCACTATGATCAGGTGAGAATTATTCTCATTATTAATGCTATCATGGTAACTCTTACCAAACAAAAACAATTTGTCGTTTTTCCTTTAGCCTCTAAGTAATAATGGACATAGCTCCGAAGGAGATTATCATTATACTTAGTCTAGTGTACGCCATTGCCTAGAATCAATGTGAGTCACTAAAGTAACTCCACAGAAGCGTGGTTGTTCTTAATGTAAAAACAAATATCATCCATCGTTAAGAAGTTTAATCTGTAGTTCCATGAATTAAACACCCTCGAAGGGAGCAAGACATATATGCCAAGGTGAAGTATTTAATCACACTACTATAAACCGACAATGGAGGTCGTGAGATCAACCCTTGTATCTCTCTCCCACTAGATGTTTTAAATTAAAGGTTTTTATTTTGTAACATGCATAAAACTAATTACACATATAGCCTTGTATTTATACATTTTAAACACTTAGAAAAAATTCAAAATTCCCTTCAGTAGCATTTTCGCGAGTATCTCGCGACTAAGCTCTTCCCGCGAAAATGCTTTCATGCAAAAATTGAAAACACAAAAATCAGATAGAAACTTTCGCTACTGTCTCGCTACTGTCTCGCGACTAAGCTCTTCCCGCGAAATTGAGTTGAGGCAAAATAGTGAAAACTCAAAAAATCAGACAGAAACTTTCGCTACTGTCTCGCAATTGTTTCACGTGTAAAGCTTACCCGCGAAAAGTTTTGTGCTTCAGAAGCATTCTCGCGAGTAACTTTGCGGGAAGCTAACTCGCGAAAAACCCGTGTTTTTAGATTTTGAAGGAAAAATCTGAACAGTTTTCTATGTACAAACAATCACCATATGAACATGATAGACAGAATTTGATGTCAAAACTGAATTTCATTGATGCTATAGCCTTAAAGTTCAATTTAACTTACTTAAATTCAAATTTAAACAACATCATAACATCAATTTCAGTTTTCATCAAATCATAGTTTCAACAACCATGCAGAAAATTAAATACACATATAATCTTCTATGCATCATGAAACTATTATCTCTAATTCCAAAACTCACAAAACATGTTAAATAGATTGGAAATTGAAGACCGCTCTGATACCATTTGATGGAAATATTTGTTTACGCAGCGGAAAAGTTAAATTAACGGATCTACTTCATTCACAATTGTTAACATGTTCCATATAAGTTTCAGAATTAGAGAATAAGATAGTGTACCTTGAAGCAGTGAAATTCAAAACCGAAAATTCAGAAGTTCTTGAGAAGACTTTCAATCTTCACCCCAATTCCACTTAACCCCCAAGATGTGTGGTCTCTCAATCAAATATATGAGTTTGTTCTAAAGAGAATTTCAGAGTGTCCAACACTCTCATACATACTAATTGTTGTTCTTAAAATCTGTATGTTTCTCTCTAGATATATTTGATTATCTAATTGGACTAGCCTTTTGGGCCTTCCCAATTGGGCTTTAGTATGTGGCTTGGAGTGGGACCAAAAGGGAACAAATAAGACACTAACTCCAATGGGCCTTGGGCTTTTCTGTCAACTCTTGACAAGTCCAAAGTTACCATTAATTATATTTAATACCACTATATAAATATAATTGCACTCTAGGCCTTATTAATAAATTATATCTCAAGACTTTATTGTACATGCAACCTCTTCATCAAATATTCATAGTAATACAAAGTCATTAATGAAGACTGACACTTTGTTGATTACTACATCTTAATCCTTGAGTACCCGGTTTAATCCTTTAAGTTATTCATTATATATTTATGAAATCCAATTTCATAAATATATACTTTAGTAAGTATTTACTAAAGTAGTTAGGCCTAACATTCTAAGTAACAAACCCATTAAACTTATCTCAAGGGAATATTTTATATCTTCGTTAAGAGACTATGAATTCCATCTTGAGAATATATGTTCCATCAACACTAAATGTGGCTGCCCAACATACTGAGGTTTTGACCGTTACTTTAGATCTCACTCCTGATATATCAAAGCAACCTACACTTCATGATCAGGTCCATTATTCTCTCAGAATTAAGAGTTCATGTGAATATAAGTTGTGAGATTTATTATTCAATTAATAGTCATTAGGAGAATAATAAATCTCACAGTGGTCCAGTTCAATATGTCTTAACTTTTAAAACATATCAACATATCAACTAGAAGTCACCACTTTCATGATCAAGACAAATCATCTTAGTTAATATGTTATAGTCTTCGCAAATGAAATGCCCAATTTCATCACTGACTACGAACTAAATTTTGAGTTTACAAAGAACTTGTGATTTATGTCTTCTGTGACTTTTCACATAAATCACATACTATGCATCTCATGGACTATATGATACTGTCCAAATATTCATGTTACCATTATTTCAGATAATAATAAAACAACTTTATTAATTACAATATTAAGTCATACATCATGTCATACATAATATCATACATAGCATCATACAATACGATTCTAGGGCACTAATCCTAACAATAGTTTCATTTCATTTTTGCATTTCAGTGAGATAAAGAGAGAGACTGAGAGAGAGTTAGAGAGAAAAAGAGAGAGAAATATCTTGAGGGAGGGAGCACCGAGGTCCGAGCGGCGAGCACCGAGCACCGGAGCAGAGCGATCTGCGATCTATGATGAGGGCGAGCAGCGACGATGACGAGCGAGTGATGGCGATGGCGACAAGCGAGTGACGGCGGTGGCGACGTTAAGCGAGCTATGGCTACGACAAGCGATCTGCGAGCGACGGCGACGTGACCGTGGGTTTGGTTTGCTGGGGTTTGGTTTTGGCTTGCTTTGTATTGGGGGCTATTTTTTTTTTTTTTTTTTTGAGATAAACACTAAAACACCTCTGTATTGGAGTTTGTTTTGCTTTTGCTCTGTATGGACTGACTGTATTGGGGTTTGGTTTTCTGATTTCTCTGCCAGCGACGTGACTGTGGCGTGGGTTTGATTTCTGATTCTCTGTATTGGTGTTTTTTCTTTTTTTTTTTGAGAATCCGTGGGCTACCTCTGTAATCTATTGGGCTCGCCGTGGGCTTGGCTTGCCATGGGTTGGCTCTATTACAATTTTTTTTTCCAGATTTTAGGTCAAATTTTTTTTGGGCTTTTTTTTTTTTTTTTTGCTTGGAAGTAGAACATATAATTTTTTTTTTTTAATTTGAGGGTGTTCCTAATTTTTTTACTGAGAGTGTTCCTAATTTTGTGATTAGGGTGTTCCTAATACAGATTAAATATAATTTTTTTTTAGGTTAGGGTGTTCCTAGGAACACCCTGACTTGTACATGGCGTCGCCACTGGAAGAGCTGATGGACAGAGCTCATGATTCGGCAATATATGAAGATACCTAGGTTTGGAAGATGATATGGTCCATGAATGCGCCACAAAAGGTGAAGACGCTGCTGTGGAGGGTGTGTCGTGAAGCCATGCCAACTAAATGCTCTCTATTTCGGCGCAAAATTACAGAGGGGGATTTATGTGTGAGGTGTCATGTTGCAACAGAGAACTCCCTACATGCATTGTGATCATGCTCTGAGCTTGATTTGGTGTGGGCAGAACTAGAGCTGTGGAGTTTCAGAGGTGAAGTTTAGTTCTTAACATTTAAAGAACTTTTATCATGGATAATCAAACACACACAACTGTTGGAGTTATTTGCAGTCACGGTTTATTCCATATGGAGCCAGCGAAACTGAGTGTAGCTTAACCAACCAGCAGATGCCATCCATCAGATCGCTCACCTCTCCAAAAATTGGTTAACTGAATACCAAGCAAGACAGGTTAGCCTTGGTCCATCACCGACTCACACTCAACCAACGAGGTGTAGGTGGAAGCCTCCCCCATCAGGTACCGTTAAAATTAACTTTGATGGAGCGATCTTTCCAAAGGAGAAGAAATTTGGTATAGGAGTTGTTATTAGAGACAACAGAGGTCTAGTAATTGCTTCATGTTCGAAGGTGGTGCATCAGGTGCTAGGAGTTTCTGATATCGAAGCTTTGCTGCGGCGTGGGCTTTATCATTCGCATCTAATGTAGGAGTGACGCGGGCTGTGTTATTCAATGGCAGTCATTTTGGCTTTAAGGGAGGATGGAAGGTATTGGTGCCATACGGTTTACTATTGGAGGATGAAAAGTTTTTGTCCCAACAATTCGAAGAGTTGCGTTACTCTCATACAAAGAGGGAATACAAAGAGGGAAGGCAACATTTTAGCATATAGTCTGGCTAGATATGCAATGGGCATACAAGATTTTCTAGTTTGGATGGAGGATGTTCCATCACAATTTTATTTTGTATTACAAACCGATTTATCGAGTTTTTCATAATAAAATACATTGAAGTGTTTCCTCAAAAATAAAAAAGACACCACTAACATACTTCAATAACATAAATGTGAAATATCATAAATTTTCTATGATATTTCCATAAGCCAACTAAACATTAACATGATATTACAAAAAATTTATACTAACTCCAACGCATCGCAAAAATAAAAAATATGATTAAACAAATAATCAACCTATTAGTTACACCACATAACAACTAATATCTAATTTATATGACATTTACTCTATATTCTAAATTCTTCATCTCCTTAATTTTGTATTACATCATTAATTAAACAAAAACCTCTTCTTATTATCGCAACACTACGTCATGTTATTACTTAAAAATATTTTGAATATTCTATATAATCTTCTCACATAGCAGCTTACAATATTATTCACTCATCACACCGGCCCATTGCTAGTATAATATAAAAGTTGGATCTCATAATTGGTGGATACACACAATGATGATAAATGGCATAATCTTCTATCTATTTAGAATGATGTGGAACATGGTGCCACATGGCAAGTAGTAATTTGTTCATAACACATCACATCTAATATGTGGTAATATATTTAATCCTAAATTAAAGGTATGTTACAATATTTTTTATTTAATACTTTTAAAAGTCATGGTGCATGTATATGTTATTTAATAATATATATATATATATATATATTGCTGTTTACTTTTCACATTTTACCATTTGATAATAAAAATTTAATTATAAAATTGAAATAATTCTTATTTTTTTCAAATCACTTACATTTGAAACACATAAATATTGCAGAAATGTTTTTTATTTTTTATTTTTAAAAAACCGTTTTATAATTATCTAATTATGTATTTTTTTTGTGTGGAAAAACATCTAATTATATATACTAATTAAAAGAAAGAAGACCATCCATCTCTCTCTCTCTCTCTCTCTCTCTCTCTCTCTATATATATATATATATATATATAATTATTATAATTATAAAAGTTAGATCCATAAACTAATGGATGCACAAAATGGTGACACATGTCATTTAGAAAAAAAAAAAGGAAAATATTAAACAAGAACAAGGTGATATAAATAATTTTGGTGAAACTATTATTGTTGTTGTTGTTAATATGTGGACTTAATCATTTTTACTAAAATTTCAAAATATTTATTTTTACCAATTAAAATATGTGGAGATGATAATGAAGTTACTGAAGAGAGGTACTAAAATATCTTCTCTTAATTTTGTTTTGTCATGTGACTCCTTAAGACGGTTAATTTACTTTAAGTAAAATTTTATTTATATATTTTAAAATGACTCACAAATTATTAGTATAGTTTCAATTCATTTATATATAATTTTAATTAAGCCGTGCATTGCACGGGAATAATACTAGTATATACCTAAAAGATGAAGCATAATATTTACTGTTACTGCGCTCCTATTAAGCCACCTCATTGGCTATGTTATTGGCCACATCATTCATCCTTTTCATATTTATTTTTTTACAATATTAAATATATAAATATATTGGCTTTACAAATTTATTTTTTAGATTTTTTACTTTATATATTCATCTATTTTAATTTTGATGTTATAACTAAAATATCTAAAAGTTGAAGCGTAGTGTTTATTGTTATTACGCTCTCGTTGAACTATCTCATCTGTCATGTAATTGGTCACATCATTCATCCTTTTCATATATATTTTTTTACAATAATAAATATATAAATATATTGGCTTTACAAATTCATTTTAGACGGTTTTAACTTTACATATTCATCTACTTTAATTTTGACATTATAACTAAATAATAAATCAATTGAAAATCAATACAAAAGTGTTGTCTATATATATTCCTCTTGGGTGGTTTTAACTTTAAATATTATTTTGCTCATTTATCTTTCTTTATTTTGGTTTATCTTATTCTCATCCTTTTACTATAAATTTCTCACTCTCTCCCATTCTATGCATATTTTTCCCATAGAAAAAAGGTTATCTCCCTCTCTCTCCCTCTCTCTCTCTCTCTCTCTCTCTCTCTCTCTCTCTCTCAATTTTTTTTTTTCATTTTTTGTAGGTTTTTATTTTATTTTTCTTGCATCTCTACCTTAGATTAATGAATATTTGTGTTTTTTTTTAAAACTCTACTTTTGGCTGTTTATAATTGAAAAATGAAATCAATGAGTAATAAAAAATATTGTTTTAACAATTTTCTATAGAAAGGCATTCACATGTCTTGCTTAATCAGTGATGGTAGAAAAGTTACAACCTGCTAACTAACCATAGAAGGATCTTCTACTAGAGGTTTGTACTTTGTAACTCTTATTGTCATATTATTGACTAATTCATATGTGTTCCTTGATGCAAGTTTTTTATTTTTTATTTTTTTATCATTTTATTCGCAACACTAAATACTGTTAACGAATGATGTTTGTTGTTGATCTGATTTGGGGAAAAATTATATTATAATATGTCATATTTTGTGTTGTTTTTTGGTTTTACTTTATTTGGAAAATAACATGATAGTCTAGACAAGCTGATGTAGAACAGTTAGTGCAGTTGAAGATAATGGCATTTGTGCAGTTTCCTTTTACTGTTTGCAAATATTTTGTTTAACAAATTAGTAGCAAATTGTCATGTCTTTATTATATGATATTATTAGATGCTTGAGTAATTTTTTAAGCATTTACAAATATTTTATATTGTTTTTCATCTTCCTTATCATACTAGTGCATTCTTTGAGATTTTAAAGAAAACAAATTCAATTTTTTGTTTAAAATTATTTATTTATCTATTGAGTTTTCACATGTTGGATTGGATATTACATTAGATTATAACATCATTAACACAATACTTCCTTTTCTTAAAAAAAAAAAATCTCTACTTTTCCCCCCATTGGAATTGTACTCTTGTTTTTTATTTTATTTTATTTTATATATATATATATAAAAAGGAAAAAGAGTTACAATCTATTATTTTTCCCTTTATTTATTTATTTATTTATTTATTTATTATTATTTTGAATTGTAGTTTTATTACGTTTTATTAATTTTTAGATACGTTTCTCGGTGTTTTTAATAGTATGGTTGAAAAAATAGGGTTTGAGCAAGTTTGTTAATTTAAAACTAAAAGAATAATTTCTAAATTTTATATACATTTTTAATGATACACAAAATATTATAAATAAATTTTACTAAAAAATTAATATTTTCACTAACCTACCTTCTGAATTCTTGAGAAAAATTGTAAGGGTGGTAAAATTGGACACAACCCGCGAACCCAACACTGCATGACATGAAATTAGTAAGTTATGGATTGAGGCTTAATAGGTTCGTATCATATTCTGGTTGACACGATTGACCCATTTAATATACAGGCTGGGTTAGTATTCAACATATGAATCGAAACCCATTTGACATGTTTAATTAAATGACATTTTATCAATATACCCTTCAAACTCTAGGTATATAAATTTATTAGTTGTTGTGGTTTATTTATTTATTTTTTCCATATTGTGATTGATTATTTGTGATATTGAGATATGCTTTAGTTTTGAATGATTATTTGTGATGCAGTTATTCGTTAGTTTTGAATTTTATATTAAAATATTTATTTGTTTTTTTTTCTTCATAAATATTTGTTTTTTTTTTTTTCATTTTGATAAAATTTGATAAATAGGTCAACACGACTGACCCGTTTAATAAATGGATCGTGTTAGGGTTGAGAAATCTTGATCTATTTAATAAACATGTTGGGTTAGTGTTGACCCATATAGTTAGATACTCATGAGTTGACACAACACAAACCCAACACGTGAACACGAATTGCTACCTCTAAAAAATTATATTGTTTTTATTTTGGTACGATAGAAATCATATATATTACATTTGTGATTATCTCTATAATTAATGAAAATATGATTATTAATTATATTAATATTTATTAAATTATTCCAAATAGAAAAAAAAATTAATGAGTCCACCCTAATAATATTATCACGCGCAATGCACAAGGTCCGTGACTAGTTACATGTAACAACTAAAATTTTACGTGCTTGTATTACATGTAACAACTAAAATCGTGATTTGAAGCCAAAATTTCGAATTAGAAAAAGTGACTTTAGCATTTTTATATACTTACCTTCATATATATAAAAATAAATCAGTTTTTGACCTTATTGCTTCCACTCAATAATTCATAGGTTTCTTATTTTGCTAAAATGGCAACTATTTATTATGGGTAATTCTTGTTGCGCATAGTGTGTACGTGTGCACACACTACGTGCAAAAACTAAAATTGTGACTTGAACTCTAGATTTCAAATTTGAAAACATGACTTAAAATCACAATTTTAGTTTTGTGGCAATCACTAGTCATATTATATATTTCACCGATTAATTAACATTGCAAAATTGTTATTGGCACTAAAATCTAGATGACTAGAGAGAAGTTATTTTATTTTATTTTTTATGACGGAGACTAGAGAGAAGTTAGACCAGGATTATACTATTTTCCTTACCTACCAAGTAAAAACTAAAAACGACTACTTTTGGAGCGACGGTGCATTATTCTTTTTTTTTTTTTTTTGATAGGAGCATTATTCATTCTTGGCGTTGCAAAATGATAAAAAGGATCTTGTCAAGCAAGTAATATTTGTTTACTCATGACATGCATAATTTTTTTTTTAGTTTTTTATAGTCAAAATTGAGATTAACAATATTCTTATTTAATTATTTAATTAAACAAGTCGCTAACCCATACTATACACGGGAATCTACCTATTTGTGAAGTAGACTAAAATAATTTTATAAAAACTTAAATTGATTAATAAATTACACCATTGCATGATTTGTTCTTGTATGACTTCAATTTGTGTTACAATTATTTAAACAAAACAAAATATATATGATTAAACAATAGAGAAATATAAGAGAAAGATGGGTTATGAGGAAGCGTAAGTTCGTCAATAGAATAAGTTCATCAGTAGAGTAAGTTCGTCAGTAGAGTTATACTGATGAAGCGTAAGGTCGTCAGTCGAGTTGGTCAGATGGAAGCAATCCTTAGCCTGTATGAACGTACTCTCAAAGGTGGTCACCGGTGTGGTGCCTGCCACAATACCTCGATGCCAAAGTCAGTATAAGAAGCTCTCTTGGGAATAAACAATGTAATTGAACAGAATGAAAGAGATCTCTTAGTGTCTATGTGTGTATGTACCTTGTACTTGGCAATGTGTGGGCTTTATATACTTTCATAGCTTCTAGCCGTTGGGGTAGTTATGAAGGTCTTAATGCTCCTCTTGTAACGTTTGGTGCTGTGTAATGTGGCTTTAATGTGCTCCAACGGTTCATACAGTTGGCCTTGTAACCGTTCTGGGTGTAATTGTGCTGCATTGAATGGCCTTCCTGCCTTCGTCAATGACATGGGTATTAATTTGCTTGTCCAGGGATAGCTTCGTCGGTATCATGGTCGTCGTCTTCGGTAAATGAGTTCGTCAGTCCCGTCAGGTTACATTCAAAAGAATAATCCATAGTTATAACTATTGAAAGGAATCAAAAGATTCAGAGCCTACAAATTATAGATAATATGTGTGTGTGTGTGTGTGTGTGTGTGTGTGTGACTACACACTCCTTGTTTTCTTTCTGGGAGCTAGGCTTAGGTGCCGTCAGATAACTTGTTAGTCAGTAAAGCCCAATTCAGATATTAAAACTTTCAAAATGCCAAAAAAGATATATAATTAAAGAATAAGTTATTGAAACAATTCAAAAAATATAATGAATATTCAAAAGAAAAATATAAGAAAAAGAAAAAATACACGAACCCATAAAACAATAAGTTCAAATTTTAACGGGTCTAAACTTTAGACGAACCTTATTAGCATGTGGCTCACACTAAAAAATGTTGAGCAGGAGCGTACGTTGAAATAATGAAAGCCGTACCTCCTCTTAATATATCGTATATAAGCTTTCTATCCAAGAAAGTAACATACTTTCATATTGTGAGATGAAGCAAAGACATATGCAATAGCAGCAATCTTAAATTTCAATTATTGCAAGCTTTTCTTATCTTGTAAAAAATGGCTAAAGAGAGTTTGGTGGTTCATGTATGAAAATTACTTTTTAAAAAATACATGAAAAACCATAAAATAAATTTTTTTTTTTAAACAAAGTAGAGGAGAAGAAAATAACTAAAGAAGAGCTCATACCTTTACTTGGATTTATTATTATTTTTTTTTTAAATAGGGTTTGTACTGCTTTTATAGTGTTCATGATTAACTTTTCAAATTTGGAGATAAATTATCAACATTTGAATTTGAGTTTGAGTTTGAGTTTAAGTTAAACTTGTTAGAGAGATAGAGTTTCACTCATTGTTAAGTTTAGACTAAACAAAAATAATTTTGTTTAAAAAAAATAATAATGATGAGTTTGAGTTTAAGTTGGACTTGTTAGAAAGAAAGAGTTTTATTCATTATTAAGTTTGAATTAAACAAAAATAATTTTATTTAAAAATAATAATAATGATGTGGTAAGCTCTGAAGAGGTCTATAAAAAGTCAAAGATTTCATTTATATATATATATACTAGTATTATGCCCGTGCGATGCACGGCTTAATAAAAAAAATTATATTTAAATTAAAAATTATATTTTTATAATATAATATAATTTAATAACAAATAAAATAGTAATTTTTATAAATTATGGCAAGTTTTAAATTTTTAGAAGCTCTTTGTAGTAAAATTTTAATTGTTATATATATATATATGACACTTAAAAATCTTTTCATTATATCTGCTAACACGTGGAATAGTAGAAGTGCTAACCATAAATAAATTTCTTGCATATATAACCAAAAACAAATTCCATAAATTACAAAAATAAAGTATATAGATTGCAATGTAAATTTTACCTATAAATGACTAGTCATAGCCTTTTTAACATTGTCATAAGTGAGAAAATAATTAGCATAATCAATCAAAAACACCAAATCAAAAAATAATATCAATAATTAAGATGAATTGCATTATCTAATTTTTTTTTAATAAAAAATCATAGAATTTAAGTAATAATTAAACTACGTTAATATAAAAATAGAAACACAATAAATAAAATAAAAAAGATAGCTCTTCTCACATAAATCTCCTAATTTCATATTGTAGATGAGTTCCATTCCAAATAGATTTGGTGATAAAATTTATTGTATATATGACTGAACTAAATATTCCATAAATTACAAAAAAAATAAAATAAAAATAAATATCTAGACCTTCTAGGGTACCACACTCAAAATAATTTCAAAAATAGATAAATAAATGTACATAAAGAGAAATATATATATATATATATATATATATATTGTATTGCAATGTAAATGTAAAAGTTTACATATGAATTAGCCCTGTCTAGCCATTTTGATATTGACATTTGTGTCTAGCCATTTTGATATTGCCCTTAGTGAGGAAATAATCTACACAATCAATTAAAAACACCAAATTAAAAAAATATATATCAATAATTGAAATGAATTGCATTATCTAAAATACTTTATAAAAATAATAGAATTTAAACAACAATTGAACTACGTCAATAGAAAAATAGAAACACAATGAATAAAAAATAAAAAGAAGATAGTTGATATGAATAGAGATGAATAAAT